>JASDDO010000014.1:531053018-531638556 GCA_030015575.1 Agapanthus africanus
GGCCTCTCTCTACTGAATCGTACCACGTCTGGGCAAGGCTCTCCAGACGAAAACTCGCGAACTCCACCCATCTATCATCAGAATACCTCAACGAACGGCAAATCCTAGCCATCCTATCAGGAAATGCCTGTGGGTCCTCTGTCGCATCCGTACCGGTAAAAGCTAGAGGTCTCAACATAAATAAACTCTTGTACTGAAACAGGGATAGTCGCAGTAGCAGCAGGAGTGACCATCTGTGCAGCAGGTACAATCGTGGTCTGTGCGGTGGAAGGAACGTCCTCGGATCTCTGTGCCCGACTGGACTCAACTAAAGATCCCATCATCTGTCGCAACTCCTGCATGCCGGCCTCTAATCTGGCAATACGGTCTGGAAAGGGCGGATCAATCTGACCCTGAGGGGTAGGCGTATCATCCCGCTCGATCCTCGCCTCAGACGAGCCCGCTCGAATCTCATCCCTAGCGGCAACCCACTGAGCTCTCGTAGTCTTTGGTGGCAGCGATAAGAACATTGCAATTGAATCAAGGAATGCAAGGAATCAAGAAAGGAAATACAAGCAATTATGTCCTAAGGTCACTTAGGCGGAGTACCGTATCGCAAGTATGCCGCAGAACATACCCACGCTACGCCACTCTGCTTAAGTTACCTACTCCATCTACCAAGGGTCGTCCTACACTCAGAAAGGTAAAACCTACGATCTGATACCAACTTTGTCATGACCCGAAAGTACGGAACGTGACTGGCACTTAGATTACGAGACGTCTAAAGGCATAACGTAACCTAAGTCAGCCAAAGCCCAGAAAAATCTAAACCAAAATCAAAAGAGTGAAGGAAACCTTTCATGAAAACGACTTTGAAATCAATTAAGTTGCATTTAACCCCTTCTTAAAAACATCAAAAAAATTTCCGAAAATTTCGGCAGAGTCTCCTTTGTAAATACTATCCCCCAAAATGGGTACAACAAGATATATAAACCTGTAATAACAAAATGGTATCCCCAGGCGGGAGCTAGCTCTTCGCCCAAGGTGGATCACAACCACACGCAATATATATGTAATATCAAGAAAAAGAGCATAAAGAAATGCAAAATATAAGAAAACACCACGTCGGCTCAAGTGAGCTCGACCCAAAAGAAACCACATATACACAATTCTCTCAGTCTCATCACTAGGTCGCATATACAAATAAGAAGTGGTAGATGGAGAATACTAGATACAAAAATAGTACAAAAAGAGATAAAAGTGCCCTCGCAACCTAACTACGAGCAATGTCGCGAGTCTAAGTAAAAGAAGTCAATAAGATAAGCCATCGCTACAAGGCTGATGAGTCTGACCTACAAGACACTGTGGCACAACAGGGGTGAGTTGCCAGCTCGTGAGTAGAATATAACATCTAGTAAGGCTATCGTAAGATTGCACGCAAATGCATCACAACATGTATGTCCAGATGTGATGTAATACCTCTAGTATGCATGCACATGTATGCAATATCAATACTAAATCTTTAAGTGTTTTAAATGCTATGAGTTCTGCATTCTTACTTTAGAAAAAAATATCTATGCAATAGCTAAGTACCATCGTGAAATCATCTGAAAACCGTGTCATGCATCGACACTAAATATGAAAATACATCTATCTCAATGTCTCACTTTATCAATGTCTCAATATATATCGGGCTCCGTCAGTCCGGATCGGCCCATATCATCAAATCTCACGACAACGGTCGGTATCCTCCGGGTATCCGCCGCGCCAGACATCACCGGTAGGCAGTCTTCCCCTGCCAGGCTCATCGTCTACAACTCGATCTTCTTTCCTCAGGGTACCATACCGTGCCCACCATGTATCCGAGATGGTTCATCCACTACTCGAATCGGGTCTTAAAATCCAACAGAAAACATGAAGACTCATGGTGGACGACTCATACATCACGAGAAAACTGCAACTTTGTTTTAAAAATGATAATAATAAGCTTTTGTTAAATTCTTGCGGTTTTCCCCAAAATCCAGAAATCGCAGCAATACTGAAATCCTCAAGAAAATCATAATACCCAACATGTTGTATATGATAAATTTCTATGATATCAAGGTATGCGATGTAATTTGTGGCTAGAAATCTATGTAAGTATGATGATGATGCGAGGTATATACATGCTATGCGATTTCATATATCGTGTATAATGCAAGTGGTGATACTAAACTAAACAGGTTCTACAGTGCTCGTGGCATGGCAATTACCAAAGGCGTGTGCGTCACATGAATAGTGCACGTGCAACATGAGCCAATGGTAATGGTGTACGTGTCCTACGAGGTGATATGACACATGTGTATATGGATATCCATGCAAATCTAGCAAACAAATAGCTATAAAGGTATGCAATGTGAATGAGTGGGGTTTAGCTAACTAACAATGCATATTGTTGCAAGTAATAAAGTAGTCCTAACTATGGGACGCCTCGCGCCATCCAGACGATTCCCCCATAGATGAATACATCTACTCACCTGAATGCCTCGCTAATCTGATCCAACCACCGCTTTGGCTTTGCGCGCCGCTTCCGATGTTTCCGCAACCGTTCCTAGAATTGCATAACACACAACATAAGATTACAAATTCTTGAAATGACGCAACTCACAATATGAAAAGATCGACGCTCTTGAATTAATCACAACGTGCACTCGGTGCGCGGAAAACACACGAAAATCGCTAAAACCTTAACTAAAATCGTCATTTCGGGACAACCGCCAAAACTAAAATCCGACTAGACAGAACTCCACATTCACACACACTAATAGTCGTATGAGATGCTAATTGTATCGCCGATATATCGCAATTAGATCACCTCCTATTTTTTTAGAAAATCTAGTATGCATTGACATAGCAATTTCGATGCAAATATCACGATTTATCGATATAGCGATCGCTACATCGCACAAACAACCAATCTAACCAACTAGATGGCCATAATACTAACTTAAACCCACTTATCCTACATCAAACCCTAATTAGAACATCAACCCTTCTCTTTAAATTCATGAGCAAGCAAATTAAACCAAATTTCACACTTAAACTACTAAATCTAGAAAATTTAAACCACAATTTGAACATTAGATGAGAATTATACCTTACAAGTTGAACCCTAACTTGCACTTGACCTTGAAAGATGCCTCCTTTCACCTTATTTTGAACAAATTAGGGTTTGGAAAGAGGTGGAATAAGGATTAGGTTTGAATTTGTGATGAAATTTGTTGATTTCGGTGGATTTTTGATGATTTTTGAAGGAATTATGAAGCAAGAAGTGAGGGGGAAAATGAGAACTGAAGCAAGGGAGCTCGGCCTGAGGTGTAGGAGGTGAGTAGTGAGGGAATGGAGTAGAAATTTCTACACAAAAGCTATCTTCCAAAGTCAATTAATGAATGTTACATCATTTTTTACAAAAAAAAAAGCATTTTTAATGCATTTTTAAACCATAGAACCAAAATTCTTGGATTGTCTTGGTAAAATTTTTGTTACTACTATATTTTAGTTTATAATGGTTCCTAATAATGTAATTTACCCAATTAAATTTGTATTTATCACCAATTTAATTTATTTTTAAAAGCTTAAAATAATATTGAAAATAATTAATTAAGGAATTTTTTTTTAAATAACTAGAAAATTTTAAGTGACAATTTAGTGACCAAATTTTAGCAATATCTTATCTAAATTTTGTATAATTAGGCCTATATTGAAAAATACTTATTTTGAGTTTTTACGGAAAAGACTGCTTATTTTGCGATTACCGAAAAACTGCCTAAACGATTTTCGAAGCGTTACATCCGGGTTGAGGTTGTAGCCACCATTGTATATTTCTTTTTACTGTTTTTGCTCCTAGGATAAACCCAAGGTGGGGTGCACAAACTACCGGGTTTTCGAAGTGCCGACCGACCTACTCACTTTGTTGAGAGAGGTTGCTTCACTTCGGGAATTTGGCGGGTAGTTTGCTCACCCATAGGGGTCTAGGGTTGGGTTTTGGCTATTCATCACAACCGTGGAACCCGTCTTCATTAAGGGCTTGAATGAAATACGGAATTCCTAGTATATCCAATGTATTCATCTATGATCTGAAATGGCTATATTTATATATGAGATATATAATAAACGTTGCTTATGTTTTGCACCCACGCTAGTCCAGCCCCCGTTCTGCCATTAGTTAAGTAACCTAACGGTGCATGACGGAGCCTAGTGGCGAATGCGGATGGGATAAGCGTACGTTCTATTTTCGTTTCTTTTCTGTGATGTTTAGGAAACGTAAATGATGGGACAACATTAATGTGATTAATTTTAAGCAAAAGAAACCTAAAGATATTGTAGAATCAAACTTTTCAAATGGGTAACTCTAGTTTTTGCTTTGCATAGTGGTATTCCTTGATGAATATCCAGCACCTCATTCGATGAGGAAAGGGCCGAGATCCCTTCACCGGGAGTGACCCCTTTAGCGAAACCAGCAAATGTTACAAAGCACTCGATTGTTTTTATAGTTGATCTAACTTTTGCTTTGCATCGTGGTATTCATGAATATCCAGCACCTTATTAAATGAGGAAAGAGCCGAGATCCCTTCACCGGGAGCGACCTCTTTAGCGAAATTAGAAAGATACTACAAAACCATTCGACTTTTAAAACTGGAGCTTAAACCACTCCTTTCACTAGATTCTACAACGATATCAAGTTCAAAACGTTAAGGGTTTTCATAAAAACCATCCGTTGCCCTCTGCCATTTTAGGAAGCAGAGTACTTAGTATTTGTGTGTCACGACCCAAGTTTGGATGTGACAGGCACTCAGATTATATCATATCTAAAGATATGCACAATCCAAGTAAGCCAAAAACCAAGATCAAAATACCTTGTTTCGGAATTATTTATGAAAAATTTAGTTTTAAGTAGAAATCTCGAGTTATTAAGTTTATTCATTAAGCAAATAATAAAGGTTAAGTGTGGTTGTATTCCTAGTTGGAAACAACAATATCAAAATTTAAGATGAATGTACACATAATAAACATTACTGAATCTCATATAGAAGGAAACTATGAAACTGATCCACATATCTCAACTGTACATATATTTATATCCCATCTCTCATTTCTAAGTCAAAAATACAGTCTGATGGAGTCTTTCTAGATACAAAAGTACAAAATGGAAGGTTACCACACATGTAACCTACCTATCAAAAGATGAAATACTACAGCAAAAGTGATCCTGCCCCGCAGCTACCCGTCCACTCTATCCCTGCAAGGAACTGTGGCACAACGGGGATGAGTTGCCAACTCAGTGAATACAACTAACATATAACGGCGAATAAAGTAAATATGGTAATCATGATAATGAACATGAATCAATATGATATATGAGTATATGTGAAATCCAACAATAAATCACATCATACTTCTGAAATCATAACTCAATATAAATCATCTCTCGGTGTCCATCAACGACACAAAACTTTCATTTCTTATAGGCATCATTCCCCGAATGATCCTATACCCATAATATCGGTCGTCATCCTCTAGATGCACGCCGCATATTTCTAAAACCAATATCCGGAATCGAGTAACCTCGCTAGGCTCCCCCGTCTCAATACGGCTATCCTGCCCCTCGGTCTCGACCGGGTCCACCCTGTATCCAACTGTATAGCTCCCCCACTCAGTATGGATAACGCAAATCCGCGACCGTATATCTCCCCCACTCGGTCCGGAATAAAACCAAAAACAGAAATCAACTCAGGGTGGACATGTCACATCAATCATGAAAACGGGATTTATGTAATAGTATTTAAAAACTCAAATCATAAATCCTCAATTCCGTATCTATCTCATATCCAACATGGAATTACGCATAAAGCAACAAAATATAAATAAGGAATTCTACCAATATACTTAACATTTGAAAGACAATATAATCCATGTTAATAAGTATGATATTTAAGTGTATGTGACATGGCAATATCGACGAGGTGTGTGTAGCATATAAGATGTGCACGTGGCATGACTCGTCGATACTTGTGAAGTGTTCTAACAACTAAGCAACATATAAGTAATGAAATGAATGATATTCTAATTATTTAACATGATGATATGAATATCGTATTAATGTAACACCATGGGCGAAACACGCCATCTCTACTAAATTCCCCGGTAGATGTTTAGTCTACTCACCGGAAAGTCGATCTACTCCGGAATCGCTAATCCTTTCCCTTTCCTCGCGGCTTCCGTATTCCTTGCATCCGCGTCTAAATATACCAATATAACGTATATAAGCAAAACTGTATTTCCGACATAACGGAAATAGAAACACGTTATACCCTTTTGCTAGTTATCTAATATTAGGTTATATCAAGTTGTTTCACACTTAGTCTCGCTGGATTTTAGCTTAAACCTGCACAGTTTCAGAATTTAAAACGCGACTTAGTTTCGTCGTGTCGTTTTTTAACGTTTTACGATTTCATTTCCGATATATCATTCCAGATTTCAGTTACAGTGAAACTAAATTAAATCAACAGTGCCAAAATAACCTAAATTGTACACTGAAGATACCCCAAAACCAAAACCCTAAATTTCCTCCACTTGGCCGGCGACGCCGGCCAAAACCCTTCTGTCGCCGGCCCAAAACCGGCCCCCCATGGTCGTTTTCTTTTGGTGTGTTCTAGTTGTTACCTACATCATTTCTACACTGTTGAATTTATTTAATTAAGTTCCTGTTTATAGCAGATTCTAACAGACTCTTAATTTAGCTAAAATACGATATTATGCAACCTAGCTAATACTAAAATTAACTAACTTACAGAACTTAATCTCTACTAAGTTTAAGAAGTTTACCCTCCTAATTTGCTGTAGGAATAACCCTCCAAAGATCTACAAGCTCCTTTTTGCTTGATGATGATCCAAACTCAAGAACAAGCTCCTCAACCCTCTTCTTCTTCCTCTTATTTTCTTTCCTCTTTTACTTTTCTTTTCTTTTGATTTTTCTTTCAGTTTTGATTCTGATTTTTTTAAACTGAAATGAACTATTTAAGTGAATGATAGAAGAGATAAGAGAAGGAGGAGGTGTCAAAGCCAAAGGTGTGCATGTTTCATGCAAGAAGGAGGTGGAAGTGAGAGGCTAATTGAAGCATGAGGTGTTTTAAATGATTATCCTCTATTTTCCTTTTTCTTTTTGTTTTAATTTGAGTTTATTTTCAGAACTGAATTAATACCATTTATTCATTTAAAACCCTTGACAAAACCCTATTTGCATAAAAACTTAACTTTGCAATTTAACCCTTCACAATTAACTTATTACAAAACACATCTTTTATTAAAATGAAGCTAAAATTATCTTAAAAACCTTTATAACTTATTAAAATTACATTCTAAAATTCTAATTTAATTTGTATTACACATATCTTAAGAAGATTGACATATTAGCTTTTAACCATTTTGTAATTTATCAGCTTATTCTTATTTTAATTAAATTTATTTATTTCTAGGTTTTTCCTAAATGTTACAATATTCCCCCCTTAAGAAAATTCGGTCCCCGAATTTAAACTAATTACTATACATACCTAAGAAAAGATGTGGAAATTTCTTTCGCATCGCGTCCTCCGTCTCCCAAGTAATCTCCTCGCGATCCTTTCCTTGCCAGAGAACCTTTACAGATGGCAGTATCCTCGATCGTAGTTGCTTTGCTTGCCTATCCAGAATAGCAACTGGCTGCACTGTGAAGGATAGATCTGGCTCAAGCTGTAGAGTCTGATGATGGATCGCATGAGATGGATCGTGAAGATATCTGCGAAGCATCGAAACATGAAACACCGGATGTACGTCGGGAAAACCAGGTGGAAGTGCTAACCGATAAGCTACAGCGCCCACTCTCTCTAAAATCTCATATGGTCCAACATATCTGGGGCTGAGCTTCCCTTTCTTCCCGAAGCGCATCACACCCTTCATTGGAGATACTCGAAGGAACACATGATCTCCCACATCAAACTCGAGTTTGCGTCGTCTTCGATCCGCATACGACTTCTGTCTGCTTTGAGCCGCTTTCATTCTATCTCGTATCAAGTGAATCTTCTCTGTAGTTTCCTGTACTATCTGCGGTCCCAATATACAACTCTCACTAAGTTCTGTCCAGCAAACAGGTGATCTACATTTCCTTCCATACAAAGCTTCAAAGGGTGCCATCTGGATCGTCTCTTGAAAACTGTTATTATAAGAAAATTCTACCAAAGGTAGGTGACGATCCCAACTACCACCGAAATCTAGGCTACAAGCCCGAAGCATATCCTCTAATATCTGAATTGTCCGCTCCGACTGACCGTCTGTCTGTGGGTGGAAAGCTGTACTAAAACTCAGTCGTGTACCAATAGCGTCCTGAAGTTTCTGCCATAGCCTGCTCGTAAACTGGGTACCTCGATCTGATACTATGCATGTCGGCACTCCATGTAGACGTACAATCTCATCGATATAAATCTGTGCATACTGAACAAATCCATATGTCGTCTTCACTGGAAGAAAATGAGCGGCCTTCGTCAGCCTGTCTACAATCACCCAAATGGAATCGTACCCTCTGCTAGTCCTGGGTAGACCCACCACAAAATCCATAGAAATCTGTTCCCATTTCCACTCTGGAATGGGTAAGGGTTGCAGCTCTCCGGCTGGCCTCTGGTGTTCTGCTTTGACTTGCTGACAAGTCAAGCATCGAGAAACAAAATCCGTAACATCCTTCTTCATTCCTTCCCACCAATAATTATCCTTCAAGTCACGATACACTTTAGTGGAACCAGGATGAATACTGTATACTGACCTGTGGGCATCCTCCAAAATCTCACGCCTCAATCCATCAGAATCTGGCACACAGAGACGAGTCCTAAAACGTAACACTCCATAATCATCAATCACGAACTCCGTCTCCTTGCCCTGCCTAACATGATCCATAATCTCCATCAAGCGAGTATCGGTAGGCTGCGCATCTCGAATACGATCCAATAGCTGAGGTCTGGTGCGAACATGTGCCAACTGACCTCCTGTCGATGTAAACTCAAACTGTATACGACTATCACATAAAATCTGCCAGTCTGTAGAAGACTGTCTCTGCAAAATACTCAAATGAGATAAACTACCTCCAGGCCTCCGACTCAAGGCATCTGCCACAACATTTGCTTTGCCTGGATGGTACAAAATCTCACAGTCGTAATCTTTCACCAATTCCATCCATCTACGCTGCCTGAGATTCAGATCTTTCTGCTGAAAGATATACTTTAAACTTTTATGATCTGTGAAGATTTGACACGTTTCTCCATACAAGTAATGTCTCCAAATCTTCAATGCGAAAACTACAGCAGCCATCTCTAGATCATGAGTGGGATAATTTTGTTCATGCCTCTTTAACTGTCGGGAAGCATATGCTATAACCTTGCCGTGTTGCATCAACACACAGCCTAAGCCCACTCTAGAAGCATCGCAATACACAACGAAACCCCCTGACCCGGAAGGTAAAGATAATACAGGTGCAGTCGTCAAACGCGTCTTCAACTGTTGGAAACTCTGCTCACAAGCATCTGTCCACTGAAATGGAACTTCTTTCCTAGTCAATCCTGTCAAAGGTGCCGCTATCCGTGAGAAATCCTGCACGAAGCGTCTGTAATAACCTGCCAGACCTAAGAAACTCCGAACCTCAGTAACTGACATAGGCCTGGGCCAGTGTTGTACCGCTTCAATCTTCTTTGGGTCTTCACATATACCTTGTCTTGTAACTATGTGACCCAAGAAATCCACACTATCGAGCCAAAAAGCACACTTAGAAAACTTTGCATACAACTGATGCTCTTTCAAAGTCTGCAATGTGATGCGTAAATGCTGCTCGTGCTCCGTCTGACTCCGAGAATATACAAGAATATCATCTATGAATACTATAATAAACCGATCGATAAATGGTCTAAAGATACGGTTCATCATATCCATAAAAGCTGCTGGAGCATTGGTAAGTCCGAACGACATCACCAGAAATTCATAATGCCCATATCTCGTACGAAACGCTGTCTTCGGAATATCGTCTTTCCGAACCCTCAACTGATGATATCCTGACCTTAAGTCAATCTTTGAGAAGAATCCGACTCCTTGCAACTGATCGAACAAATCATCTATTCGCGGTAATGGATACCTGTTTCGCACCGTGACGCGATTCAGCTGTCGGTAGTCGATGCACATCCTCATACTACCGTCCTTCTTCTTTACAAATAACACAGGAGCTCCCCACGGTGAAACACTGGGACGAACAAGTCCTCTATCTAACAACTCTTGTAACTGGCCCTTGAGTTCTTTCAATTCCGTCGGTGCCATTCGATAGGGTGGTATAGAAATAGGCCCTGCACCCGGAATCAAGTCGATACAAAACTCAATATCTCGATCAGGTGGCAATCCTGGCAACTCTGCAGGAAATACCTCAGGAAATTCTCGTATGATCGGGATTTGGTCCAAAGGAACTTCAGCGATCTCTATGTCCTGAATAAAAGCCAAGAACCCAAGACAACCCTTCTTCAAAAGCCGCCCCGCACAAAAAGCAGAAATCATGTTGACAGGGGTTAACTTGCAATCCCCCTGCACAACCAACACCGGTTCACCTGGAAAACAAAATCTAACCGCTTTTCCTCTACAATCTACATAGGCATGACAAGCGGCTAACCAATCCATCCCAAGAAGTATATCAAAGTCCAACATGTCCAAGAGAATCAGATCAACTAGGGAATCTCTATTACCAATACGCACCGAACACGATCTGAATACGTGTCGAGCTATAAAGGAATCTCCAACTGGAGTAATCACTACCAAAGGTAATTCTAACAATGACGACTCCTTCCCCAATAAAAGTGCGAATCGTGAAGATACATAAGAGTGTGTAGAACCGGGATCAAATAAGACATGTGCCTCTAAAGAGCATACTGTAAGAGTACCTGTCACGACTGCATTTGATGCCTGGGCATCCTGTGGAGTCAGTGCAAAAACCCGTGCCTGGCCCCTGCCCGCATCCTGTCGTCCTCTACCTCTATCTCCTCTACCTCTCTGAGCACGTCCCGCATAGCCTCGACCTCGTGGTGCAACTGCCTGGCGTGTAGCGCCAACTGGGGGAGGAAGTAAAGCCATCGGTGTAGGAGATGGAAGGGGTAAAGCAGCCTGTGGAGCAACGGTCCCGCCCTGAGATCTGCAATCTCTCGCAAAGTGCCCGGGAAGTCCACATCTATAACAAGTATATGGTGATCTCTGATCATCAGGATAAGAACTGAACATCTGGCCCTGTGTCCAATCTCGTCCAACACTGCGGCCTGGAGTATATCTGCCTGGATAAGACCCTCTACCTCGGCCAAACTGTCTATTTGTCGGCACGAATGGTCTACTCCTCTTTGGCTCCGGAACAACTCCTGACTGGCTCAAACGCTCCTCTACTCGTATCGCCGCATCCAAGGCCTGTGCATATGTATCAAAATGCTGGGAGCCTATCGCCAGATACAACTGTGTGTCCAAACTCCTTAGGAACCTTTTCACTCGAAGCTCCTCTGTAGGTACCAAGTATGGGGCATATCGCGAAAGCTGGGTGAAGCGTAAGTCATAATCGGCTACTGACATACTTGCTGCTTTCTTCAACGCTTCGAAACTGCTAGCTCTAGCATCCCTCACACTCTCGGGAAGAAATCTGGCAAGAAAGACTGTAGAAAACTCAGTCCACGTCATCGGAGGAAGATTCGTAGCTCGCCCTCTCTCCATCGACTCACACCACTCCTGTGCAAGTCCCTCCAAACGAAAACTAGTCAGCTCAACAGACCTCGCATCAGAACATCGTAATGATCTGCATATCCTCGCCATTCTATCAAGAAAAGACTGAGGATCTACCGCCACATCGGTCCCTGTGAAAACCGGCGGTCTCAATCTCATAAACTCCGCAAGTGATACCTCCATCACTCTCGTATCTACTGGTGCTACCGTCTGTGTAGGCTGTACCTCGGACTCTGCTACGGTCGGTGCTGGATCTGATCTCAAAGCTCGAGTGGTCTCAGCTGTCCTACCACTCGCTGTAATCCCAACATACCCTCCTCGATCCTAGTCATGCGATCTGGAGGAGGAGGATCAGCATGCTCATGCACCTCCTGCACGTCCGGTGTACCAGTCCTCATCACAGGCGGACTCGCCCTAGCTGCATTCCTGGCTGCGGCTCGCCTAGCCCGCGTAGCCATAGCAACTGGAACAAGAAACGAGAGTTGATAAGTTGTGGGAACAGAAGAATTCAATAACGGAGAATCAATGGAAGAATAGATCAAAATAAACATCCTAAGGTTAGTTAGGCTGAATACGATAACGTAAATATGCCGCGGAACATACGTACGGTACTGCATTCGTCCTAACTCACCTACTCCATCAAACCAAAGGTCATCCTAACTCTCAGACTTACATCAACCTATTGAAGTCCCTTACTAAATTCCGTAAGGTTACTCCTAAGCTTTGATACCAACTTTGTCACGACCCAAGTTTGGATGTGACAGGCACTCAGATTATATCATATCTAAAGATATGCACAATCCAAGTAAGCCAAAAACCAAGATCAAAATACCTTGTTTCGGAATTATTTATGAAAAATTTAGTTTTAAGTAGAAATCTCGAGTTATTAAGTTTATTCATTAAGCAAATAATAAAGGTTAAGTGTGGTTGTATTCCTAGTTGGAAACAACAATATCAAAATTTAAGATGAATGTACACATAATAAACATTACTGAATCTCATATAGAAGGAAACTATGAAACTGATCCACATATCTCAACTGTACATATATTTATATCCCATCTCTCATTTCTAAGTCAAAAATACAGTCTGATGGAGTCTTTCTAGATACAAAAGTACAAAATGGAAGGTTACCACATATGTAACCTACCTATCAAAAGATGAAATACTACAGCAAAAGTGATCCTGCCCCGCAGCTACCCGTCCACTCTATCCCTGCAAGGAACTGTGGCACAACGGGGATGAGTTGCCAACTCAGTGAATACAACTAACATATAACGGCGAATAAAGTAAATATGGTAATCATGATAATGAACATGAATCAATATGATATATGAGTATATGTGAAATCCAACAATAAATCACATCATACTTCTGAAATCATAACTCAATATAAATCATCTCTCGGTGTCCATCAACGACACAAAACTTTCATTTCTTATAGGCATCATTCCCCGAATGATCCTATACCCATAATATCGGTCGTCATCCTCTAGATGCACGCCGCATATTTCTAAAACCAATATCCGGAATCGAGTAACCTCGCTAGGCTCCCCCGTCTCAATACGGCTATCCTGCCCCTCGGTCTCGACCGGGTCCACCCTGTATCCAACTGTATAGCTCCCCCACTCAGTATGGATAACGTAAATCCGCGACCGTATATCTCCCCCACTCGGTCCGGAATAAAACCAAAAACAGAAATCAACTCAGGGTGGACATGTCACATCAATCATGAAAACGGGATTTATGTAATAGTATTTAAAAACTCAAATCATAAATCCTCAATTCCGTATCTATCTCATATCCAACATGGAATTACGCATAAAGCAACAAAATATAAATAAGGAATTCTACCAATATACTTAACATTTGAAAGACAATATAATCCATGTTAATAAGTATGATATTTAAGTGTATGTGACATGGCAATATCGACGAGGTGTGTGTAGCATATAAGATGTGCACGTGGCATGACTCGTCGATACTTGTGAAGTGTTCTAACAACTAAGCAACATATAAGTAATGAAATGAATGATATTCTAATTATTTAACATGATGATATGAATATCGTATTAATGTAACACCATGGGCGAAACACGCCATCTCTACTAAATTCCCCGGTAGATGTTTAGTCTACTCACCGGAAAGTTGATCTACTCCGGAATCGCTAATCCTTTCCCTTTCCTCGCGGCTTCCGTATTCCTTGCATCCGCGTCTAAATATACCAATATAACGTATATAAGCAAAACTGTATTTCCGACATAACGGAAATAGAAACACGTTATACCCTTTTGCTAGTTATCTAATATTAGGTTATATCAAGTTGTTTCACACTTAGTCTCGCTGGATTTTAGCTTAAACCTGCACAGTTTCAGAATTTAAAACGCGACTTAGTTTCGTCGTGTCGTTTTTTAACGTTTTACGATTTCATTTCCGATATATCATTCCAGATTTCAGTTACAGTGAAACTAAATTAAATCAACAGTGCCAAAATAACCTAAATTGTACACTGAAGATACCCCAAAACCAAAACCCCAAATTTCCTCCACTTGGCCGGCGACGCCGGCCAAAACCCTTCTGTCGCCGGCCCAAAACCGGCCCCCCATGGTCGTTTTCTTTTGGTGTGTTCTAGTTGTTACCTACATCATTTCTACACTGTTGAATTTATTTAATTAAGTTCCTGTTTATAGCAGATTCTAACAGACTCTTAATTTAGCTAAAATACGATATTATGCAACCTAGCTAATACTAAAATTAACTAACTTACAGAACTTAATCTCTACTAAGTTTAAGAAGTTTACCCTCCTAATTTGCTGTAGGAATAACCCTCCAAAGATCTACAATTTCCTTTTTGCTTGATGATGATCCAAACTCAAGAACAAGCTCCTCAACCCTCTTCTTCTTCCTCTTATTTTCTTTCCTCTTTTACTTTTCTTTTCTTTTGATTTTTCTTTCAGTTTTGATTCTGATTTTTTTAAACTGAAATGAACTATTTAAGTGAATGATAGAAGAGATAAGAGAAGGAGGAGGTGTCAAAGCCAAAGGTGTGCATGTTTCATGCAAGAAGGAGGTGGAAGTGAGAGGCTAATTGAAGCATGAGGTGTTTTAAATGATTATCCTCTATTTTCCTTTTTCTTTTTGTTTTAATTTGAGTTTATTTTCAGAACTGAATTAATACCATTTATTCATTTAAAACCCTTGACAAAACCCTATTTGCATAAAAACTTAACTTTGCAATTTAACCTTCACAATTAACTTATTACAAAACACATCTTTTATTAAAATGAAGCTAAAATTATCTTAAAAACCCTTATAACTTATTAAAATTACATTCTAAAATTCTAATTTAATTTGTATTACACATATCTTAAGAAGATTGACATATTAGCTTTTAACCATTTTGTTATTTATCAGCTTATTCTTATTTTAATTAAATTTATTTATTTCTAGGTTTTTCCTAAATGTTACATTGTGCCACGTTAGTTAGCAATATAGTTAAGGCGTGGTGTACGGTAGCTAAGTGATGTCTTCCTACAAAGCATTTGATGCGATCGATTAGGACATTCGTATGACTTTGTTGCCCATAGTTAAGGGTCATGCGGGTGGGTCTAAATCGATCACGAAATGGCGGGTAGTGTTAGTTATATGTGTGCCCTGGAGGCCATTACTGTACATACGATGTATATTGTAGTGGATGCTTGGACATATATAGGGAGGACTTTCTTGCTCGACATGATAGTACGCTATCTGGTTGTACTTTATCTTAACATGTACTCTGATTGTCTCTTTTGTTACATGTTGATAAAGCCCTTAGGATTTGTACTCGACTACTGGGACTATGATGAGATCATACTAGTGGGGCTACGGTAGTCTATGAGTACATCCTATAACTGTTCCTAGTCGAGGGTGTATCTAGACAGGGCATCGATACACCAGAGTAGACTAGCGTATACGCATCTTGACCCATATGATGGGCGATGGATGATCCCATATCCATCGGTGTTTGACATCAAGGATGGTGTACGGGTGCTCAGTAGAGACTGGGTACACTGGACGGACTCGCCGAGAACTCCTAGATGGTATATATACCTATTGTCAGATAGCAGTTCTCTGGTGACACTTGTACAGGTTAGTCTGTAGACCCGAGATCGTCATAGAGTCTTTTGTGATTCCCACTGTACTTTGATTTCCTCCCTACCACGGCTCTATTGAGTCGTGCAAACAGGTGGATTTTGGGTACAGTCCTGAATCATATGGAGACAGTGAGTGATAGGAGGGGTTTCGTCTCTCCCGGTATAGGGAGTTGATGTCGCGCTATGTTTGATCGGCTATAACACCTAAATCCCTGGCCAGGGTTCTCGAGGTTTACTGATAAGTGTTATCAGTAGTTCCTCGACCTGTTATGAGCCGTAAATCAACATGACTTATAAAGTTACAGGGGTCTGACATTTACCACCCCTAGACTTCATATGCGACGTATCAGACGAAAAGACCGGACTGTACGGTAAGTGTTGCTTACAGGCTCGTAAGGGTTGTGATGAGTTCGCTCGTCGGCCACCTTTTCGTCATGTACCTGGGTAGCCGTTACGCACAGCTAGTGCCGCTGACGTGCTTGTGGTTAAACCCATTGCCAGCGTACTGACGAGTCTTTAGAGTCCCACACAGAGGGTTCCCTCGTTCAGGCGAAAGATGAAGAGACCGTAAGTTGTTACGGCAGCCGTAATGTGTTGCGGCAGGTTTTCGATTATGTTCGTGTAATTGTTACAGGAATAATAATTGGAAGAATAATACTGGCCGGATACCGGTATTATATTATTGGATTAATGGTATTCGTATTTTTCGGAATTCAGATGCGTGTATACAATATACGGTATACGGTATACGGAGGAGGAGTATTTTTGTAATTGTTACAAGAATACCTTCTAGAAGGTGCCACCTCATAATGACATCATTTATTTTATGAAAATAAATAAGTGAGGTGTAAATTAAAAGGTATAAGCATGATAATGGGGTTTTTGAAGTGGAGGTACTATTAAAGCATGATACTTCTTTCATAATACATGCTTTAGTTAGTGCTATATTCTTTTTCATCATGCTTAAACTTTTTAATTATGAAATGCACTTATTCTTTCCTCCTCCTTCTTCTTATAAATACCTTCACATGAGATGTGAAATCAAGGCATTCCAATCCTACACAAAATTATGATAAGTGTATCATAACAAGTGTATAAGAAGAATGAAAGAAAATGATGGTTATCATTCTTCCTAGATTAAACCCTCACATGAGATGTGAATCCAAAGCTTAGGATTTCAAGTTAATCCAATACACTTATCTCTACATCATCCTAGTGACCTCTTCTAGAAAAATTGGTCTCTAGGTTAAACTCTTGAGAAGAGTTTCTAGCTTGCACGAAAACTCTCGGGTGGATCATCCAGGTCTTCGGTGGCCGGATATCGAAAACGTTGGCAACATCTTAACGAGCCAAGGAGTTCACCAAAAGAGGAGAAAGGAGCAAAGGAGTTGCATCCAAGAGAAGACCCGAAGGACCGTATCATTAAGGTATAATCCCTAACATAGTAGATAAGATCTCTAGTTGGGGTTTACTAGTTGTGGTTTAGACAAGATCTTCGGTTAAGTGCGTGTTGTATGCAAAGAAAATTTTCGTTCACCGCTTCCGCCGCGCCACAAGAGTTGTGGGTGCATGCAGCACTCACCAACATGGTATCAGAGCCTAACTAAACCACAATTAGATGTTAGCCAAAAGTTAGAAGCTCGATCGACAGTTTTTTCTCCCGAAAACTCGTATTCTGCCCTTGCTGCTGTCAGTTTTTGAAAGTGTTCAAAAATTATTTTGACATGTCTTAAAAATACAAGCAGGGTTTTATAAGAACACTGTAGAAATTTAGAGTCCTAACTCGACTAAAGCGCCGCGGATCCGCGGCCAAACCCATGGTTTGTCCGCAGATCCGCCGCCGAGTTGAGGCCGCGTCGACTCAGTTTTCTACAGTGATCTTATATTGAAGAATTAGGGTTTTGGGGATATGCAGAATTTTACAAAGGTGTTTGTACAGGGACATGTCAAGTGTTGGCATGGTTTAAAATTATCGATCGAAATTCTAATAGTATTTGGCTAATCGGGTTTTCATTTTTGTTATATGTGTTTGAAACATCCGCTAATTGCTATATGTCGATTAGTGGGGGTTGCACATATGGATATCATGAGATGGTGTGTGTATATGAATGTGTTGGATCGTTGTGATGAATGGCCGGGGGGTGTGAGAAGAGTGTTTTTCCTTTTCTATCATTCTATGTAATTTGTAAAAAGCAATGTTATATTGTATAATTTATTTTTACTGTTTTTGCTCCTAGGATAGACCCGAGGTGGGGTGCACAAACTACCGGGTTCTCCAAGTGCCGAGTGGCCTACTCAATTGTTGAGGGAGGTTGCTACACTTCGGGAATTTGGCGGGTAGTTTGCCGCACCCGTAGGGGTCTAGGGGGGTTTTTGGCTATTCATCACGACCGTGGAACCCGTCTTTCATTAAGGGCTTGAATGAAATACGGAATTCCTAGCATATCCAATGCATTCATCTGTGATCTGAAATGGTTATATTTATATATGAGATATATATAATAAACGTTGCTTATGTTTTGCACCCGCACTAGTCCAGCCCCCGCTCTGCCGTTAGTTAAGTAACCTAACGGTGCATGACGGGGCCCAGTGGCAAATGCGGATGGCATAAGCGTACGTTCTATTTGCGTTTCTTTTCTGTGATGTTTAGGAAACGTAAATGATGGGACAGCATTAATGTGATTAATGTTAAGAGAAAGAAACCTAAAGATGTTGTAGAATCAAACTTTTTGAAAAAGGGTAACTCTAGCTTTTGTTTTGCATAGTGGTATTCTTGAATATCCTGCACCTCATTCGATGAGGAAAGGGCCGAGATCCCTTCACCGGGAGTGACCCCTTTAGCGAAACTGGAAAATGTTACAAAGAACTCGATTTGATTTTATAGTTGATCTAACTTTGCTTTGCATCGTGGTATTTACATATCCAGCACCTTATTCGATAAGGAAAGAGCCGGGATCCCTTCACCGGGAGTGACCTCTTTAGCAAAATTAGAAAGATACTACAAAACCATTCGATTTTTAAAACTGGAGCTTAAACCACTCCTTCCACTTGTTTCTACAATGATATCAAGTTCATTACGCTCATGGTTTTCTTAAAAACCTGCGTAGCCCTCCGACATTTCAGATAGGTTATACTTAGTATTCGTGCTGCGTTTGTTGGCTTTCGTCAAGGCGTAGTGTGCGGTAGCTAACTATTGCTTATCTGTAACATATGATGAGATTGGGTTAGGGTAGTCGTGCATCTTTGTTGGCTTTCTTCAAGAGACGTACGGCTGGGTTTAATTCAATCAAGAAATGTACGGATTGAACTTGACTAGCGGACTATGGTTTGTTGGCATTCGTCAAGGTCATAGCACGTTAGGGGCAAAATATTATCGGGAATTTCAAGTGTTGAAATTTGCAATGAGATTGCATACCTCCTATGAGATAGTTGGATCCCGATACCCTCTGCAAGTAAGAGTTACTCCTGGGAAAGTTTTACACAAGACAATTTGACAAAATTTTAGGGTGTAATTATTCCCGGCTAATCTTACCTTTTAGGGTTTGAAGGAAGATTTGATAAAAACAGTAGGAGACATCCGGATTAGATAATAACCAATCTAATCTTACAAGAGCATACGCTAAAGTGTTTTCTTCTCTCTCTCTCTCCAAATAGCGACCATATCACGCCTTAATCAAGATAATAAATACGGATATTTTGACTGAACCCGCTTGTTATACTGAGCTGGGAAACGTTGGTCCCGCTCCAACCTATAATTGTTATAAGACAGAGCAGGAAATTATGAATTACCAGAATCCCGTGCTACCTAAACGAAGATAGTACATGTTGATGCATGATCTTCTGGTGTGTCTATTACAAAGAACTGTTTCTCAGTATCTTTTACGTCCTGGGTATAATGATACCGGATCAGGATCCCACAAATGTAATCTGTTACATGGGCTACAGAAAGGTAAATGACTGAGAACGGGTGATAAGTTTCAAGAGTTGGAAATGGTGCAATTGTTGCAAGCCAAGAAGTTGGCAGTCATCACCCTGTATTAACAAACATATTGATTCTGAACGAATGTTATTAGATACCGAACCTGATATACAACATCATATCAGTCTCTTTATTAGTAAAGAAGGATATAATTTTGTATTGATGGATAATGTTTTGAACATTTCCTATATCAAGTGTTGATCGGTTCAGGCACGTTATCTAAAAGCATAGATGTTCTAAATCAAACTACAGTTCTCAGTATACAGAACACACACAAGAGGATAAGTTCAGAAATGAACGAATCCTTCTTGAGGCATTGTAGACTAGGTCATATCAATGTGACCCGACTAGCTGAAGTTACATCTAGATGCATATTTAAATTAGTTTAAATTTACATCTTGTGAAACTTGCTGATCATGTCACATAGATAAGATGACCATAGCTCTGTTTATTGGAAACAGAGAAAGAGTTAGTGAACTCTTGGGATTGATACATGATGATGTATGAAAGGTCCCCTGTCTACATATGCCATGACCGGTTCTTTGTACTTCATTACTTTCTTTGATGATCTCTCAAGATTCAGACAAATATTCCTGTTGAAACACAAGTCCGAAGCTTTTTGAGATATTCACAGAATATAAGTTAGAAGTAGAGAACCAAAAATGGGTATAAGTATTATGTCCTTTGATGAGATCAAGGAGGAGAATACTTGAGCATGGAAATCCTGGACTATTCTAAAGGAGAATGAGATTCTCTCTCAGCATTACTCCTCCGTATACACCATAGCACGATAGTATATCGGGGCGGAGCAATTGCACCTTATGTGATATGGTGCGCTCCATGATGAGTACTACTGAGTTTCCTATTTTCCTTTTGGGAGTTATGCTCTTGCGAAGCTGCATACCTATTGAATAGGGTTCTAATCAAATCAGGTGCCTACTACTCCATATGTGATATGGTATGGGAAGAGCCCATATATTAAAGATGTTAAGATTTGGGGTTATCAGGCCTATGTCTAAAAACCAAAATCCGGACAAGCTCGAGGCAAAGTCAAAACTGTGGAAGTTTATTGGATATCCCAAGCATTAGCAAGGGAATATCTTCTACCTAACCGAGGAACAAAAGTTGTTTTGATTCTCAGCATGCCACCTTTGCGAAAGGGAATTTCTTGTGAAGAAATTAGTGGTCATAAGGTAGAACTGGAAGGCGTTCTAGCTATACAAACTACAACAGATGACCTAACCGAGGTACAAAAGTTGTTTTGTTTCTCAGCATGCCACCTTTGTGAAAGGGAATTTCTTGTGAAGAAATTAGTGGTCATAAGGTAGAACTGGAAGGCGTTCCAGCTATACAAACTACAACAGATGACCTAACCGAGGAACAAAAGTTATTTTCTTTCTCAGCATGCCACCTTTGTGAAAGGGAATTTCTTGTGAAGAAATTAGTGGTCATGAGGTAGAACTGGAAGGAGTTCCAGCTACAGCAGATGATTTGGTAGAACCAAAGGATTCAATAGACTCTAACGAACCTCAGCCTCTCCGCCGATCTAGTAAGGTTCCTCACCCACCTAAGAGATACTTCGGTTTCTCTATGACAATGGGAGCGAGGATTTCATATTACCCCAGCGTGTCCCGAGACCGGAAGGTGTTCCGGCGGGTTGTAGTCCTCGCAAGGGGGCATGCGTAGAAAGTAGCTGCTGAGGGACCTTTTGGTGCCACGGTGACCCTATGGGATGGGGTTGTTGCCTGACCAAAGTGGTATGACCTAACTAGTTTCGAGCAGGCCATCAGGAGTGGAACTCTGTGAGAATGGCTGGATGCTTAGCGATCTGAGATGGAATCCTTATACACCAACAAAGTATGGACTTTGGTTGCTTTGTCTAAAGGGTTAAATCCCCATCAAGAGCAAGTGTATCTTGAGAAGATTACTTGGTGTACATGGAAAAGTTGAGACTTTCAAAGCTATGCTTAAGTCCATCCAGATCCTACTTGCCACTGCTACATACCTTGACTATGGTATCTGGTGGTTGGGTGTCATGACAGTTTTTCTAAATGAAATTTTAGAAGAGAGCGTCTATAAGTACACAGCCAGAGGGCTTCGTAGACAGTGGGAGCAGCGGAAAAGTGTGCAAGATGTTTTATGCGATAAAACAGGCATCGCGGAGTTGGAACATCTGTTTTGACGTGGTAGTCAAAGAGTTTGACTTCATCAAAATATTAGATGAACCTTGTATATACATAAAAGGTGGTAGGGAGTATGGTGGTGATCCTCGTAGAGTACGTGGATGACATACTCTTGATAGGGAATGAGTTTCCTATGCTACGCTCAGTCAATCTCCTCTTATCACAAAGATTCTCCATATAGGATCAAAGGTGATACCTCCTAAATCCTGGGTTTTGGATCTATGAGATAGATCTAAATGGATATTAGGATACTCACTAGTTGTAGTGAGATAGTATCAATCGATCCTGGGGAGAATCACAGCGGAGTTGGAACATTTGTTTTGATGTGTAGTCAAAGAGTTTGACTTCATCAAAATGGTAGAACCTCGTGGTATGGAGTATGGTGGTGATCCTCGTAGAGTACGTGGATGACATACTCTTGATAGGGAAGAAGTTTCCTATGATACACTCGGTCAATCTCCGCTTATCACATAAGATTCTCCATATAAGATCAAGGTGATACCTCCTAAATCCTGGGTTTTGGATCAATGAGATAGATCTAATTGGATGTTAGGATTTTCACTAGATGTAGTGAGATGGTATCAATCGATCCCGGGGAGAATCACTGGAAAGGTTCCAGGGTGATAAAGACGACTGAATGTCAGTCGCAGACATTGTCTTTACCCTTAGTAGAGGGACGGTATGTTGGAAGAGTTCCAAGCTAGATACCGTGACATACTAAAAAGGCAAGATACATCATTACTAAGGATGCTACCAAAGATAAAGTCTGGATATATATAAGTTTATGAGATGAACTTCGTTCCTACCATTGTGTGACAATAGGGTTGTGGCTTTAGCCAAGGAACTACCGTCCCATCAGAAATCCAGATATAATTCTTAGGCAGCATCACCTGATCATAGAGATGGTTGATCTCCAGGGAGATCGAGGTTAGGAGAGTAGATACAGAGGACAACAGAGCGGATCCACTCACTAAGGCTTTTTCCCAATAGAGACTTTTATGGGATGGTTGAGTATGAGATACTTCAACCACAGCTAATTGTTTGGTATGTGTTACCACAACAGATGGCCCTAGTGCAAGTGGGAGATTGTTAGTTATATGTGTGCCCTAGAGGCCATTACTGTACATACGATGTATATTGTAGTGGATGCTTGGACATATATAGGGAGGACTTTCTTGCTCGACATGATAGTACGCTATCTGGTTGTACTTTATCTTAACATGTACTCTGATTGTCTCTTTTGTCACATGTTGATAAAGCCCTTAGGATTTGTACTCGACTACTGGGACTATGATGAGATCATACTAGTGGGGCCACGGTAGTCTATGAGTACATCCTATAACTGTTCCTAGTTGAGGGTGTGTCGAGACAGGGCATCGATACACCAGAGTAGACTAGCGTATACGCATCTTGACCCATATGATGGGCGATGGATGATCCCATATCCATCGGTGTTTGACATCAAGGATGGTGTACGGGTGCTCAGTGGAGACTGGGTACACTGGACGGACTCGCCGAGAACTCCTAGATGGTATATATACCTATTGTCAGATAGCAGTTCTCTGGTGACACTTGTACAGGTTAGTCTGTAGACCCGAGATCGTCATAGAGTCTTGTGTGATTCCCACTGTACTTTGATTTCCTCCCTACCACGGCTCTATTGAGTCATGCAAACAGGTGGATTTTGGGTACAATCCTGAATCATATGGAGACAGTGAGCGATAGGAGGGGTTTCGTCTCTCCCGGTATAGGGACTTGATGTCGCGCTATGTTTGATCGGCTATAACACCTAAATCCCTGGCCAGGGTTCTCGAGGTTTACTGATAAATGTTATCAGTAGTTCCTCGACCTGTTATGAGCCGTAAATCAACATGACTTATAAAGTTACCGGGGTCTGACATTTACCACCCCTAGACTTCATATGCGACGTATCAGACGAAGAGACCGGACTGTACGGTAAGTGTTGCTTACAGGCTCGTAAGGGTTGTGATGAGTTCGCTCGTCGGCCACCTTTTCGTCATGTACCTGGGTAGCCGTTACGCACAGCTAGTGCCGCTGACGTGCTTGTGGTTAAACCCATTGCCAGCCTACTGATGAGTCTTTAGAGTCCCACACAGAGGGTTCCCTCATTCAGGCGAAAGATGAAGAGACCGTAAGTTGTTACGGCAGCCGTAAGGTGTTGCGGCAGGTTTTCGATTGTGTTCGTGTAATTGTTACAGGAATAATAATTGGAAGAATAATACTGGCCGGATACCGGTATTATATTATTTGATTAATGGTATTCGTATTTTTCGGAATTCGGATGCGTGTATACAGTATACGGTATACGGTATACGGAGGAGGGGTATTTTTGTAATTGTTACAAGAATACCTTCTAGAAGGTACCACCTCATAATGACATAATTATGACATCATTTATTTTATGAAAATAAATAAGTGAGGTGTAAATTAAAAGGTATAAGCATGATAATGAGGTTTTTGAAGTGGAGGTACTATTAAAGCATAATACTTCTTTCATAATACATGCTTTAGTTAGTGCTATATTCTTTTTCATCATGCTTAAACTTTTTAATTATGAAATGCACTTATTCTTTCCTCCTCCTTCTTCTTATAAATACCTTCACATGAGATGTGAAATCAAGGCATTCCAATCCTACACAAAATTATGATAAGTGTATCATAACAAGTGTATAAGAAGAATGAAAGAAAATGATGGTTATCATTCTTCCTAGCTTAAACCCTCACATGAGATGTGAATCCAAAGCTTAGGATTTCAAGTTAATCCAATACACTTATCTCTACATCATCCTAGTGACCTCTTCTAGCAAAATTGGTCTCTAGGTTAAACTATTGAGAAGAGTTTCTAGCTTGCATGAAAACTCTCGGGTGGATCATCTAGGTCTTCGGTGGCCGGAGATCGAAAACGTTGGCAACATCTTAACGAGCCAAGGAGTTCACCAAAAGAGGAGAAAGGAGCAAAGGAGTTGCATCCAAGAGAACACCTGAAGGACCGTATCATCAAGGTATAATCCCTAACATAGTAGATAAGATCTCTAGTTGGGGTTTACTAGTTGTGGTTTAGACAAGATCTTCGGTTAAGTGCGTGTTGTATGCAAAGAAAATTTTCGTTCACCGCTTCCGCCGCGCCACAAGAGTTGTGGGTGCATGCAGCACTCACCAACAGGTAGAACTTGACTAGTGCTTATGATTTGTTAACCATAATTAAGGTCATAAGACACTAGGGTAAAAATCATATCGGGAATTTCAAGAGTTGAAATTTGCAATGAGATTGCATACCTTCTATATGATAGTTGGATCCCGATCCCACTGTGAGTAAAAGTTACTCCCGAGAGAGTTTTGCACTTTACAATTAGCTGATCCAGTAGGTGTCTAGAAAGGTGTCAACGGGGTTACGCCTCTAGGAAAACGAGGTTTATTTTAATTAGGTCCGTGCGAAAGCACGGGGAACTTCCCTCAGAGTACCGACACTGGCCTGGCCGACCGGTTAGCGAACTTGTAGATTGCAATTAATCCTGGCTAATTTTCTTTTTAAGGTTTGAAGGAAAATTTGTTAAAAAGCAGCGGGAGACATCGATTAGATAAGATTAATAACCAATCTAATTATGCAAGAGCAATCACCGAGTGTCTTCTTTTCTCTCTCCTAATGGAAGATACCTATGACGGGACTTAAGCTTTTATTAGACAAGAATAAACTCACGGGACCGAATTATAAAGATTGGCTAAGGAACGTAAATATTGCCCTGACCTATGATAAGGTCGGATACGTTCTGACTACTCCAGTCCCTCCTAGCCCAGGCCCTAATTCTTCAGTTGCGGATAAAGAAATCCGCAAGACATGGGATATAGACTGTGCAACAGCCAAGTACATCGCGCTTGCTTCTATGAACAATGAACATCAGAAGCAGCACGAGAAGATGGATGTACAATCCATCTTTCTCCATACAAAGGAGTTGTATGGAGAGCAATCTCGTACTCTCCGATACGGGGCATCTCGAAAGTTGTTTCAGATGCGGATGGTTGCTGGCATGTCTGTAGGTGACCATGTATTGAAGATGATTGGACTTATAGAAGAACTTGAGGACCTGGGTTGGACCATGGAGAACGAACAGTATGTTAATATTGTTCTATAGTCCCTTCCCTATGCCTTTGCTCAGTTCATTGTAAACTTCAATATGGACAACATGGAGAAGTCCTTATATGAACTCCTTATTATGTTGAGGAGTGCAGAGAGCACACTAAAGGTAGCGAAAACCCCCGCTCTAATTGCTGGGCCATCTTCCTCTTCCGTCCCAAAAGCCAAGGCAAAGGGAAAGAAGAAGAAGAATCCCATCAAGCCGAGAGGTGGAGTGAAAAAGGCACCGGAAAAGGACAAGAAAGGGGCTATAGTGACAGGATGAGGGGAATGCTTCCACTGCCACCAGACTGGGCACTGGAAGAGAAACTGCGTTGGATACTGTTCGCCGCCGAAAACCGGGATGACAGACGTGTCGCCTGAATTTGGGGGCATATGCTATTGGATTTTATCTGTCTACCTCTCCGAAGATGCCAAGTTAATTTATGGCAGCGTATATCGAAGATTTAGACAGATGCGGCCGATGTAGCAGACTTTGTCAGATTCCCCCTCATTGTGAAGGGTTTTTGATCGTGGGGACGCTCTTCCCTGCAGGCACAAGCCCCTGTTGTTAATTACGCTACCGCATCGTTGTAACCACTTTCTCCTTCTCCAGATGGTCACTTCGTGTCGTGTGTGTTTGTTTTGTTTTTGGTTGCCCATGGATTGTATACGGAGACTAATTTATGTTGTCGCCCGTAGGGCGTGGATTAGTCCAAATTCGTATTTTCTTAGATTTGGGTTTGGGCTGGATTTAAGGATCGTTAATCTCATTGAGATTAAGATCAACTTAAACGTTTGTTGAGGATACATTAGTCTAATTTTAGACTAAGATCTACTCAACGGGGTTTTAGGATCATTTAGATCCTATGAAAGAGCATTTTGACTCTATCGTTTTAGTTTAGGGACGTTGCGGTCCATAAGTTTAAGGACATCATAGTTCATGGAGTTTAAAGACATCATAGTCTAGTTTAGAGACGTCATAGTCTAGTTTAGAGACATTATAGTCTGTAGGGTTTAGTTTAGGGACGTTGCGGTCCATTGGGTTTATTGATTGTCGGGACTCGCCACCTCTCTGAAGACGTTGAAGAGTTACAACGACATATAACAGAGGTGTGAGGAGATGTACCCTTGAACCAATGTCAGTTGAGGGATCTGTAGTTGGATTGATTTAAGGATCGTTAATCTCATTTGAGATTAAGATCAACTTAAATGGTTGTTAAGGATACGTTAGTCTAATTTTAGACTAAGATCTACTTAACAGGGTTTTATGATCATTTAGATCCAGCGAAAGAGCATTTGGGCTCTATCGTTTTAGTTTAAGGACATTACGGTCCATAGTTAGTTTAAGGACATTATGGTCCATAAAGTTTAGAGACATCATAGTCTGGTTTAAAGACATTATAGTCTGTATGATTTTGATTTAACCGTTTGGGGATGAACCAAAAGTTATTGGTTATTGGAACCCTCCATCTTTCTGAAGACGCTGAAGAATTACAGTGACATGTATCATAGGTATGGAGAGATGTACCCTTGAACCAAAGTTGGTTGAGAGATTTGTAGTCAGGTTTGGGACTAAGACTAGTTAGAAAGATTATGAGCACATGGGCTCGGTTAATCTAAGTTAAGGATTCATGGCCAACTTGGGCTCAGTCCATTCTGCTCTGAGTAAAGTGTTTAACACTTGTTTGGACTTGTTCCACTCTTTTTGAATTAAATGTTGAACAATGTCGAGCATTGATTTGGGCTCTGACACCCCTTTTCTTTTTGCTCTTTACTGAGTGTTAGACACTCTTTATGAGTGCGAAGCGCTCCTTATTAAGTAGCGCCCACGTGAGGAGTACATGGTGCGCTTGGCGCTAACCAATGAGTGCAGTGCGCTCTTTATAAAATAGCACCCACGTGAGGAGCACGTGGTGCGCTAAGCGCTGAGCGCTAACCAATGAGTGCAGAGCGCTCCTTATAAAATAGCGTCTACGTGAGAAGCACGTGGTGCGCTTGGCGCTGAGCGCTAGACTTGGAGCGCTATGGCGCTGAGCGCCAGATTTGGAGCGCTGAGGCGCTTCTTTAAATTGGAGCGCTAGGAGCGCTGAGGCACTGAGCGCCAGACTTGGAGCGTTGAGCCGTTTCTTTAAATTGGAGCGCTAGGAGCGCTGCGGCGCGGAGCGCTAAATTTGGAGCGCTGAGGCGTTTCTTTTTAATTGGAGCGCTAAGGCTCTTTTGTGACAGCTCTGATTGGTTTTGTGCTGTGAGAATTAAATTCTCTGTTTATAAGAGACTTTGTCTCATGGATCTATGATCTCTTTGTTTTTTATGAAAGACCTTGTCTTATGGATCTGTGATCTATATAAAGAACTGAGTTCTTATGATGGGAGAGTTAAACTCTCAAAAATTGAAGAGATGTTATGGTCTCTCTTCTTTTCATTTACCTTGAAGAAAACTTCTTCTTCTTAGAGCTTGCTCTTTTCTTTTTCTTTTCTGAAAGAACTTCAAACTTCTCGGGAGTTTCTTCTATTTTCCTGAAGTTTATAGGGTGGTTCCTCTGTACAAGACTTGAAGTCTTGGGTCCTTTATATAGGGGAGCTGATTTGTTGAATCGGTTAAAGAGATCTTTTCTCTGATTGATTTGGGGATTTCCCCACCGTCGGATCTTTGATCCTCGGATTTCTATTTTACAGAAGGCATCTTTCTTGTTATTAACAAGACTGGGAAAATATTTTCCCACACAGAGATTGTTCTGTATCTTGGTGATTTTTAATCACCATTGGATCATTGATCCAACGGTGCTCTGATTTACAGAGCACAATCTTTCATGTTTAGAAAGATTCTGAGTATTTTCTTAACAGAATTGTATTCTGGTAATTTGATGATTTATCATCTTCATTGGATCTTTGATCCAACGATGGAGAACATTTAGTTCTAGCGCTTGGTGCTTTCGTGCCTTGCACGTGAGCGCTGTTTTAGAGTCTTTTACTCATAGCGCTGGCGCACTTGGCGCTAGCGCTCTCGTGATTTGCACGTGAGCGCTGCCTCAGAGTCTTTGACTCTTAGCGCTGGCGCTCCCGTGCTTTGCACGTGAGGCGCTGCCTTGGAGTCTTTGACTCATAGAGCTGACGCTCTCGTGCTTTGCACGTGAGCGCTGCCTCAGAGTCTTTGACTCTTAGCGCCGGCGCTCTTGGCGCTAGCATTCTTATGAGGCGCTGCCTCATTACTGAAGGTGTCTTTTCACCTTCTTTCTCCACTTTTCCCGAGTCAAACTTCTTTTTCCTAGATCTTGGAAATAGTTCCATCATGCACAGCATTTTATGTGCCTAGACTTAAATGTCTCTTTTTATAATCTGAAGCAGTGCTTCTCTTCTCTCTCATTTTTTAGAGAATCATTTTGACAGAGAAGAGTTATGGCTTGTAATCGCCCACATTCTCGCCGGCAGCCATGGGAGGTGCCCATTGAGGAGATTGTTCCTCGTTTTGCTGCGCGCTTGGCGAACCCTACTCTTAAGGATGACCAATGCAACATGGTGTTGCATGAGCTCTTCACTCGTATAGGATCTCCTCTCCCCATCGGCTCCATTTGGCTCCGGATGGTCTTTTTGTCCGTGATCGATGATATTCCCCCTCCTCCAGCGGAGATGACTTCGGCAATGCTCGACGCTGCGGAAGACAAGATCGAGTGCTTCCACAAGGCACTTTTGATCACCACGGCTCTGAGGGATCGCTCTGTTCAGCTGCTAAGCCAGATACGGGCTCAACGGGTCATCATGTCTGCCTTTGCTGATGGGTGCGGTGCTGACCGATGGGTAGCTACTCCTCGTGAAGATCGTCGTTTTGTCATGGTGGAGAAGGTAGAGAGAGAGTTAGATAATTTTATCCATAGTTTTGTAAATCCCTATACTTTCGATCCCATGTTTGGTGATCTATTTCCTGTAGAATAAATGTTCAATTAAATGCTTTGTTTTTATCGTTGAACGCCTGTCCTTCCTTTGATGCGTGCATATGAGTATATGAATGAGCATGGTTTCACACATATCTGTAAACGAAACTTAAGCCGGCATAAACAGGAACAAATAGCTCTTAGCCGCAGATTTTGGCGGGAACAAATGCCCGCCACTACTTTGTCCACGTAAGTATGTTCGTGGGTGAATTAGTGCAGAGTACTTCATAGCGTATAACCTTCAGAATCTTGATCTGAGAAGATAGCGAGCGGACACAATCGTCGTCATTTATCATTGACTCAAATGTCAACTCTTAAGGGGTATAGTTCCAAACCCTCAGCCCCGTGAGCTGCACCCTTCGATTTCTTTGTGTCTTAATTTGGCGTAAAGTAATTTATATGCTCAAGAGTAATTCCTCCATTTCAATGGCACGTAACTTTGGCAAGTGTGGCCTGTAGACTGTAGATAATAGTTCATCTTGAACTCTTTGTAGGGTAGCGATGGCTTAGGAAACAGGTTTAGATCTGCCGCCTAAGACTTTTCAACTTTATGAGCTTTGAGGGTCTCATAAAGAATTTCCTCCCTACGAGTCGAGAGGATCTCGTAGGTGTATTTTCTCCTTAGGAGTCGTGAGGATTCCTATGTGCGTTTTCTCTTGAGAGCCGTAAGGATCTGTCACGACCTAAAGTTTGGATGTGACCGACACTTAGATTGTATAATATCTAATGATATCTACACAATCTAACTAAGCCAAAAACCAAGATCAAAACCCTTTTTGCGGAATTTTAGAATTTTTTTTAGTTCGTTTGAAGTATTTAATTTGGTTGCATCCCTAGTTGGGATCAACAATGCCAACAGCGGAAATCATTATACAATTATCTACGACATCTATAAGAATCTCAGACATAAGTAAAAGAAATATCATTTGACATAACTAAACGATCTCATCTGTCAAGATAAAATATACATACAACCACATCTCGTTCTAAGTCATAAATACAGGGTCTGATGGAGATATTCTAGATTCAATATACAATACCAAAAGAGGAGGTTACTACATAGGTAACCCACCTAGAAAAAAGAGCGGTAAAAGCTGATAAGTGGATCTGCACTACTGGTAACTGTCCACTCGACTCCTGCAAAGAACTGCGGCACAACGGGGGTGAGTTGCCAACTTAGTGAATAAAACTAACATATAACGGCTGATAATGTAAATATGACGAACTATAACTAACATCAATAAGGATGAGTATAATGCATGATAACATGTAAAGTCATGAATTTGTATCACTAACTATATAAATCAACTGAAATCTCATCACTTATTTCCAAATAAAGTTCATCTTTCCGTGTCCATCATCGACACAAATCTTCGGTTTCCCTCAGGTATCGTTCCTCGAACGATCCTGAAAATCAATAACACCGGTCGGTATCATCTAGATATCCTCAGTGTTTCGCAACTATCTCCGGTATCGAGTATCCTCGCTAGGCTCTCCGCCTCAAATGCGGCTTTCCTTCCCCTCGGTTTTGACCGGGTAGACCATGTATCCAACTGTATAGCTCCCCCACTCAGTCTGGATAACGTGAAAATCCGCGACTGTATAGCTCCCACACTCGGTCCGGAATAAAATCAAATCATAAAAACAACATCTCATGGTGGACATCTCACATCAATATGAAGAATCACTGATTTTACGCAATAGTATATGAAAACATAAAACCACAAATCCTCAAAAAATACAAATGCCAATTATATCAACTTCTAACACTTGAATATGAAATATGATGTCATTTATGCAAAGTACTAATAGTATTGATGTTTGAGGTATGATAGGAATCATTTTTAACAGGATAATTACTAAGTGTGAAAGTGACATGTTAATATCGACGAGGTATAGTGTAATATGTAGATATGTGCATGTGCGACATAACTCGTCGATAACGGTGCAGTGTTCTAACAATTAACATGGCGAAGTATATATATCTATATGAATGCATATGATTAATTTAACATACAAAAGCCTATATTTTTATCTAAACTTAACTACGAGCGTATCACGCCATCTTTACAAGATCCCCCGGTAGATGTTTAGTCTACTCACCGGAATACGTCGTAATCTACTCAGAAATCGCCAATCCCTTCCCTTTCTTTGCGGTCTCCGAAGTTCTCGTATTTGAATCTAACATTGAATTTAACTTGTATAAGAAACGACTAACTCCGATACGGCGAAAACATAGAAATACAAGTGTTTTGTACTTACTATACTACGTACGACTATTGCAAATTATCTAACCCTTATTTTAACTGGAATTTAACCAATCGCTGTTCGAAACTGAAAACAGAAATGTTTTACGAATTATCCGTGTCGTGTCTTAGAATTTTGATCCCTTTTTCAGATATTAGTTCCCAGATTTTATATACTGTTAAATTAACTTAATTAAACAATACCAAAATATCCCAACACCTATTCAGAGACCTACCCTAAAACCCAAAACACTTAACTCCTCCAAAAATCCGGCGACGCCGGAATTTTCCTATACCTCGCCGGCCAAATTCGAAGCTCCCTGGTTCATTTTCCTATTGTTAATCCTAGGTCTAATTTATAAGATTAAGGTACTGTTTGATCAATTTAGTTATCATCTAAACTATAGCAGATTTTCACAGAGTTAACTTTTGCCTAAAATACGATATTATCGATATTCGATTTCTAAAATTTAAAGTTTACAGAACTTAATCCTACCGTGTTTAAAGATTATACCTACAGAATATTTACTGGAAGATCTTCCTCCAAGATGCACAAGCTCCTAGTTCCTAGCTTGAGGTGAGGAAAATCCTTAGAACTTTAGCTCTTCTCTTGACTCCTCTTTTCTTTCTTTTTATTTTTGTGTTCTAATGTTTTTCTTTTCTTTTCTATTTCAGTTGATTTCTTAATTCACAATATATATGAACTAAACCATATAATGTAAATGAGTGAGGGTGTTAAGGAGGAGGTGTCACCAAAAGGGAGGTGATTGCCACATGCAAAGGTGAGGTGTGTGCACAAAAATGGTAGGGTTTTCATGCAAGGGTGAGGTGTGTGCATGAGGTGGAATTGTGCAAGAAGGAGGTGTCGCATGGTGGTATGATATACCAAGAGTTTAACTTAACCTAAACCAATTCCTACCCCTTTTTGCATAACAACCCTTAACAATTTCTAATTTGCATATTGAAACCAACCTTTTCACATAACCCCCAATACTATATCATATTACACATGAAGCTAATCTTTTCACTAAAACCCTTGTGATTCATTAAAATTACAACTAACTTTCAATTTAATTAGTTTCATATACCACTTATGAAATATCCTAATTTGTTTCAATAACTTTTTTAAATTAACATTTTATTATTCAATTAATTAATTTTATTTATTTCTAAATTTTCAAAATGTTACAATATTCCCTTCTTAAGAAAATTCGGTCCCCGAATTTAAAACTTAACTATACATACCTTCAAAAAGATGTGGAAATTTCTTCTGCATCACATCCTCTGTCTCCCAAGTGATCTCCTCGCTATTTGTTCCTCGCCAAAGAACCTTTACAGATGGAAGTATTCTGGATCTCAGTTTCTTTGCCTGTCGGTCTAGAATAGCCACTAGCTGTACTGTGTAGGATAAATCCGGCTCAAGCTGTAAGGTCTGATGCTGGATCGCGTGAGAGAGATCGTGAAGATACTTGCGAAGCATAGACACGTGAAACACCGGATGCACATCGGGAAAACTCGGTGGAAGTGCTAAACGATAAGCCACAGCACCCACTCTCTCCAGAATCTCGTAGGGTCCGACATATCTGGGGCTGAGCTTCCCCTTTTTCCCGAAACGCATCACACCCTTCATCGGAGATACACGAAGGAATACATGATCTCCCACATCAAACTCGAGTCTACGACGGCGTCGATCGGCATATGATTTCTATCTGCACTGTGCTGCTCTCATCCGGTACCGTATCAACTGGATCTTTTCTGTAGTCTCATGTACTATATACGGTCCCAACATGCTACTCTCGCTGAGTTCTGTACAGCAAACGGGTGATCGACATTTCCTCCCATACAAAGCTTCAAAGGGTGCCATCTGGATCGTCTCCTGAAAACTATTGTTGTACGAGAATTCTATCAAAGGTAAGTGACGATCCCAACTACCACCGAAATCAAGGCTGCAAGCTCGAAGCATATCCTATAGAGTCTGAATGGTCCGCTCTGACTGACCATCTGTCTGTGGGTGAAAAGCTGTACTAAAACTCAATCGTGTACCAAGAGCTTCTTGAAGTTTCTGCCATAGCCTGCTGGTAAACTGTGTACCCCTGTCGGATACTATGCACGTCGGAACTCCATGCAATCGTACGATCTCATCGATATAAATCTGAGCATACTGTGCAAACCCAAACGTCGTCTTCACCGGAAGAAAGTGAGCTGCCTTTGTCAATCTATCTACAATCACCCAGATGGAATCATACCCTCTACTAGTCCTGGGTAGACCCATAATGAAATCCATGGAAATCTGCTCCCATTTCCACTCAGGAATAGGTAAGGGCTGCAACTCTCCTGCCGGCCTCTGGTGCTCGGCCTTGACTTGTTGACAAGTCAAGCATCTCGAAACAAACTCGGAGACATCTCTCTTCATTCCTTCTCACCAATAGACATCCTTCAAGTCATGATACATCTTGGTGGAACCAGGATGAATACTATATGCTGATCAATGGGCCTCCTCTAAGATCTCACGTCTCAGTCCCTCCGAATCTGGCACACAAAGATGATTCCCAAAACGTAATACTCTATGGTCATCTATCACAAACTCCAGCTCTCTGCCCTGCCTAACCTGATCCATAATCTCCGACATACGAGAATCTGCGGGCTGTGTCTCTCGAATACGATCCAATAACTGAGGACGGGTGCGAACATGTGCTAACTGTCCTCCTGTCGATGTGAACTCAAATTGTACACGGCTATCACATAAAATCTGCCAGTCTGTGGAAGACTGCCTCTGCAAGGTGCGCAAATGAGATAAGCTACCTCCAGGCCTCCGACTCAAGGCATCTGCTACAACATTCGCTCTGCCCAGATGGTAAAGAATCTTACAATCGTAATCCTTCACGAGTTCCATCCATCGACGCTGCCTTAGATTTTGATCCATCTACTGAAAAATATACTTCAAGCTCTTATGATCTGTAAAAATCTGGCACGATTCTCCATATAAGTAATGCCTCCAAATCTTCAGTGCGAAAACCACCGCAGCCATCTCCAAGTCATGAGTGGGGTAGTTCTGCTCGTGCCTCTTCAGCTGCTGAGAAGCATAAGCTACGACCCAACCGTGCTGCATCAACACACAGCCTAAACCCACTCGAGAGGCATCACAATACACAACAAAACCACCTGACCCAGAAGGTAAAGATAAGACTGGTGCAGTCGTCAAGCGAGTCTTCAACTGCTGGAAACTCTGCTCACATGCATCTGTCCAAAGAAATGGAACTTCCTTCCTAATCAATCCGGTCAACGGTGCAATGATCCGAGCAAAATCCTACACAAAACGTCGGTAATAACCGGCCAGACCCAAGAAACTTCGAACCTCTGTAACTGACACAGGTCTGGGCCAGTGTTGTACCGCTTCTCTCTTCTTTGGGTCTACACGTATCCCATCTCTTGTAACTACATGACCCAAGAAATCCACGCTATCCAGCCAGAAAGCACACTTGGAGAATTTAGCGAACAACTGATACTCCTTCAAGGTCTGCAACGTGATGCGCAAATGCTGCTCGTGCTCCTCCCGACTCCGGGAATAAACATGAATATCATCAATGAATACTATAATAAACTGATCAAGGAATGTCCTGAAAATACGGTTCATCATATCCATGAAAGCTGCTGGGGCGTTGGTGAGTCCGAACGACATCACATGAGACTCATAATGCCCATAACGTGTGCGAAAAGCAGTCTTTGGAATGTCATCCTTCCGAACCCTCAACTGGTGATACCATGACCGCAAATCAATCTTTGAGAAGTAGCCAGCTCCCTGCAGCTGATCCAACAAGTCATCGATACGAGGTAATGGATACCTATTTCGCACAGTAACTCGATTCAGCTGCCTGTAGTCGATACACAGTCTCATACTACCGTCCTTCTTCTTAGCAAATAAGACAGGAGCTCCCCACGGAGATACACTCGGACGAACAAGTCCTCTATCTAACAACTCTTGCAACTGGCTTTTGAGTTCCTTCAACTCCGTCGGGGCCATCCGATAGGGTGGTATAGAAATAGGCACCGCACCTGAAATCAAGTCAATGCAAAATTCAATATCACGATCGGTGGCAATCCTAGTAATTCAGCAGGAAACACATACGAAAATTCTCGTGCAATCGGAACCTGGTCCAATGGAATCTCAGCGGCTCCTATGTCCTGAACAAATTCTAAGAACCCACGACAACTCTTCTGCAAGAGCCGTTCCGCACATAAAGCAGAAATCATGTTGGCAGGAGTTACATTATAGTCTCCCTGCACAACAAAGATCGGTTCGCCTGAAAAACAGAATCTGACCGCTTTCCCCGACAATCTACATAAGCATGACAATCGGCCAACCAATCCATACCAAGAAGTATATCAAAATCTAACATATCCAGGAGAATCAAATCAACTAATGAATCCCTATCACCAATACGTACTGAACAAGACCTGAATACGTGTCGAGCTATAAAAGAATCTCCCACCGGAGTAATCACCACTAACGGTAACTCTAACAACGAGGACTCTCTCCCCAGAGAAAGTGCAAAATGTGCAGATACGTAACAATGCGTAGAACCGGGATCAAATAAAATATGTCCATCTATTGAATATACAACAAGAGTATCTGTCACAATAGCATTGGATGCCTGGGCATCCCATGGAGTCAGTGTAAAAACCCATGCCTGGCCCCTACCTGCATCCTGTCATCCTCTCCTTCGATCTCCTCGACTTCTCTGAAAGCGTCCTGCAACAGCCTAGCACATAGTGCCAACTGGTGGAGGAAGTAGGGCCATCGAAGTAGAAGGTGGAGGGGGTAAAACAGCCTGTGGAAAAACAGTCCCTCCCTGAGGTCTACATTCCCTCGCATAATATCCTGGAAGTCCGCAACTAAAACGTGTAGATGGGGGCCTCTGAACATCGGGGTATGAACTGAACATTTGGCCCTGGGTCCAACCTCGCCCAAAACTGCGGCCTGGAATGTGCCTTCCTCTACCTCTGCAGAACTTCTTGGTTACTGACCCCATAGGTCTGGTCCCCTTTGGCTTCGGAACAATCACTGCCTCGCTCAGACGCTCTTCCACTTGTATAGCTGCATCCATGGCCTGCGCATAAGTATCGAAATGCTGGGAGCCTATAGCAAGAAACAACTGCGTATCCAAACTCCTTATGAACCCCTTCAACCGAAGCTCCTCCGTAGGAACTAGGTATGGAGCATAGCGCGACAACTGGGTGAATCGTAAATCATAATCTTCCACCGACATACTCGCAGATTTTCGCAATGCTTCAAAACTGCTAGCTCTTGCGTCCCTCACACTCTGTGGAAGAAATCTAACAAAAAAAACCTCAGAAAACTCGGTCCACGACATCGGAGGAAGACCGGTGGCTTGCCCTCTCTCCATCGACTTACACCACTCTTGTGCAAGTCCCTCCAATCGAAAGCTAGTCAGCTCAACTGACCCCGCATCAGAACATCGCAATAATCTGCCGATCCTCGCTATTCTATCAAGAAAGGACTGAGGATCCTCTGATGCATCGGTCCCGGTAAACACCGGAGGTCTCAACCTCATGAACTCTGGAAGAGATACCTCCTTCACTCTCGGTTCTGCCAGTGCGACAGTTTGCATAGGCTGTTCATCGGGTTCTACCATCGTCGGTGTTTGATCATGTCTCTGAACACGGGTGGCTCAGCATGCCCTCCTCTATCTTAGTCAGTCTGTGTGGAGGAGGAGGATCAACATGTTCATCCATCGCCGGAATGTCTGGTGCGTCAGTCGCAGTCACAGGGGGATTCGCCCTAGCTGCATCTCTGGCTGCGGCTCGCCTAGCTCGCGTAGCCATAGCAACTGGAACAAGAAACGAGAGTTGATAAGGTGTACGAATAGGAATAATCAATAATAGAGAGTCAAAGGAAGGATAAAGTGAGATAGACATCCTAAGGTTAATTAGGCTGAGTATTGTAACGTAAATATGCCGTGGAACATACGTACGGTACCGCACTCATCCTAATTCACCTACTCCATCAAACCAAAGGTCATCCTGCGTAACGAACTCAAATCGACCAATTTTAACTCACTACTCAATTCCGTAAGGTTAATCCTATGCTTTGATACCAACTTTGTCACGACCCAAAGTTTGGATGTGACCGGCACTTAGATTGTATAATATCTAAAGATATCTACACAATCTGCGTAAGCCAAAAACCAAGATCAAAACCCTTTTTGCTGAATTTTAGAATTTTTTTTATTTTTTAAGTAAAAATCACCGTTTTAACTATTTAATTTAGTTGTATCCCTAGTTGGGATCAGCAATGCCAACAGCGAAAATCATTATACAATTATATACGACATCTATAAGAATCTCAGATATAAGTAAAAGAAATATCATTTGACATAACTGAACGATCTCATCCGTCAAGATAAAATATACATACAACCACATCTCGTTCTAAGTCATAAATACAGGGTCTGATGAAGATATTCTAGAATCAATATACAATACCAAAAGAGGAGGTTACTACATAGGTAACCCACCTAGCAAAAAGAGCGGTAAAAACTGATAAGTGGATCTGCACCACTGCTAACCGTCCACTCGACTTCTGCAAGGAACTGCGGCACAACGGGGGTGAGTTTCCAACTCGGTGAATAAAACTAACATATAACGGCTGATAATGTAAATATGACGAACTATAACTAACAGTAATAAGGATGAGTATGATGCATGATAACATGTAAAGTCATGAATTTGTATCACTAACTATATAAATCAACCGAAATCTCATCACTTATTTCCAAATAAAGTTCATCTTTCCATATCCATCATCGACACAAATCTTCCGTTTCCCTCAGGCATCGTTCCTCGAACGATCTTGAAAATCAATAACACCAGTCGGTAACATCTAGATATCCGCCGCGTTTCGCAACTATCTCCGGTATCGAGTATCTTCGCTAGGCTCCCCGCCTCAAATGCGGCTATCCTGTCCCTCGGTCTCGACCGGGTCCACTATGTATCCAACTGTATAGCTCCCCCCACTCAGTCTGGATAACGTAAAAATCCGCGACCGTATAGCTCCCCCACTCGGTCCGGAATAAAATCAAATCATAAAAACGACATCTCATGGTGGACATCTCACATCAATATGAAGAATCACTGATTTTACACAATAGTATATGAAAACTTAAAACCACAAATCCTCAAAAAATACAAATGCCAATTATATCAACTTCTAACACTTGAATATGAAATATGATGCCATTTATGCAAAATACTAATAGTATTGATGTTTGAGGTATGATAGGAATCATTTTTAACAGGATAATTACTAAGTGTGAAAGTGACATGTTAATATCGACGAGGTGTAGTGTAACATGTAGATATGTGCATGTGCGGCATAACTCGTCGATAACGGTGCAGTATTCTAACAATTAACATGACGATGTATATATATCTATATGAATACATATGATCAATTTAACATACAAAAGCCTATATTTTTATCTAAACTTAACTACGGGCGTATCACGCTATCTTTACAAGATCCCACGGTAGATGTTTAGTCTACTCACCGGAATACGTCGTAATCTACTCAGAAATCGCCAATCCTTTCTCTTTTCTTGCGGCCTCCGAAGTTCTCGTATTTGAATCTAACATTGAATTTAACTTGTATAAGAAACGGCTAACTCCGATGAGGCGAAAACATAGAAATACAAGTGTTTTGTACTAACTATACTACGTACGACTATTGCAAATTATCTAACCCTTATTTTAACTGGAATTTAACCAATCGCTGTTCGAAACTGAAAACAGAAACGTTTTACGAATTATCCGTGTCGTATCTTAGAATTTTGATCCCTTTTTCAGATATTAGTCCTCAGATTTTATATACTATTAAATTAACTTAATTAAACAATACCAAAATATCCCAATACCTATTCAGAGACCTACCCTAAAACCCAAAACACTTAACTCCTCCAAAAATCCGGCGACGCCGGAATTTTCCTATACCTCGCCGGCCAAATTCCGAGCTCCCTGGTTCGTTTTCCTATGGTTAATCCTAGGTCTAATTTATAAGATTAAGGTACTCTTTGATCAATTTAGTTATCATCTAAACTATAGCAGATTTTCACAGAGTTAACTTTTGCCTAAAATACGATATTATCGATATTCGATTTCTAAAATTTAAAGTTTACAGAACTAAATCCTACCGTGTTTAAAGATTATACCTACAGAATATTTGCTGGAAGATCTTCCTCCAAGATGCACAAGCTCCTAGTTCCTAGCTTGAGGTGAGGAAAATACTTAGAACTTTAGCTCTTCTCTTCAATCCTCTTTTCTTTCTTTTTCTTTTTGTGTTCTTATGTTTTTCTATTCTATTTCAGTTGATTTCTTAATTCACAATATATATGAACTGAACCATATAATGTAAATGAGTGAGGGTGTTAAGGAGGAGGTGTCACCAAAAGGGGGGTGATTGCCTCATGCAAGGGTGAAGTGTGTGCACAAAAATAGTGGGGTTTTCATGCAAGGGTGAGGTGTGTGCACAAAAATGGTGGGGTTTTCATACAAGGTAGAGGTGTGTGCATGAGGTGGAATTGTGCAAGAAGGAGGTGTCGCATGGTGGTATGATATACCAAGGGTTTAACTTAACCTAAACCAATTCCTACCCCTTTTTGCATAACAACCCTTAACAATTTCTAATTTGCATAATGAAACCAACCTTTTCACATAACCCCGCATACTATATCAAATTACACATGAAGCTAATCTTTTCACTAAAACCCTTGTGATTCATTAAAATTACAACTAACTTTCAATTTAATTTGTTTCATATACCACTTATGAAATATCCTAATTTGTTTCAATAACTTTTTTAAATTAACATTTTATTATTCAATTAATTAATTTTATTTATTTCTAAATTTTCAAAATGTTACAGGATCTCATAAGAGAGTTTTCTCCTTTACAAGTCGAGAGGACTCGTAAGTGATTGGCGAGTTGACTTGTTTCCGTATCGAAGCATTGCTCCGACAGGGAAGTCAAGGGTTGACTTTCTTCATTTTCTACGGTGTCGGGATCGACTTTCTCCATTTTCTACGGTGTCGGGATGGACTCTCTCCGTTTTCTACCCCTGTATACAATCCATGGCTCCGTTTCGTGGATGTCGCGTCTGTATCCTGCTGGAATGAGGAGGATCGTCGTTAATGATCTCTAGGCTGTAGATGTCGCCGACAAGATTTGACTCTCCGTTTGAAATAGTCCGGTGGGGAAATGTGGTTCCCTTTTCGTTTATGCCCATGGATTGTATACAGGGGTCAGTATGGACTCGCCTGTAGGGAAAAAGTTTCATTTCATTTTTTTAATTTCTTTCCGCGATGCTCTATCATTTTAGCTTTTTGTATCGCGAAAGTCGCGATTGCCCAATCATTTCGGCTATATATTTTTTTTTACTTGCTGCTTTTTATTGCGAGTTGCCCCATCATTTCAGTTGTTTTTGTATGCATATATTTTACTCACTGATTTTTATTGCGAGTTGCCCAATTATTTCGGCTATTTCATATGCATTTATGGCTCGCTGACTTTTTGCCCCGAGTAAGGGACTTGGGATCTGATACCGATTTAAGCATCAACATCGCTACAACTCGGATATTGCCATGAGCGAATCATCATTTGCCTTCGTCGGTTCGAATAAAGGTGGCTTAGCAAATAGGGTTAATGTAACATTTTCAAAAATATAAAATATTAATTTTGGGAATTTTTATAATTTAATATTATTTTATTGATTATTTTAATATTAAATGCAAATAAATAGGAAAAATATTAGAAAAATTTTGAAAAATTATGGAAAATTCTAAAATGGGTTAATTATTGAAATTATGACATTTTTAAGTTGTTGTGATCATTTTGACACTAATTTAGTGCTAATCGCGATTAAAATCGCTAATCGGGTTTTTTGGTAATTTTGTGCAAAACTTGCACATATCACATTTTCTACACCTGTACACTTTTCTTGCCATGGTTTTTCATTTGGGATCACTATTCTTATGAGAAGGGTTGGATTAATAGAAAAGGGAAAAAAAGAAAAGAAAAGAAAATGAGGGTAGGTGAGAGAGTGAGGGGCATGGGCTTCTTTGACCTTAACCATTCTTCTCCTCCCTCATCCTCCTCCTGCAGCTGCTGCTCCCTCTCCCTTCCTCCACTTTCAAGCTCTCATTTCCCCTCCAAAACTTCGCTAAAATCCAATATCGGTTTCATTAAAAATGTGCGCGAGCCCGAGATCTACAAGTTGGACCTAGAAAGCTTGGATTGTGACCACTTGGGGCAACTCAAGAAAATTCTTGAGTTGCCAATTGAGGTAATTTCTGAACCATTAGCTTAATTATAGCCTTTCCTATAACCCCATGTTAAGGTTTAATCGATATTGTGTGATATTATGGACTTGGTGAAAACCTAGTTAGGGTTTGAGGGAAATTGGTGTTATATTATGAAATTGAGCTCAGTTAGGGTTTTACCAACACCTTAGTGTTTGAATTGGAGCCCAAAACCTGAAGTTAGAACCAGAATGCGGATTGTAGAAACCAGTATCGGGGGAAAAACCTGGAATCTGCCACTGTTATTGAAATCTGCTACCATACGAGGTATCCTAAAATAAAATTGAGTGGACAGTAGCATGTGCAGGCACCCAGGAAACTAACCCCAAAACCCTAGCCCCTATCTCATCCGTACGGCCGCCAAAACCTCCATTCTGGCCGCAAATTGCGGCCAGACCAGTGAGGAATCTCCTCGTTTTCTGTGCACAGCCCCATTTCATCAATTCTTGGCCCTGGGTACTTCTAGTTTTGACAGATTCTATCTAGAGTGAAATCTGGGACATATATCCTGAGTTGTTGTTTTGGATTCGTATTTCCGTATTCCGTATTCCGTATTTTTGATTCTGAAATGGTGGATTGTGTTTTGCCTCGACTATTGGGCGTTTATACGACGATATAGAGGATTTATATGTGGTTTTGAAGGTGTGCCATGGGTTCTCACCTATAGGCCCCTTATCGTATCGTTTTGGATTTTATGCGCCGTTTTAGATTGGATTTGGTTTTAATGCGCATATACGATATTTTGATGTGTAGGTACCCATGGAGATTTCGGGACGACAAGCATACGTGGTGACGTCCGCAATTGGTGATGTAAGGTGAGTAGATTATATCTACAGGGTGAAGTCGGGTGGATGGCGTATAGCACCCCCGCAGTCCGTAGATAGATTATTATGTAGTTATTATGATATAGGTGTATTGTGGATTGTGTAGGGTTGTAGTGACTAGTGTAGACATAGTCGCGAACCCTAGGATAGAATTTCACCTATACACACACACCCTTGCTTATCACTTGTACTTGCACTGTGATTGATGATATGTGATGACTTTGGAGATGAGTCGATGATGTGGGCTTGGTGCCCTGGGATCGGTGATTTGATACGATTCATATGTGGGATATAACTTGTGATTCTCGCGGGCTTGGGATATATGTTTACCCCCGCATGCATACTTCTCTGATGTTACCGTTTTGTACTAGACATAGAGTAGTACCCCAGACTATATGATCTGATGATGGTGATATCTGTTATGTGATGAGACAGTGAGATGTTGACCCCTACCCAGCTATTCGGGATGCCGTACGATGATTTACCGTACGAGCCAATATTGATGATAGATCCGCACTCATAACTCGAGGATATCTTATGATATGACATTGAGGCGAGATCACCGACTATATACACATATATATACATTGACTCAGTTTTAGGTGGTTTCCACACCTACCCCTCCTGATTGACCTGTTACTTAGATGTAGTTTGCATAGTAGATGCTTCACTGTGGTGTTGACCACTAGATATCTGCATTTTCCTCCTATTCGCATTGCTGGCATATGTTCATTATTATGCTATTATCATGCTGTTAGGACACCAGCACCATTATCGATGATGCGTATGTTTCACGTACACTATTTGCCGGCTCACACACTTCATCATCGATAATTGCCATGCCACTACACTGTAGTACTGTTGCATTCATGATATGATTACTGCTTGGCATATTGTACACATGTACCTGTACACAAACATAGACGATTCATACTTGATTGAGATTGAGGACTGCAAGATATTCCATGTTACATGATTTCCGATATGATTACCTCTCTTTATTTGTTGCATACTTCATGGATTGATTGCATAGCACGTTGCATTGGATTTACTTCTCGATGTGGATTTTCATGTGATTTCTGGTTTTGAGGACCGTGGGATTATTTAATAAAAGATGCTCTTTATGAAAAACCCGGTACCTCGTGATATGATATTTGGTGCGTCCACCACGCGTTTTCTCGGTGCTGAGACGTGTGCTTGAAACCCGATTCGAGGAGGTGATGTACCGTTTGCGGGTTCGTGGTGGGCCCGGTATGGTTCCCCTCGGCGAGATGATCGATGGGTTATGCCGATTGAGCCTGGAGGCGGGCGAGTACCTACCGGTGATTGTATTTGAGCTCGGCGGATATCCGGGGGATACCGCCTGGAGCTGAGAGATGGGCGTACTGCCGGGGCCGACGGGCCGATACCGCAGACGGAGCCCAGAGATGGATATGGGTTGACTCGTACTGCCGGGGGCCGAGGGCCGATACCGCAGACGGAGCCCCATATGGATGAGGATTTACGTGTCGATGCTAGGCACGGGTTTCATGATGCTTTTCCATGATTTTGTTTATATCCTCTCATTGCATACATGATGCTTACTGTCAGTGGGTGACAGGTGGACGGGTTCCACATATATACAGACTGGATTTACACTTATCATACTTCATTTGTATATATAACAGGGTATGAGGGCGCTGTTATATATACCCTTACATCAATATTAGTGGAATGGGACGCTAATATATGTGTATTGATATCATTGATACTTCACCATATTTACTTCATGCAGCATACTTTACATTCATGACATGTTATTACCTGAGTACCTGGCACCACATACATATTTGGATGTTACCTTGCCACCTTATCACACTCAGATGTACTCTTGTGGATTATATTACTGATCGTTGACTTAGGATTATGTCTTGCATTCGGTTTCTGCTTGTAGATGTTTCTATTCACGAGTTGGCAACTCACCCCCGTTGTGCCACAGTTCTTGCAGGTTCTGCCGTACAAGTTCTATTGCGGCATTTCTGGCACACTTCCTTCTTGCGGGTGAATTGCTTTGGTAGGTGGATTCTTTCGTATCAGGAATCACCTTTGTATTTATTTATTTCATTGTATCTAGAAATTGTCCATCAACCAAAAACTTGTATATTCTTTCAGACTCAGAGACAGTGTTGTATTATTCGACCTAGAGTCGCGCTTAGTAGTATTGCGGTTTTCTTGCTGCTTTTGAGATTTCTTTTGGTTTTGATCCTCGCCACTTGGCGTTGTATATTATTATATCATTGTGTGGTTGTGACCGTCGATTGACGAAGAGCTAGCTCCCGCTTGGGGATGCCTTTATCATTGTATATGTATTGTTATCCTTGTTGTACCCCATTCGGGGCCAGTTTTACAAAGGAAACTCTGCCGAAATTTTTAGAAAAGACTTATTGTTTTCAAAACGTACCTTCGGCTTAGTTATTTAAAAACCTTAATTTCAAACCCGTATTTCTTCACTTCTTTAAACCAGTTTTCTTTATTTATTCTTCAAAATGGTTTTAGATTTCTGGGCTTTTGGCTTACTTGGATCAGATGGAGTCCTATAGGCTTCATATGGTTCAAGTGCCAGTCACGTGCTCTCTCGGGTCGTGACAAAGTTGGTATCAGAGCTGGTTCCTCAATAGTAGGTCTGTGGTTCGAGGACGAACCATTGTTCTAAGTGGGGGAGAATGTAATACCCCAGGTATTATCTGGTATACCCATTTATACCAGATAAGCATGGGGACCCACTGTAGAACATGGGGAATCTTCGGAATACATTCCGAAAGAGGTCAGATCTGTACTATAAATGGAATGATACCTCTCTTCAATACAGAGGCGCCTTTTAAGTGAACTGGCACTATAAGAGTTTAAGAACTCCGTAGTTAAGCGTGCTCGGGCCAGGGAAGTCCTGGGATGGGTGACCTCCTGGGAAGTGGCCCCTGGTCGGGTCCAGTTCACCCCGAAGGACAAAACCGTGTGGCTTCGGCCAGAGCGAACAATACTCTCTGTATTGGGGGTGGGTCGTGACAAGTTGGTATCAAAGCGCTAGGTTGATCTTGGTTCGAGTTTAAGTTTGACTATGTGGAGCCTAGGGAGTTGTTTATATACGGAACTTAGGCTTGACCTTACGGAACTTAGACTTGGTCGAGGGGGTGTAAACCCGAACTTTCGTCGTTTTAGGATGACCCTTGGTTGATGGATTAGGTGACTAAAGTAGAGTGACGTACCGTTGGTATGTTCCGCGGCATACTTACGACACGCCACTCCGCTTAAGGAACCTTAGGATGTACATACTTTTGAGATCAGTGATTCTCTTCATATCCTGGACTATACATCCATTTGAGACTCCCGATTCTATTAGCTTCATGATCATACCTTCATTGATGTTGTTCCTTCCTATGATCATGTATCCACTTTGGATCTGTTGTTTCCCTTCTTGCTACTGATGTGCTCTCTTTGATACTCGATTGAGATTCCTGTCACCGTGTTTGAGCGCAGTTTGGGCTGCTGCTAGGGTTACGGCCGGTGTGAGCTCGTTTGGTACGAGGGCCGACCTTTTTGTTTTCTGGTGACATGGGAACGTCTCGAGTTAGTATTGGTGATTGTGACCTCTGGTGGAGGCGAGTGCTTGGTCTTGCACCGGATGATCGGGCCTTTGTTAGAGCTGCCAGCTGAGAGAGGACTGTTGATGTACAGCATACCTCAGAGATTGTGATGTCGGCTACCGTGCAGACAGATGGACCAGCTGTTGCTGAGATTGACAGGATGTTGCTTTCGGAGCTTACGAGCTGAGATTGCCGGAGCTTTCAGGCAGATACGCGACAGATGGTAGCTAGTCTACCCGATTTGAGAGACGAAGGTGATTCGTCCGAGGTTGCGCCAGAGCGGGCCCAGTTGAGTTGAAGATTTCCAGTGTGGAGAGTCTTACTCAGATCTAGAGCAGACCGACTCAGAGATGACCGCTTATGTATTGCCTTTCCTGGAGGATTGAGGCGTTGTTCGGCGTACAGGCATATGAGCCAGTTGTTGCTGCAAATGATGAGATATCGCCCAGATGATTGGAGCTACTGCAGCATGAGCATGTTCTTGGAGATATGATAGCGAGTCGCTAGTCACCGAGGATGAATGACTAGGACGTGTGGTGAGTTCGCTTACCCCGATGCGAGGTCATCAGGTGGATTGATTCCAGCTAGAGACGACTTCACGCAGGTTCGTGAGAGTCGATTGAGACGATCGAATGTCAGGAGCCATTTTCCAAGTTTAAAGTATACGGAAAGACATGCAGGTGATTCTATGGACCCTCTAGAAGAATGAAACCCTAACTCGACTTAATGACCGTGTGACAGCCTTTGAACCTTAGGGTTTACGGCGGTTCCGCGGCGCCATTAGTGAGGCTTGGGTTTGCCCTTCTACGGCTGGACCACCGACGCTGTGGCATGTACTCGATACTATTAAACTGTACCCGAGATGTGAGCTCTTGGGGGATTATGAGGATCTGACGAGTCGATCGGATGGTTCGACATCTTTCGGATATCGTGATGGGACACTACTTGGGAGACTCCAGATGCGAGCGCAGTTCGTGTAGCCACGATGAGACAAGTCCGAATTAGTCGACATTGACGCAGAGTGAAGAAAAGAGTTCGCGAGATATTTCGACGAGATGATGTCCCACTCCGCTGACATTAGAAATGTGATATGCACCCCGAGGCGTGGTATATGGATATATCTTCCAGAAAGAAGCGCAATAAGTACGCAGCCGTTCCGGAATGAGCTTTAGCTTCAGCATTGGATGAGGACTTCCGGGCATCTCGGCAGGATTGAGATTTGAGAAAGGAACCCGACAGGACCCTTCGGGAAACGATATGAGAAGACCTAGACCAGGAGTGGTCGTATTGCGCGCACCCAGCAAGACAGAGTTCAGCATGGTCGACAAGGTGGTTGGCCAGGTTCGGATAGAGGAACTTACCTAGATGCGTTGCGAATTGATCAAGGACGGACGAGTGATGAGTATTCCTCCGATGGTCGGGACGTGTTCCCGAGGACCAGTTCGGCCTGACATCTGCTACAGAGTGATGAAGCTACAGATTACGCGACTTCGAGTCCGTGTGAGAGACTTCAGATTGACCGTGGCCGAGAACAGTGCAGTGCATCGTAGCTTAGCATGACGCCATAGTGGACGACGATAGAGACAGTTGGAACAAGAGGTTCGTGCGAGACACTGACGAGCCGTCATTCCTTTCCGTCGAGACTAGAGACCTGATATGCTTACAGAGACGTTGGGATGTGACCAGTTTCTGAGAAGATATTGTTCTGAGGGCACAGGTGTCTTTTGGGCGAGAAGAGGTTGTGCAGGAGAGCCAGCCTCCGTTTGGTTCGGCATAGGCATGATTGGAAGAGGTCTTGAGCAGGATTCTTCCAGGACGTTGCTGCAATGATGTTTGCACCCAGGATCAGAGGTGACGTGCATTCAGAGAGCCAGAGGCCGACGCCAGTGATTTGCTGCCTTACGAGTGGTCGTGAGGATTGACCGAGAGGTGACCAGAGAAGTGCCAGAACGGAATCGTCCCCGTTAGCACATCTGACAGGGCCGATGAGCCGAATGACCGCGTGATAGGTAATCCGCAGAGAAGATAAGGACCCAGAGAGTCAGAGGACGCCAGACCGTGAGCAAGAGGCACGTAGTTATCCTGCGCTGCTAGCAGTGGATTCACCGACTCCTTCTCGACCTCGAAGGAGGAACTACCGAAGATGGTATTTATGATTTGTGATTTTGTGATTTGATTATCACGTATCCGCCATTTTGGATTTCGGTATTTTGGGCGTTCTGTTGGCATGATTTAGTTTTGGTGACTGAGTTTCATGATATTGATTTCATGCACCCACTGGATATTTATATATTTTGTGCAGAGTTATTACATTTGAGATTTCATGCCTACCGTATGCAGTGATTTGATTTGCACTTCCAGCGTGGTTTTCATGCACCTTAGTGTTTTGATATACGATTTTGGTACACGCCAGATGCACTAAATCGGGATTCTTCGTGCATGTCACATGCACCTGATTCTTTCTGTCAGGCACACACGTTGCCTACGACAGATGTTTCGTGCACACCCGTTGCACCTAGATGTTGTTTTGTATACCTGTTGACACATTTGTGGATTTTTTATTTCCGTGCGCACCAGACGCACAGGATTGTGTTATGTGCATTTTTGGGATTTTTTTCCTTTTGGAGCAGTACTTTTTATGATGTTGGATTTTTGCTTTCATGCTGAGCAGGACTGGTCAGTGGACGGTACCTGGATATACTTTTGCATGCTTTTGCATCAGCTACTTACATGTATGGATTCGATGTCTACATGTGTAGTTTTGATCCATATCATATCGGTTTTGTATTGGATTTGACATTGTGTTTTTACCTCGACTCCGATGATTGCGAGATGCTTGACGGAGTTTTGCTTTTGAGTTATCTGCTCATTTTTCATGCGCATGCATTGCGCTGTGATGTTTTATGTGTTGATATTTTCGGAGCCCCGACAAATGGATTATTACTGAAATTGTTTTTAGTATTGGGGATTTAAATTTAAATTCGGGGACCGAATTTCTTTAAGGGGGGTAGATTGTAACATTTTCAAAAATATAAAATATTAATTTTGGGAATTTTTTTAATTTAATATTATTTTATTGATTATTTTAATATTAAATGCAAATAAATAGGAAAAATGTTAGAAAAATTTTGAAAAATTATGGAAAATTCTAAAATGGGTTAATTATTGAAATTATGACATTTTTAAGTTGTTGTGATCATTTTGACACTAATTTAGTGCTAATCGCGATTAAAATCGCTAATCGGGTTTTTTGGTAATTTTGTGCAAAACTTGCACATATCACATTTTCTACACCTGTACACTTTTCTTGCCATGGTTTTTCATTTGGGATCACTATTCTTATGAGAAGGGTTGGATTAATAGAAAAGGGAAAAAAAGAAAAGAAAAGAAAATGAGGGTAGGTGAGAGAGTGAGGGGCATGGGCTTCTTTGACCTTAACCATTCTTCTCCTCCCATCATTTTCATCCCTCATCCTCCTCCTGCAGCTGCTGCTCCCTCTCCCTTCCTCCACTTTCAAGCTCTCATTTCCCCTCCAAAACTTCGCTAAAATCCAATATCGGTTTCATTAAAAATGTGCGCGAGCCCGAGATCTACAAGTTGGACCTAGAAAGCTTGGATTGTGACCACTTGGGGCAACTCAAGAAAATTCTTGAGTTGCCAATTGAGGTAATTTCTGAACCATTAGCTTAATTATAGCCTTTCCTATAACCCCATGTTAAGGTTTAATCGATATTGTGTGATATTATGGACTTGGTGAAAACCTAGTTAGGGTTTGAGGGAAATTGGTGTTATATTATGAAATTGAGCTCAGTTAAGGATTTACCAACACCTTAGTGTTTGAATTGGAGCCCAAAACCTGAAGTTAGAACCAGAATGCGGATTGTAGAAAACAGTATCGGGGGAAAAACCTGGAATCTGCTATCATACGAGGTATCCTAAAATAAAATTGAGTGGACAGTAGCATGTGCAGGCACCCAGGAAACTAACCCCAAAACCCTAGCCCCTATCTCATCCGTACGGCCGCCAAAACCTCCATTCTGGCCGCAAATTGCGGCCAGACCAGTGAGGAATCTCCTCGTTTTCTGTGCACAGCCCCATTTCATCAATTCTTGGCCCTGGGTACTTCTAGTTTTGACAGATTCTATCTAGAGTGAAATCTGGGACATATATCCTAAATTGTTGTTTTGGATTCGTATTTCCGTATTCCGTAATTTTGATTCTGAAATGGTGGATTGTGTTTTGCCTCGACTATTGGGCGTTTATACGACGATATAGAGGATTTATATGTGGTTTTGAAGGTGTGCCATGGGTTCTCACCTATAGGCCCCTTATCGTATCGTTTTGGATTTTATGCGCCGTTTTAGATTGGATTTGTTTTTAATGCGCATATACGGTATTTTGATGTGTAGGTACCCATGGAGATTTCGGGACGACAAGCATACATGGTGACGTCCGCAATTGGTGATGCAAGGTGAGTAGATTATATCTACAGTGGGAAGTCGGGTGGATGGCGTATAGCACCCCCGCAGTCCGTAGATAGATTATTATGTAGTTATTGTGATATAGGTGTATTGTGGATTGTGTAGGGTTGTAGTGACTAGTGTAGACATAGTCGCGAACCCTAGGATAGAATTTCACCTATACACACACACCCTTGCTTATCACTTGTACTTGCACTGTGATTGATGATATGTGATGACTTTGGAGATGAGTCGATGATGTGGGCTTGGTGCCCTGGGATCGGTGATTTGATACGATTCATATGTGGGATATGACTTGTGATTCTCGCGGGCTTGGGATATGTGTTTACCCCCGCATGCATACTTCTCTGATGTTACCGTTTTGTACTAGACATAAAGTAGTACCCCAGAATATATGATCTGATGATGGTGATATCTGTTATGTGATGAGACAGTGAGATGTTGACCCCTACCCAGCTATTGGGGATGCCGTACGATGATTTACCGTACGAGCCAATATTGATGATAGATCCGCACTCATAACTCGAGGATATCTTATGATATGACATTGAGGCGAGATCACCGACTATATACATATATATATACATTGACTTAGTTTTAGGTGGTTTCCACACCTACCCCTCCTGATTGACCTGTTACTTAGATGTAGTTTGCATAGTAGATGCTTCACTGTGGTGTTGACCACTAGATATCTGCAATTTCCTGCTATTCGCATTGCTGGCATATGTTCATTATTATGCTATTATCATGCTGTTAGGACACCAGCACCATTATCGATGATGCGTATGTTTCACGTACACTATTTGCCGGCTCACACACTTCATCATCGATAATTGCCATGCCACTACACTGTAGTACTGTTGCATTCATGATATGATTACTGCTTGGCATATTGTACACATGTACCTGTACACAAACATAGACGATTCATACTTGATTGAGATTGAGGACTGCAAGATATTCCATGTTACATGATTTCCGATATGATTACCTCTCTTTATTTGTCGCATACTTCATGGATTGATTGCATAGCACGTTGCATTGGATTTACTTCTCGATGTGGATTTTCATGTGATTTCTGGTTTTGAGGACCGTGGGATTATTTAATAAAAGATGCTCTTTATGAAAAACCCGGTACCTCGTGATATGATATTTGGTGTGTCCACCACGCGTTTTCTCGGTGCTGAGACGTGTGCTTGAAACCCGATTCGAGGAGGTGATGTACCGTTTGCGGGTTCGTGGTGGGCCCGGTATGGTTCCCCTCGGCGAGATGATCGATGGGTTATGCCGATTGAGCCTGGAGGCGGGCGAGTACCTACCGGTGATTGTATTTGAGCTCGGCGGATATCCGGGGGATACCGCCTGGAGCTGAGAGATGGGCGTACTGCCGGGGCCGACGGGCCGATACCGCAGACGGAGCCCAGAGATGGATATGGGTTGACTCGTACTGCCGGGGGCCGAGGGCCGATACCGCAGACGGAGCCCCATATGGATGAGGATTTACGTGTCGATGCTAGGCACGGGTTTCATGATGCTTTTCCATGATTTTGTTTATATCCTCACATTGCATACATGATGCTTACTGTCAGTGGGTGACAGGTGGACGGGTTCCACATATATACAGACTGGATTTACACTTATCATACTTCATTTGTATATATAACAGGGTATGAGGGCGCTGTTATATATACCCTTACATCAATATTAGTGGAATGGGACACTAATATATGTGTATTGATATTATTGATACTTCACCATATTTACTTCATGCAGCATACTTTACATTCATGACATGTTATTACCTGAGTACCTGGCACCACATACATATTTAGATGTTACCTTGCCACCTTATCACACTCAGATGTACTCTTGTGGATTATATTACTGATCGTTGACTTAGGATTATGTCTTGCATTCGGTTTCTGCTTGTAGATGTTTCTATTCACGAGTTGGCAACTCACCCCCGTTGTGCCACAGTTCTTGCAGGTTCTGCCGTACAGGTTCTATTGCGGCATTTCTGGCACACTTCCTTCTTGCGGGTGAATTGCTTTGGTAGGTGGATTCTTTCGTATCAGGAATCACCTTTGTATTTATTTATTTCATTGTATCTAGAAATTGTCCATCAACCAAAAACTTGTATATTCTTTCAGACTCAGAGACAGTGTTGTATTATTCGACCTAGAGTCGCGCTTAGTAGTATTGCGGTTTTCTTGCCGCTTTTGAGCTTTCTTTTGGTTTTGATCCTCGCCACTTGGCGTTGTATATTATTATATCATTGTGTGGTTGTGACCGTCGATTGACGAAGAGCTAGCTCCCGCTTGGGGATGCCTTTATCATTGTATATGTATTGTTATCCTTGTTGTACCCCATTCGGGGCCAGTTTTACAAAGGAAACTCTGCCGAAATTTTTAGAAAAGACTTATTGTTTTCAAAACGTACCTTCGGCTTAGTTATTTAAAAACCTTAATTTCAAACCCGTATTTCTTCACTTCTTTAAACCAGTTTTCTTTATTTATTCTTCAAAATGGTTTTAGATTTCTGGGCTTTTGGCTTACTTGGATCAGATGGAGTCCTATAGGCTTCATATGGTTCAAGTGCCAGTCACGTGCTCTTTCGGGTCGTGACACTTAAGGTCTTGTCGACTAAGGCTTTTGACTTCATGAGCCGTAAAGGTCTTATAAAGGTATTTCTCCCTACGAGTCATGAGGATCTTGTAGGTGTGTTTTCTCCTTAGGGGTCGTGAGAACTCCTAAGTGTATTTTCTCTTGAGAGTCGTAAGGATCTCCCAAGAGTGTTTTCTCCTTATAAGTCGATAGGACTTACAAGTGTTGTTCACCACATGAGGATATCCCTCGATGCTTGTGGGACTCTGTTGGGGAGATATTTGTTTGTGTCCGTGGATTGTATACAAAGTCTGGTATTGGACCACCTGTAGGGCAAATTGGGGTGTATGGCGGCTTATGAACAGGTTCAGATCCCTATAGCTTAAGGCTTTTGAATCCTATGAGCCGTGAGGGTCTTATAGGGGAATTCTCCTTACGAGTCATGAGGATCTCGTAAGTGTAACTTGTCCTTAGGAATCGTGGGGATTCCTAAGTGTATTGCTCCCTTGTGAGTCGTAAGGACCTCACGCAGGTATTTTCTCCTTACAAGGTCGAGAGGACCTTGCAAGTGGTTTTTTTTAAAAACGAGATTGCGCCCTTTCGGGTTTTCACAAACTCGCCGGTAGCCCTGCTGTTTTTACTCACGGAGCCCTTTCGGGTTTTCATCTGTGCCTATTTCGCTTATGGACGTACCGTTTTTTTAATTTCTTTTCTTCTTATTTTTGTGTCAGCCTTGGGATGCTGCAGTTTGCAGACGCTTCGGTCTGTAGTTAGTTTTAAAACATTGCGGTCCGTAGTTAGTTTAGGGACGTTTCGGTCCGTAGTTACTATTTTGGAGACAACGGTTTCGCTGGATACTACTTATAGAGTTTGGGCCAGGGAAGATAGAGAGCGGACATAGGCATCGTCATCTATCGTTGACCTGGGCCGTGACTCGTCAGGCGTAGTATTTTTTCATGAACCGGCCTTTTATTGGCTTGAAGGGTCTTTCGCCATGCATATCTATGAGTAGATAGGCCCCTCCTTGGTAGACCTTGTCTATGATGTGCGGGCCTTCATAGTTCGGCTCGAATTTCCCTCGTTTGGCACGATTGGCGATCATAGGTCTCTTGACCACTAGTACGAGTTCGCCTTGGCGGAATGTTCTCGGCCTAGTTAATCTTTCGTATGAGCGTGTCATTTTTTCTTTGTAAGTCTCCAAGTAATGTTGCGCCATGAGTCGGGTTTCGTTGAGGGTGTCGAGCTCCTCAAGCCGAAGATGAGCATTCTCTTCGTCCGTTAGCTCGTAATGAACCGCCACTCTCATCCCTTGCTTGTTGGAAGAGAAAGAAAACCTCATCTTTGGATGCTCACTACCTCTTCACAGGTCTCAAAATCCCTTCTATGCAATGCCTCCTTCTACGACATGCTGTTGTCGTCGCCATATTCAATATGTCACTTAGTCATATCTGCCTCGCTGCGGGTCAGCACCTCCGAAAGAAATAGAGGACTTCATTCAGTGACTCCGCGATCGCCCTCTGAACGATCAGAATAAGGTAAAGCTTGAAGATAAGTTTTGTACTCTATTAATTCCATCTGCGTCTTTCTATAAGAAATGAAATCAATATCGCATCTCCGCTTTTGGTTAGCCGGTATTGCAGGGGAAGTCAGTCTTTCAAGTTCCTCTTTCTAGTCCCGCTTTCGACAGCTAGGCACTCATGATAGTCAGGCCCCTTCACGTACGTTAGCCAAAGGCCCCTATCAACTCAATCTGGAAAGGGACCGTGAACTCCGGCGAAACAAACCATATATTTTGGTCTGTATGAGTTTCAATACGTTTTTTATTTCCCTAAAGAAGGAGACTCAAGTGGGAAGCCTGCGAAAGCCCGATCCAGCAATATCGCGTGAGTGAAGAAAGGCAATGCCGCTTGTAAAGCTCTTTCGTCGAGTGCGCGATCATGACAGGACTCGAGGAAGAAGCCCCGGCTAACTCCGTGCCAGCAGCCGCGGTAAGACGGGGGTCCGATGCTTCGGGCGAAACCCATTTCCAGGGTGTGACGGGCGGTGTGTACAGGGCCCGGGTACATATTCACCGCGGCATGCTGATCCGCGATTACTAGCGATTCTAACATCGGAGAAGGTTTCGGAAAGCACTTTCCGAAATACTTCTCAGCCATGTCGGGGGCCTCACGTTTCTTTGGGTGCGCACGCGGTGTTTGGAGATCCATTAAAAGAAATCTTTCTCTTAGAGAAAATCTAAACAGTAACATCAAATCACAAACTACACGAAAGTTGCCCCTTTATTATGGGGATTTACAATGAATCAATGCAATTTCCAAAGAAGTTCTAAATCCCGTTTATGAGGCGAGTGAAGCAGGCTGGTTCGGGCAAGGAGGAGAGTTCATCAATAGTTTCAGTCATTTTGAAAGAATCGTAAAAGAAAGTAATATAGTAAGCAGAGATGGACAAATATTCCTATCCGCCGATCTATTCAATGCGGGAATTCGACCCGCTATTAATGTAGGTATTTCTGTTTCTAGAGTGGGATCCGCAGCTCAAATTAAAGCCATAAAACAACGATCCTTTGACGGACCGGGTGGCGCATAGGCCCCGCCGCTTGAGGGTGCAGCGAGCCCCCGACGATTGAGGGTGCACCTCGCCAAGTAACTAGAACTCGGGATTGGGATGGACTCTAAATAGAGCGGAAAGGGATGACTCAAAAGCTGGACTTGAGACTTAGCCTCCGTCCGCGTCTTTGAAGAAAGCTATCGCATCTTTGTAGTATGACCTCACTTAGATCTAAAGTGTATCTGTCTTTCTCTGTTTCTATGTTTCTTCGTATCTGGGTCTCTTACTTTATTCAGATGGAGAGTCTACTTTTTCCCCAAAAAGTCTCTTTATTTTCCTACTATCGAACCCCTTGGAACAATAGATAAGAGCTAAAGCTAAGACGGGCGGGAGACCCAGAATTTCATACTTCAATATCGTTTAAAGTTTAGTTCTTGACGCTTGTCTTGTCCCTCTTCCTCAATGGTGGCTAAGGCAAGAAAGTATGATCGATGATCTTCTGCTAATGCTAGCGTCTTTTTCATCCTTTTGAGTTTCCGAATATCGCATCGTTGCCCTTTTGAGTTTTCGGTTCGGGCAAGAGAGCGAAGCGAACGATCCCTTTTGGACCGACCCCGGCGACGCCACCTCCCCATGTCATGAATATAGTTCTTATGGACTGTCATCCCTTCCTTCAACTCAGCCCTACTACCAACCTCACCAACAGCCGTAACCGGCTGCAGGACAACAGAGGCCTCCACTTGATCCTTTTGGGAACCGACCCTAGCGCACAGCCCCACAGGGCCGAGCGCAGGTGAAAGTGAAGGTTCGGATCGGACTCTAGTCTCGGCCTACGTCTCTTCAGGTCCGGCCCTTTCGAGGTACCACTTTGATACGGTCTTGATTTGTGTTGTTGGTTGGTCAGCTGCAAGAGCGGAGCCGAATACACCGATTAACATCTTTCTACGAAGCAGGGATGAAAAGGTATTGATTGCGGTTTTGAGATCCAAAGTCGAGCCAATTGCTTGACGTAGAAGACCCCTCACATGATTGTTTCAATGATGTATTCTTTCAAGTCAAGGTTTGTTAAAGTAACTTCTTTTCGAGTCTTCTGCTTCCAAGGCGGCAAGAAGATGATGAAAAGGAGCTCGCTACGACGTCAACTTCGCACACAAATGCCGTTCGGGACCACTCCTTAACCGTTGGGGTTGTTTACGAGTACATGTCGATTTTGTTTCGGCATTACTCTTGTCAACTGGCAATTCTTACTTCTGCCAGGTAAGACGAAAGCCCTAATTCTGTAGTGCTTCGTTCGTCAAGTGAAGAAATGGTTCACATGTCAGGTGAGGTTCAAATCAAGACTTGGGTTGGCTTGTTCCATTCCAGTTGGAAATGCCAATTCTTCCAAAGATTGGTGAAGCTAGGGAAGAGGTCCCGCGGACCCTTCTTTAGGGATCACTTTTTAGAGCATTGGTAACTCTATCTCGAGGGGGAGTACCGCTTCCACGCCGAATACCAAAGCGAATGGTGTTGTATTTATGGCCGTTTTGAACGTGGTCCGATACGCCCAGAGAGCTTCATACAATCTCGCGTGCCAATCTTTTCTGTTTCTTGACACCGTCTTCTTTATGATTTTCGTCAAGGTCTTGTTGAAAGCCTCAGCTAGACCGTTAGCTCGTGGATTGTAGACCGAAGAGTATCTCCGGTCTATATTATGCTGTTGTGCGAAACGGCTGATTTTGTGACTTCTGTAGGCCGGCCCGTTATCGGAGATAATCCGTCGCGGAGTGCCGAATCGATAGATGACGTGTATCTTAAAGAAATGGAGGATGTTCTCCGTCTTCACTTCCCTTAGCGGTATGGCTTCTTCCCACTTAGAGAAGTAATCGATTGTCGCCAATATGAACCGATGTCCTCTGTATGATACTGGTTCGACGGGCCCAATTATATCAGTTCCCCACATTTCGAACGGCCAGCTAGCCACCGTTGGGTGTAGCGGATTTGGATGCTGGTGGATGAGGTCCCCGTGAAACTGTAACACCTGAGCTTAGGTTTAGTGGTAATTGTGTGTTAATGTGGGGTTTTTGGTAAAAAGTTTACCAAAACGGGTTTCTAGTAATTTATCTGGTTTTATGGTTATTTTAGTAGAATTTTATCTCGACTGCACACACTTGTGCATGTTAATGTGGGTTAAGTCTAGGGTTTTCATGTTTAGGTGAGCTTGTGGGTTAACCATGTTTAGGAAACCATGATGGCCCAACACACTTGGTTAAGCTAATTAGAATAATTAAGGGTTTAGTTTTGTTAAAAATTGGATTAGGGTTTAGGGTTGACTTGTGATGAGAAGGAGAGATTGCGATGGGTGTCATGCAAGTATTTAATGAGGGAAGAGAGAATGGTGGCTATGGTTATGTCACACCCTATTTCATTTCAAAACTTTTGCATGTCTCTCTCACACTCTCTTTCACACTCTCATCTCTCCCTCTCACTCACACACACACATCCGCCCCAAACATCAGCACATTTCAGCCACCAAACCAACATCAGCTGCATCAGCAGCAGCACCATCTTTAACATCAGCCAAACCAGCCCCTGACCTCTTTAGAAACAGCAACAACAGCCCCAACTTCAAAACCACACTCACACAACACCACACCACATCAAATACAACAGCAGTAGCAGCTGCAACAGCAACCCATACACAACTGCACCATCACAAAACAACAGCAACAGCATCAGCACTGGAGCAGAACAGCAGCAGTAGCAAAGGAATTGCAGCACTTGGAGCTGTAGCAGCAACACTCCAGCAGCACACAGACTTTCTCCTTCCTCTCTTCTCATTCATCTAGGATCCCTAGAGGTATAACCCCTTAACCCGACTCCTAATTGCTAAAGTTATGGTTATCTAGCTTAATTTAGTGTTTATTATTTGTTTTAATGGTACTCTTGGGTAATTTAGGTGAGTTTTGGCAAGGTATTGGTTGTGATGGTTAGAGTAGCCTAATTAGGTGCTGTTGAGACCAGTTAACCAGAGATTTGCCCCAGATTTCACAAATATACCCGATTTATCCGACTTTGCGTAATTTAGAAGTTTTAGTGACTTTTTAGCCTCTGTTAGATCTGCTGTTGACCCGAGCCTTTAAAAATAAAATTGTGAAGACTTTAGCATGGTGAGACTAGCAGGGACACGCACACAAAGCACGGGGACCCACCTCACCTTGGAGGCCGCCGGTTTATTCATTCTGGCCGCAAATTACGGCCAGAGTAGGGGGTGGGGTGTTGGGTTTTTGGGTGTAGGGTCCTGCTGGGTAGATTAGTCTGTTGGTATCTGTAACTTTTTAAGTTAGGCCCAGAGGCAAAATCTGGAGCTATAAACGTGTTTTCGATGTTTTAAGTCTTGTGCGACACGTGCGTGATACACGTGGTTCTGTGGCGCGCTGCGCGACACAGCGTGTCAGAGTAGGTTCTAGTGGGTTTGCGCGCGTCACGACGTGTCGTGAGCACGCGCGTTTAGTTTCACGCACGCGTATCCTTTTTATCGATATATCATGTTTTTGCAGGATTTTCCTGATATATGTGACTTTTGTAAATTCTAGGTTCGCCGGCGGGGACTTCGAGCGCAGCAGAGAAAGGGAAGCAGGTGGTCGGACACACCTAGCACGGGATCACGGGTGAGTAGATTTCACATCTACGGGAGACGATCGTTTGGATGGCGCAAGTCGCCCGATAGATTTAGTAAACTTGAAAATAGTAAACTTTAACATTTGCTTGTGACATTAGAAATAATAATATTTGCATGATAGTTGCTGCAGTTAGGATTTGTACCCATATGCGCAAACTCATTCTGTAGGACACATGCACCATTACCAGGTTTTTATATGCAGCATGATCACTATTCATGTGTACACCCACGCCCTGGTAATTGCCATGTCACGACACTAGATAACTATAAATCTGAACATGTTAATTACTTAGACCTGTGCTATTGCAATAAATATTTAAAATGAAATCATAAGAATTGCTATTCTCGTGCATATATATATCATTACATCACTTGCTCTTGCCTAGTATAAATCATACATTGCAACTTGAACATTGATACCATTTGCATTCATTATCATTGACATATGCACCCATGATGATTTCATGAGATTTATGATATTTCTGGATTTCGGGGAAAAGCCGCAAGATTTGAAACTTATGATCTTTTAAAAATATAAAAGTTGCGGTTTTCTAGTGATGTAAAGTGTCGTCCACCATGAGTTTGCTGTGTTTTCGAGACCCGTTTCGAGGAGGTGGATGAACCGTGTCGGGTACATGGTGGGCCCGGTAAGGTACCCCGGGGCAAGAAGATCGCAGGAGATGGCGTTGAGCCTGGCAGGGGACGGACTACCTACCGGTGACTTCATTTGGCACGGCGGATATCTAGAGGATACCGACCGTGGCCGCTAGATTGAGATATGGATATTTGGGATGGATCAGCCGGATGGCTGAGACCAGAGATACTTGACATGGATATATGAGATTGAGACAGTTTTGAGGTGTCGTTGCTAGACACGGATTTTGTTGATTTCATGGATATTATGCTGATATTGAAAAGAGTTTCAAAAACAAAGATGAATAGTTCTTTTACTTACATATTGACATCTTGAGTTGACTCATATAGCATACATACATGTTAGTACATTCATGTGGCATACACACCTGTTAGTACATCCATGTGACATTCATACTTGCTAGCACACTGATGATGCATATATACCTGCTAGTGCCTATAGCCATACCTGTTTAGAGATGCTGGGATACTTGTGCGCATACATGCGATAGCCTTTGTAGATGTTATTTATTACTCACGAGCTGGCAACTCACCCCCGTTGTGCCACAGCTTTTCTGCAGGTCCGTTCCGTCAGCACTGTAGCGGCGGACACTTTTGCCTCTTGCTCTTTTTGCCTGGACTCGAGGCTTTTGCTCATAAGTGGGTTGTTATCATTTTGTACCACCTTATATATGTTCATTGTATCTAGAGTACTCCATCTGCTACTATTTCAGCTGTACCAGTTTATTTGGATTACTGTATATTGACCTAGAGGCGAGGTTGTGAGACTTATGGATTCATGTTATGTGGGGTCGAGCTCACTTGAGTCGACATGTTATTTTGTCTATGCTTTCATTCTTATTTATGCACATTGTATTTTACATTGCGTGGGATTTGTGACCGCCTTGAGGCGAAGAGCTAGCTCCCGCTTGGGGATGCCATTTTCCTGTTTTGTACCCGTTTGGGGCTTGTTTTACAAAGGAGATTCTGTCGGAATTTTTGGAAAAAGGGAAAGTTGTTTTAAAAAGGAAACTTGATATGGTTTAATGGAGTAAAATGCTTTAAAAAATTGGTTTCCTTCACTCTAATTCTTAATTGGGTTTTTTATTCTGGGCTTCGGTTTACTTATTTTACGGACGCCTTGAGACGTTTCGTAACTTAAGTGTCGGTCGCGTTCCGTACCTTGCGGGTTATGACAGAATCTGGCACGAGTGGCACTGATTCGCGTATTCGAAGCAATCTTAAATCATCGTGGGCCAATAGTAGCCTATCCTTTTGATCTTCAGCTTCATCTTTGGCCCGGCTTAATGAGAACCGCAGAGTCCATCATGAGTTTCCTGAACGACTCTCCTTGCTTCTTCCGGTCCCAGGCATCTCAGCCATAGAGAGTCGAATGATCTCTTATATAGAGTATCATTGACGAAGGCGAAGGACAGAGCTTGTTTCATGAGCTGATGTCTTGAGGATGCATCTTCAGGTGTTCGACGAGATTTGAAGTAGTCTATAAAGACTTCTCTCCAATCCTTATCCTTTTCCTGGTCTTTTATTTGTAAGGTCGTTTGCTTGGTCGCTTCCTTTTCTTCAGACGACTCCGGATATATTTCCTCTGGTGCAAGAACCCGACGGCTTTGTACAACAATCCTCACATCATCGAGGTTTTCATCAGCTAGCTCTTTAGCGAGTTTGGCTAATGCGTCCGCTTTGCTATTTTCTGCGCGCGGTATGCTTTCCAGAATGTAGGAGGGAACTTGAGTCAGCAACTGTTGCTCTCTCTCGCCGTACCTCACCAACTCTGGTTTGCACATTTGATAGTCGCCGTTTACTTGACTAATGACCAGTTGGGAGTCTCCGTATATGAGGAGGTCTTCGATTCCCATGTCGACAACGATCTCAAGACCTGCTATCAAAGCTTCATATATGGCTTCATTGTTCGTCCTCGGCTCTTTCAGGGAGAAGACAGAGCGCATTATCCCTCTTTGTGGAGTCACGAAGATGAGGCCTACCCCAGATTTAATTATAGGGGTGGCGTGCTTTCGCTTTTTCATGGAAGATGCTCCGTCGAAATAGAGTTCCCATCGAGTATTACTCCCTTCTTTCTCCCCGTCAATCGTGTCAAACGCGTGCTCGTCTGGCAGCTCGCAATTTAAAGGTGAATCGACAAGTATCTGGTGTTCAGCGAGGAAGTCGGCAATAGCCTGGCCTTTCACCGCCTTGAGAGGTCGGTACGTTATCGAGAATTCCATCAAGAGGAGGGCCCATTTAGCGAGTCGTCCCGTTAGTATGGCTCTTGACATCAAATATTTGAGAGGATCCACCTTTGATATGAGATGGACCTCATGCGCCAACGCGTAGTGTCTGAGCTTCGTTATCGCAAAGATTAACGCCAGGCAGTGTTTTTCGATGGGGGGGTGGTTGTTTTCTGCCCCCAGGAGAACTCGACTCAAGTAGTAGAGGGCTCTCTCCTTCCCTTGGTCATTTTCCTGTGCCTATAGTGCGCCTAAGGAACCTTCAAGGGCGGTTGTGTACAAGATGAGGGGCTTTCCCTTGACTGGAACGGTCAGCACCGGAGGATTCTGTAGGTATTGCTTGATTTCGTCTAGTGCGCTTTGGCATTTGCAATCCCAGACGAACGGGGTTCCCTTCTTCATCAGGTGATTGTAGGGATGACATTTGCCGGAGAGGTTAGCTATGAACCGTCGGATATATGCGAGCTTTCCTTGGAGAGACCGCAGTTTCTTGAAAGTTCTCGGCGGAGGCATTTCCATAATCACCTTGATCTTTGATGGGTCTATTTCGATACCCCGATGTCGTACGATGAATCCTAGGAATTTGCCTGAGGAAACTCCGAACGCGGATTTGAGAGGGTTCATCTTCAGGTTGTATTTCCGAAGATGCTGAAATACTATCTTCAGATGTTCCCAGTGCTCCTCGTACGATTTTCTTTTCACCACGAGGTCGTCGATATAGCATTCGACGATTTAATGTATGAGGTCATCGAAGATCTTCATTATTTCCCTCTGATAGGTAGCGTCGGCGTTCTTCAGACCGAAAGACATCACTTTGTAGCTGAATATGCCCAGAGGAGTCCGGAAAGCGGTATGATTCTGGTCTTTGGGATGCATTTTTATTTGATTGTACCCTGAAGATCCGTCCATGAAGGAGAAGACTTCATGAGTGGACGTGTTATCTATCATCAGGTCGGTAACCGGCACTGGAAAGTCATCCTTCGGACAGTCTTTGTTGAGGTCCCGAAAGTCTACGCAGATGCGCACTGTCCTATTTTTCTTCATCACCGGGACGATGTTGGCGATCTAGTCAGTGTACTGAACCTCTTAGATGAAACCGGAGTCGATTAGCTTCTTGACTTCGGCGTTGATGCTCATTTCAAGCTCTAACCGCATTCTTCTTGGTGCCTGTTTGACTGGCTTGATGTCCGGCGATATTGCCAGTTTATGCACAGCTATCTCTGGGTCTAATCCCGGCATCTCGGAATAGTTCCATGCGAAGCAGTCTTTATATTCCATGAGCACATCTTTTAACGTAGCCACCTTTTCTTCAGATAGCAGCCCACTGACGAACGTTGGTCGTGGATCGTTTGCCGTACCCAAGTCGATATTTTTTAGGTTGTCCGCCGTGGTGTGTATCCTATCATCCAACTCTTTTGGCGCTGGTGGAAACTCTGAGATCACCTCGTCATCATCGTTTTCGAAGCACCAGGACACGTCATCCACGTTCTCGTGCACTCCTTCTTCTGAAAGCGTTATCATGTGGCAGGTGCGAGATCGCTTCCAGGATCGATGTTGATCTGGTTCTACTCTCGCCATATACGTTACTTTCGGTACATGCTTCTGTGGTGGGGTTACCCTCCAACTGCTGGATAGAGCGAACCTGCCTTGCTGATACTGGTCCTCTACCCAGTTTTTGAAGGTGAAGCAGTCTTCAAGAGGATGTCTATCACTTGATGATAGGAGCAATAATCTGGGTGAGTGACCTCGTCTGCTTGTTCGGGGTGTTTGGACTCCGGAAGCGTAATCATTTGATGTTTCATGACAAGATCGAATATCTTCCTTGTTTTGTCTTGAGGAAAAGAATATGCTCGACCCATCTTCTTTATAAGAGACGGATCCCGGCTGCTCAATTCTCGATCACGTGGCTTCTTGGACCCGCTTTGCCGCTGTTGAACATTTTTTTTTGTTCTTTAGTTTGTTTTTTCCTCCGCGTCGGGTCTTCTTTACGACGGGCTGGCGACGAAGGGAATCGTTATTCTCCATAGCCTGCTGAAGGAAGCGCTGCGTCCTAGCTTTCTCGTAAATGGCCATTTCACGGTTGTGGTCATCCCGGACCTTTTAACCCGCTTCCCTTATTAGCTTGTCCATCTGTTCTTCAAATGATGGACTTGGCATTTTTACGGCAGGCTCTCGTTTCGGTTCAACTGCAGTGTCTTCTAACAGAGCATCCCCTTTTTCATCGAAGTCACGTATAGCGTAGCAACCATGGAATATCTCCCGTTTCTTGGATTGAACATATCCAAGCCAGATCGTTTCCATTCTCCCGGTGGGCAATTTTCGTTGAGTTTCGGGGACGTTCCAAATCCTGTTGTAGAACTGGGCTTACCGAGCAATCTGTTTGAAGGGTACGCCTTGACGCCTCAATAGCCTTTTTAATCCTTCTGTGTCGTACCTGGGCAGACGGATATGCTGGAGCCTATCAAGTGCAGAATTGGCACCATGCCAGATTTCTTTCTCCACTTTAGTTTCCTCGGATCAATCAAAGAGGATCGCCTTTACATCTTTTTGCCTGGGAGGGACGTAGAACGTCTGTAGTTCTTGTACACTATAGGTATCAAGTGTGTCAAGCTCTTTGTAAAGCTTTTTTGGAACCATGGCGATTTGCATGCTCCATTCATCGCCAGTGAAGGCTTGTATTGATGTCCGGACAGAAAATACTGCATTGACCTCATCTTCAGAGTCTCTGCCGAAAATCAACAAAGGGGTAGACAGTTCGGGCTTGTTGTATTTGAGCGGCCCTGAATAGACTATCTCTTCTTGTTCCTCGGTATCTGTAGGGTTCCTAAGCAGTCATACAAGGGTCTATAAGGCATCAACCATGCCCGATTTAAAATTTAGACGTGCCGAAACAACCCAACGCCGGGATCTTTGCTAGATTATTAGGGTTAAACATGCAAGTAAACATCTTTACAACTAAGAGTGAGGGATTACAAGCTTTGTAGTCCGCTCCGTCGCTTCATAAGCTCTGAGTAGAAGTCCGTTCGCCGCGATCCACGATCTCCCGGACTCAAGAGAGACTCCACAACTCGAACGATCCATGCTAGCTTGTAGTCTTCCTTTTCTCTGATGATCTACCTCGAAGTTTCTATAACTCAAGCTCTCTCTCTCTCTCTAATATGGTGAACACCCTAATCTAATTGGCTAGATTAGATGAGGATGATGGAGTAGTATTTGTGGTCTCTTTTCTTATCAAATTCTCACTCTTAATCTTCACAAAATGAAAACCTAGAAAGCTTTCTCAAAGCTCAAGGTTGAAGAAGAAGAAGAAAATATTAGATTAATCCTTTTGTGATGAATAATGAAATGATATATGATTAATAATGCAACCATGGTTAACTATGACAAGGCTAACTCATGTAGAGAATTAACTAAGGCTAAGGGTTTGGGTTGGGTTAAGAATGAGTCACTAGAAAATATGAACCATAATATCTTAGCTCAAAACAAAATAATCCCTTCTAAAAGCATCAAGAAAGACCTAACCCAAATAAAACCCTAACCTTGTTTAATCTCCACTAAACATGTTGCATTAGTAATCATATCATGTTACTATATTATATATCACATATATAATATATATTTGTAACAAAAGAAAATAATACAATTAACATATATCACATATATATCAATGTATTACCCGGTGAGAAAATGAAATTATAAAGAGAGCCAATATTAGATATTGTAATGCAATATATCATATATATTATTATACATTAAATTATCGAATCAACATTTGATCCGACAATCCGGCTATATCGAATATAACCGATTAATATATCATGTACCGATTCATCGAATCAACACTTGATCCGATGACCCAGCTCATATCAAAATATCGCGAGAATATAATACGGTATCTCATATCGCATTATCCTCGGTCCTGCACATATCCATTATGTGCCCCTAATCCGTTTTGCCTGAGTCAAGAAACCTCTATGTAGGACTCTAAAGAATCGTCAATACGCCGGCAGTAGGTGATGATCATATCAAACACCCACAAGCTGCAAGCGGTCAGCTAAACGTAACAGCCACCCAGGTATTGAGCAATTAGAAGATCAACAAGCAAGCATGTACATTCTCCTGTGAATCCAATCAGTAAAACTCCCGTACAGTCCGGTCTCTTCGTCTGATATGTTGTATATCTAGTCTAGGGGTGGTGTACGTCAGACTCCAGTAACCGATAAGTCGTGTCGATGTGAGGCTCATAAAAGGTCGAAAAACTACTGGTAACACTTACCAGTAAATCTCTATATCAGCCCAGGCCAGGGACTTCCAGTTATAGCCAATTGAACACAGCACAACATCAACTCCCTATACCGGGAGAGACGAATCCCCTTCTATCGCTCATTGCCCCCATGTGATTTGGGACTGCACCCAAAAGCCACCGTTTTGCACGCCCTCTTGGACGTGGTAAGGTGGAAATCAAAGCACAATGGGAATCACACAAGACTCTATGACGATCTCAGGTCTACAGACTACCCTGTACCAGTGTCACCAGAGAACTGCCATCTGACGTGAGGTATATCACCATATGGGAGTTCTCGGCGAGTCCATCCAGTGTACCCAGTCTCCACTGAGCACCCGCACACCATCCTTGATGTCAAACACCGATGGATATGGGATCATCCATCGCCCATCATATGGGTCAAGATACGTATACGCTAGTCTACTCTGGTGTATCGATGCCCTGTCTCGACACACCCTCGACTAGGAATAGTTATAGGATGTCATCGACTACCGTGGCCCCACTAGTATGATCTCATCATAGTCCCAGTAGTCGAGTACAGATCCTAAGGGTTTTATCAACATGTGAGAGTAAGACAATAAACAAATATAAGTCAACATGTTAAGATAAAGAAAACCTAGCATACTATCATGAAGAGCAAGAAAGACCTCTCTATATATATCCAAGCATCCATTATAATATACATCATATGTACAACAATGGCCTCTAGGGCATATACATAACTAACAATCTCCCACTTGCACTAAGGCCAGTTGCTGTAGTATCTCATACCTAGCATCCCGAATAATCTCTCAAACTGTATCTGGGGAATGGCCTTCATGAGTGGATCCGCAGTGTTGTCCTTCGTATCTACTCTCCTGACCTCGATCTCCCGGCGATCAACTATCTCCTTGATCAGGTGATACCGCCTCAGAATATGTCTGGACTTTTGATGGGACCTGGGTTCCTTGGCCAAAGCCACAGCTCCATTGTTATCGCAATACAGAGGTATTGGATGTTCAATGTATGGAACCACACCAAGTTCACTAATGAACTTCTTTATCTAGACAGACTCTTTGGCAGCATCGTTGGCAGCGATGTATTCAGCCTCCATTGTCGAGTCTGCAACGGTATCCTGTTTTGAACTCTTCCAACATACTGCCCCTCCATTGAGGGTACAGACAAATCCCGAGTGCGACTTAGAGTCGTTCTTATCACTTTGGAAGCTGGAATCGGTAAAGGACTCCACCTGGAGTTCTCTGTTACCATACACCAAGAACATCTCTTTAGTCCTTCGTAAGTACTTGAGAATGTTCTTCACAGTTGTCCAGTGACTCTCTCCAGGATCTGCTTGATACCGACTCACTACACTTAGTGGGTATGCTACATCGGGTCTGGTACATAGCATCGCATACATGATAGAGCCTACTGCCGAAGCATAGGGTATCCCTTGCATGCGAGCTCTCTCCAAATCAGTCTTGGGAGACATCTCTTTGGAGAGAGCGAGTCCAGAGATTGTGGATTGGTTCCCACGCTTGGATTCTTCCATACTAATCCTCTTTAGTATGGTGTCAATGTACCTGGATTGGGACAATCCCAGTATCCGTTTAGATCCATCTCTATAGATCATAATTCCCAATATGCAGGAGGCATCACCTAGATCTTTCATTGAGAATCATTGTGATAAGAAGAGCTTGACTGATTGAAGCATAGGAACATCATTTCCTATCAAGAGTATGTCATCCACGTACAATACGAGGAATACAACCTTACTCTCTGCAACCTTCTTATAAATACAAGGTTCATCTACATTTTTGATGAAGTCAAACTCTTTGACCACAACATCAAAGCAGATGTTCCAACTCTACGATGCTTGCTTTAACCCATAAATGGATTTAAGCAGTTTGCACACCTTTCCGCTGCTCCCACTATCTACGAAGCCCTCCGGCCGAGTCATGTACATGCACTCTTCTAAATCACCGTTTAGAAAGGCGGTCTTAACATCCATTTGTCAGATTTCATAGTCATGGTATGCAGCAATGGAAAGTAAGATCCGGATGGACTTAAGCATAGCCACTGGAGAAAAGGTTTCGTCATAATCCACACCTGGTCGTTGACGAAAACCCTTTGCAACAAGTCTAGCTTTGAAAGTCTTAACTTTTCCATCTACACCAATTTTCTTTTTAAAGATCCACTTGCTCCAAATAGGTTTTACCCCTTCAGGAGCATTTTCCAAAGTCCATACTTTGTTGGTGTACATGGATTCCATCTCAGATCGCATTGCATCCAGCCATTTCACAGAGTCACTACTCGTGATGGCCTGCTTGAAACTAGTCGGGTCATCATCTTCCATGATACTGTAGGGTTCCTAGGCACTCTGGTGAAGGTTCATAAAGCATCAAATATGCCCGAATAAAATTTTAGATGTGCCGAACAACCCAAAGCCGGGATCTTTGCTAGATTATTAGGGTTTAACATGCAAGATAACATCTTTAAAACTAAGTGTGAGGGATTACAACCTTTGTAGCCCGCTCCTTCGCTTCACAAGCTCCGAGTAGAAGTCCCTTCGCCGCGATCCATGATCTCCCGGACTCAAGAGAGGCTCCACGACTCGAACAATCCATGAAAGCTTGTCGTATTCCTTTTCTCCGATGATCTACGTCGAAGTTGCAATAGCTCAAGCTCTCTCACTCTAATGAGGTGAACACCCTAATCTAATGGGCTAGATTAGATGAGGATGATGGAGTAGTATTTATGCTTTCTTTTTATATCATTTTCTCACAAGAACTCATCACAAAAGAAATCACAAGTGAGCTCTCTCAAAAACTCAAGAGAGAAGAAGATGAAGAATAATGAGATCATTCCTTTTGTGATGAATAGTAAATAAGAATATATGATTGATATGGAACCATGGTCAAGGATGATAGGCTTAACCTTTGTAGAGAATAAACTAGAGCTATGGTTTGGTTAGGTTAAGAATGAGTCAAGGATAAGTATCAACCATAATATCTTAACCAAGACAAAATGAAATCCTTCTAGAATAATCAAGAAGGAGCTAGCCCTAATCAAACCCTAATATCTTTTTATCATCCCTAAACATGTTTCATAATAAATCATATCATGTCACAATAATATATATCACATATATATTATATATTTGCAACAAAAGAAAATAATACAATTAACATATATCGCATATATATCCATGTATTAATCCGGTGAGAAAATGAAATAATAAAGCGAGCCAATATTAGATAATGAAATACAATATATCATATATATCATTATACATTAAATCATCGAATCAACACTTGATCCGACGATCTGGCTATATCGAATATAATCGACTAATATATCATGTACCGATTCATCGAATCGACACTTGATCCGATGTCCCGGTTCATATCTAAATATCTCGAGAATATAATACGGTATCTCATATCGCATTATCCTCGGTCCTGCACATATCACATATGTGCCTCTACTCCGTTTTGCCTGAGCCAAGAAACCTCTGTGCATGACTCTAAAGAATCGTCAATACGCCGGTAGCAGGTGATGATCATATCAAACACCCACAAGCTGCAAGTGGTCAGCTAAACGTAACAGCCACCCAGGTATTGAGCGATCAGAAGATCAACAAGCTAGCCTGTCCGTTCTCCCCTGAATCCAATCAGTAACACTCCCGTACAGTCCGGTCTGTTCGTCTGATATGTCGCATATCAAGTCTAGGGGTGGTATACGTCAGACCCCAGTAACCGATAAGTCGTGTCGATGTGAGGCTCATAACAGGTCGAGAAACTACTGGTAACACTTACCAGTATATCTCTATATCAGCCCTGGCCAGGGACTTCCAGTTATAGCCAATAGAACACAGCACAACATCAACTCCCTATACCGGGAGAGACGAAACCCCTCCTATCGCTCATTGCCTCCATGTGATTCAGGACTGTACCCAAAAGCCACCGTTTTGCACGCCCTCTTGGACGTGGTAAGGTGGAAATCAAAGCACAGTGGGAATCACACAAGACTCTATGACGATCTCGGGTCTACAGACTACCCTGTACCAGTGTCACCGGAGAACTGCCATCTGACGTGTGGTATATCACCATCTGGGAGTTCTCGGCGAGTCCGTCCAGTGTACCCAGTCTCCACTAAGCACCCGTACACCATCCTTGATGTCAAACACAGATGGATATGGGATCATCCATCGCCCATCATATGAGTCAAGATGCGTATACGCTAGTCTACTCTGGTATATCGATGCCCTGTCTCGATATACCCTCGACTAGGAACAGTTATAGGATGTACTCATCGACAACCATGGCCCCACTAGTATGATCTCATCATAATGACAGTAATCGAGTATAGATCCTAAGGGCTTTATCAACATGTGAGAGTAAGACGGTAAACCAGTACAAGTCAACATGTTAAGATAAAGTGAAACCAAATAGCATACTATCATGACGAGCAAGAAAGTCCTCTCTGTATATATCCAAGCATCCATCATAATATACATCATATGTACAACAATGGCCTCTAGGGCATATATATAACTAACAATCTCCCACTTGCACTAAGGCCAGCTGCTGTAGTATCCCATACCTAGCATCCCGAATAATCTCTCAAACTGTATCTGGGGAATGGCCTTCGTAAGTGGATCCGCAGTGTAAACCTTCGTATCTACTCTCCTGACCTCGATCTCCCAGCGATCAACTATCTCCCTGATCAGGTGATACCGCCCCAGAATATGTCTGGACTTCTGATGGGACCTGGGTTCCTTGTCCAAAGTCACAGCTCCATTGTTATCGCAATACAGAGGTATTGGATGCTCAATGGATGGAACCACACCAAGTTCACTAATGAACTTCTTCATCCAGATAGCCTCTTTGGCAGCATCGTTGGCAGCGATGTATTCAGCCTCCATCGTCGAGTCTGCAACGGTATCCTGTTTGGAACTCTTCCAACATACCGCCCCTCCATTGAGGGTAAAGACAAATCCCGAGTGCGACTTAGAGTCGTCCTTATCACTTTGGAAGCTGGAATCGGTAAAGGACTCCACCCGGAGTTCTCCGTTACCATACACCAAGAAAATGTCTCTAGTCCTTCGCAAGTACTTGAGAATGTTCTTCACAGCTGTCCAGTGACTCTCTCCAGGATATGCTTGATACCGACTCACTACACTTAGTGAGTATGCTACATCGGGTCTGGTACATAGCATCGCATATATGATAGAGCCTACTGCCGAAGCATAGGGTATCCCTTGCAAGCGAGCTCTCTCCAAATCAGTCTTGAGAGACATCTCTTTGGAGAGAGTGAGTCCAGAGATTGTGGGTTGGTTCCCACGCTTGGATTCTTCCATACTAAACCTCTTTAGTATGGTGTCAATGTACCTGGATTGGGACAATCCCAGTATCCGTTTAGATCTATCTCTATAGATCATGATTCCCAATATGCAGGAGGCATCACCTAGATCTTTAATTGAGAATCTATGTGATAAGAAGAGCTTGACTGATTGCAGCATAGGAATATCATTTCCTATCAAGAGTATGTCATCTACGTACAATACGAGGAAGACAACCTTACTCTCTGCTACCTTTTTATAGATACAAGGTTCATCTATATTTTTGATGAAGTCAAACTCTTTGACTACAACATCAAAACAGATGTTCCAACTCCGCGATGCTTGCTTCAACCCATAAATGGATTTAAGCAGCTTGCACACCTTTCCGCTGCTCCCACTATCTACGAAGCCCTCCGGCTGAGTCATGTACACGCACTCTTCTAAATCACCGTTTAGAAAGGCGGTCTTAACATCCATTTGCCCGATTTCGTAGTCATGATATGCAGCAACGGCAAGTAAGATCCGGATGAACTTAAGCATAGCCACTGGAGAAAAGGTTTCGTCATAATCCACACCTGGTCGTTGACGAAAACCCTTTGCTACAAGTCTAGCTTTGAAAGTCTCAACCTTTCCATCTATACCAAATTTCCTTTTAAAAATCCACTTGCTCCCAATGGGTTTTACCCCTTCAGGCGTATTTTCTAAAGTCCATACTTTATTGGTGTACATGGATTCCATCTCTGATCGCATTGCATCCAGCCATTTCACAGAGTCACTACTCGTGATGGCCTGCTCGAAACTAGTCGGGTCATCATCTTCCATGATGCAATCCTCGCTTCCACCATCAATGAGAAAACCGTAGTATCTCTCAGGCGAATGAGAAACCCTGCTAGATCGGCGGAGAGGCTGGGGTTCGTTTGGTACTACTAAATCCTCTGGTTCTACCAAGTCTTCTGTTATAGTTTGTGTCGCTGGAACCTCTTCCAGTTCTACCTCAATGCCACTAATCTGTTTCATAAGAAAATCTTTTCTAAGAAAGTGGCATGTCGAGAAACAAACACCTTTTGTTCCTCGGGGTGGTAGAAGATATACCCTTGTGAATTTTTGGGATATCCTACAAACTTACATAAGACAGATCTTGCCTCGAGTTTTTCCGGATTTTGCCTTTTGACATAGGCTGGACAACCCCATATCTTAACATACTTAAGAGATGGTCTCTTCCCTTTCCATATCTTATATGGAGTGGTAGGCACCGATTTGGTAGGAACCATATTCAATAGGTGTATGGCTGTCTCAAGCGCATACCCCCAGAAGGAAATAGGTAACTCAGCTGTACTCATCATTGAGCGCACCATATCTAATAGGGTGCGATTCCTCCGTTCCGATACACCGTTGTGCTGTGGTGTATAAGGTGGAGTAAGCTGAGAGAGAATCCTATTCTCTTTTAGATAATCTTGGAACTCATTGCTTAAGTATTCTCCTCCTCGATCAGATCGAAGGATCTTAATAATTTTGCCCGTTTGGTTCTCTACTTCGTGCTTATATTCTCTGAATTTCTCAAAAGCTTCAGACTTATGTTTCAACAGGAACACATGCCCGCATCTAGAGAGATCGTCAGTGAATGTAATGAAGTAGGAAGAACCGTTCCTGGCATGCGTAGACATGGGACCGCATACATCACTATGTACCAGTCCTAAGAGTTCCGTAACTCTTTCTCCGTGTCCACTAAACGGAGCTTTGGTCATTTTTCCTTTGAGACATGAATGGAAAGTATCATAAGATGATAATTCGAACGGATTCAAATATCCATCTTTATGTAACGTAGCCAGTCGTGTCGCATTGATATGACCAAGTCTACAATGCCACAAGAAGGATTCGTTCATTTCTGAACTCTTCCTCTTATGTGTGTTTTGTATATTGAGGACTGTATTTTGATTTAGAATGAATATGCCATTATGTAACGAGCCTGATGCAATCAACTTTTGATCTAGGAATATGTTCATAACATTATCATGTACTACAAAATTATATCCTTCTTTACTTAATAAAGAAACTGATATAATGTTGCACATCATGTTCGGTATATAATAGCACTCATTCAGAATCGGTGTATCACCACTTGGTAATACTAGGTGATATTCGCCAACTGCTTTGGCTGCAACATTTGCCCCATTCCCTACTTGAATGGAATGATCACCTTTTCCCTGTTCTCTACCTTTCTGCAGCCCATGTAACAATTTACATATGTGGGATCCTGATCCGGTATCTAATACCCAGGACATAGGGTGAACTGAGAAACAGTTCTCAATAACTAACACACCTGAAGAAGATGCATCAACATGCATGTTCTTTTGGGCAGCTTGAGAATCCAGATATTCTCCTATTCCCTGTTCAGTCTTATAACTCTTATAAGAAAGAACGGGTCCAACATTCCCCTGCCCAGTATAATAAGCAGGTTCAGTCAATATATCCATATTATTATCTTAATTATGGCCTGACATGGTCGCTACCTGGAGAGAGAGAGAAGAAAACACTTTAACGTATGCTCTTGCAAGATTAGATTGGTTATTATCTTATCTAATCAGTATGTCTCCTACTGTTTTTATCAAATCTTCCTTCAAACCCTAAAAGGTAAGATTAGCCGGGATTAATTACACCCTACAATTTCGTCAATCTTTCAGCCAGATCAGTGTCGGTACTTGAGGGAGGTTCCCCGTGCTTTCGCACGGACCTAATTAAAGTAAACCTCATTTTCCCCGAGGCGTAACCCCATTAACACTTTTCTAGACACCTACTTGATCGGCTAATTGTCTTGTGTAAAACTCTCCCAGGAGTAACTCTTACTCGCAGTGGGTATCGGGATCCAACTATCTCATGGGAGGTATGCAATCTCATTGCAAATTTCAACACTTGAAATTCCCGATAATGCTTTTGCCCCTAACGTGCTATGACCTTGACGAATGCCAAACAACTCATAGTCCGCTAGTCTACTTCAACCCGTACATTTCTTGATTGAATTAAACCCACCCGCACGACCCTTAACGAATGCCAAACAACGCCGTACGAATACCCTAATCCAATCGCATCATATGCTACAGAAAAATAGTAAATAGCTACCGTACACTACGCCTTGACGAATGCCAAACAATCGTAGCACGAATACTAAGTAATATCTATCTGAAATGTCGAAGGGCTACGACAGGTTTTTCTGAAAACCTATTGCGTAATGAACTTGATATCGTTGTAGAATCAAGTGAAATTTTGAAATGGAGTGTTTTTGAGGCTTTCATTAGTTTTGCTAAAGAGGTCACTCCCGGTGAAGGGATCTCGGCTCTTTCCTCATCGAATAAGGTGCAGGAGATATCATATATATCACTGTGCAAAGCAAAACTCTAAAAACAATCAAAAGACTAACCGAGTTTTGTAGCATTTGCCAGTTTCGCTAAAGAGGTCACTCCCGGTGAAGGGATCTCGGCTCTTTCCTCATTGAATAAGGTGCAGGGTATATCATATATACCGCTATGCAAAGCAAAACTGTAGCTACCCTTTTTTATAAAGTTTTGATTCTACAACATCTTTTAGGTTTCTTTTCTTTTTATTAATCTCATTAATAAAAAAATCCCATCAGCTTATGCTTCCTAAGCATCACAGAAGAAACGAAAGCAGTAATATTTATATATCAGCAAATATATATAGTATAAGCATTCGTCTCAGGCAGTAATATGATCTCATCACAGAACATTGCAGCAGAAGAACATATATGAAATATTGGATATACTAGGACGTCTGTGTTTTCAATACGAGTCTGTATAAAACACGGATTCCACGGTCGCGATGAATAGCCAAACCCACATCCGTAGACCCCTACGAGAGCGGCAAGTAACACTGCCAATTCTAGGGTTAGGAGACCCAGTCTCGACTCCTCGAGATGGCCTCCTACTAGACCCTAGAACCCGGTTACTTGTGCTCCCCTCCTTGGGTCTACCTAATACGGAAAAGTAAATAATATACAATGGTGACATCAACCTCATCCCGGAAGTGTCCCAATAAAAGAATATTACATACAATTGAATTTTACATGAATGAAAATAAAAATCCTCATCTCACATAAAACCCCCGGCTATTCAGAACACGACGATCCAATATAACATATCATAGCAATACATAATATCATATATCATCAACGTAAGTAAGTATGCATACACCAATCATCGTTGTCGTATAGCAACGAAAACCAGCAATACAACTACATACTACACTTACGGTCACAGAAAAGAAATTGTAAAACTACAATATTTGGAATCCACAATCACTTTAGACATCGTAAATCCGAAATATCACATACTTCGCATTTCATGCCTAACACAATGAATTCCACATATTGTATCACATTCCAGATAAATAGACAGTATTAAACTTTCCGAACAGATAATCAAATATCCAAAATTTCCTAAATTGCTCAACACTTGAGCGGAGTTCAAATAATCCGGAATGTGTCACAGTAGTAGCGGTCCAGCCGTAGAAGGGTCAAGATAAAGCCTCACATGTGGCACGCCGTACTGCCCCAAACCCGAAGGTTCAAAAGGCAGTTCAAGACGGTCACATAATCGAGTTAAGGTTTTTTGTCTTCTAGAGGGTCCACCACAAAACTTGCATGCATTTTCAAAAGATTTAAACTCGAGAAAAGATTCAACACTTGAAAATTTTTCGTGTCGGGAAAAAGTGAGTTAATGATATCCGTTCGAACGTTTTAACAGTTTCTAAATATCCGGAAAAATAACGAATTTAAATATTCCGATCGAATCTACGATAACAAAATAAACCCCAAAAATTATAAATAACAGAGACGGTCATAACTGTAGAAAACAAAAAGTCAAACACTACAGTACGGCCGCGGTTCCGCGGCCCAAGCAAGGATTGGCCGCGGTTCCGTGGCAGTACCAACGGTTCAGCCTGTCGTTTTTCACTTTTACTCTTATAATTCCCTGCTGAATTTTTTTAGGAATTTTTAATTCTGAAAAATCACAGTTTTTGAAAAATATCCAGAGAGGGGTTTTATTTTGTCGGTTCGGGTTCGATCGGAGTTTTAAGTTCGTAAACACGTCGCCTAATGCTCTAGCTAGGCTCTGATACCACTGTAGGGTTCCTAAGCACACTGGTGAAGGTTCATAAAGTATCAAACATGCCCGAATAAAATTTTAGATGTGCCGAACAACCCAAAGCCAGGATCTTTGCTAGATTATTAGGGTTTAACATGCAAGATAACATCTTTAAAACTAAGTGTGAGGGATTACAACCTTTGTAGTCCGCTCCTTCGCTTCACAAGCTCCGAGTAGAAGTCCCGTCGCCGCGATCCATGATATCCTGGACTCAAGAGAGGCTCCATGACTCGAACGATCCATGAAAGCTTGTCGTATTCCTTTTCTCCAATGATCTACGTCGAAGTTGCAATAGCTCAAGCTCTCTCACTCTAATGAGGTGAACACCCTAATCTAATGGGCTAGATTAGATGAGGATGATGGAGTAGTATTTATGCTTTCTTTTTATATCATTTTCTCACAAGAACTCATCACAAAAGAAATCACAAGTGAGCTCTCTCAAAAACTCAAGAGTGAAGAAGATGAAGAATAATGAGATCATTCCTTTTGTGATGAATAGTAGATAAGAATATATGATTGATATGGAACCATGGTCAAGGATGATAGGATTAACCTTTATAGAGAATAAACTAGAGCTAGGGTTTGGTTAGGTTAAGAATGAGTCAAGGATAAGTATCAACCATAATATCTTAACCAAGACAAAATGAAATCCTTCTAGAATAATCAAGAAGGAGCTAACCCTAATCAAACCCTAATCTCTTTTTATCATCCCTAAACATGTTTCATTATAAATCATATCATGTCACAATAATATATATCACATATATATTATATATTTGCAACAAAAGAAAATAATACAATTAACATATATCGCATATATATCAATGTATTAATCCGGTGAAAAAATGAAATAATAAAGCGAGCCAATATTAGATAATGTAATACAATATATCATATATATTATTATACATTAAATTATCGAATCAACACTTGATCCGACGATCCGGCTATATCGAATATAACCGACTAATATATCATGTACCGATTGATCGAATCGACACTTGATCCGATGTCCCGGTTCATATCTAAATATCTCAAGAATATAATACGGTATCTCATATCGCATTATCCTTGGTCCTGCACATATCACATATGTGCCTCTACTCCGTTTTACCTGAGCCAAGAAACCTCTGTGTATGACTCTAAAGAATCGTCAATACGCCGGTAGCAGGTGATGATCATATCAAACACCCACAAGCTGCAAGCAGTCAGCTAAACGTAACAGCCACCCAGGTAATGAGCGATCAGAATATCAACAAGCTAGCATGTCCGTTCACCTGTGAATCAAATCAGTAACACTCCCGTACAGTCCGGTCTGTTCGTCTGATATGTCGCATATCAAGTCTAGGGGTGGTATACATCAGACCCCAGTAACCGATAAGTCGTGTCGATGTGAGGCTCATAACAGGTCGAGAAACTACTAGTAACACTTACCAGTATATCCCTATATCAGCCCTGGCCAGGGACTTCCAGTTATAGCCAATCGAACACAACACAACATCAACTCTCTATACCGGGAGAGACGAATCCCCTCATATCGCTCATTGCCTCCATGTGATTCGGGACTGTACCCAAAAGCCACCGTTTTGCACGCCCTCTTAGACGTGGTAAGGTGGAAATCAAAGCACAGTGGGAATCACACAAGACTCTATGACGATCTTGGGTCTACAGACTACCTGTAAGTCCACGTTGCCCACCCTGGTGCTTGCAGGGAGGCGGAAACGTATTAAAAAATCGGATTTTTAACACTCTAGGCAACATGGACTAGCAAAAGGAGGGATCTTTGCTAAACAAAACTAACTACAATGCTAAAAAGTTTAGCTACTCGGAAAAGAAGTTATACCTAGGTCTTCAAGTCATTCTCTTCTTGCTCCTTGGAGTGTGATGATCGGATTCTCCTCGTCGCCTTCTCTCGCCGAAGAAAGATCCACCCGAGGGATACTACCTTTGGCTCCTACCTCAAACTAGAAGCAACTAAGGTGCTTGGTGTGCTAGACCTAGAACCTTAGAAAGAGTAGAGAATGATGTTGGTGTTTTTACCTCAAGCTTATTGGCTCTCAACTCATGAGAGGGAGAGCTTTGAGAGAGAAGAAGAGGATGAGAGAGAATGAGAATGATAGAATGAGGATATTTTGCAACCATCCTCACATATATGTGTGATTTATGAATAATAGATAATTAGTCAAGATAATTGTCATGGTTAATCAAGAAATGACCATTATCATTTCACATTAAATGCCTTTGCAAAGATCAAAGAGCATCTTTCATATGGAATGATGATGGTCAACTTGTCCATCTAGGTCAACAAGTCAAGTATAGTCAAATGGTCAACAACCCTAACCATGCACAATTATAATTAACTAATTATTAATAAATCATAATTCACACAAAACATTAGGGTTAAGAAAATGACAATAGTCATCAACCCTAATCAAAGTCCTCTGCCTCTGTCTTAGTCAACTGTGCATATACACCCGTATCCGTGTACCGAGGAATACGAATACAATGAGATAAAACCAATCCCAAATCATATACTAGGATCCGGCTTAAACCAAAGCCCGCTAGTATAAGCTGTCCGGACACCAAACGTGCACAAGTGCGCTGATGTGAACGAACCCTGTCGCAATACCACGCGACCCCTACTCATTTTGCCTAAAGGCGAACAACCTTCTGTGTGGGACTCTAAAGACTCGACACTACGCTGGCAGTGGGTTTAACCACAGACCGCAAGCGGCACTAGCTGTACGTAACGGTCCCCAGGTAGATGCCGATAAGAAGACTGACGAGGTGAACCCATCTGAACTCCTACTGAGCCTGAATATGACAGTCTCCGTACAGTCCGGTCTGTTCGTCTGATAACATCGCATGGCGGGCCTAGGGGGGCGGTAAACGTCACTCCCCTAATAGCGGTACAAGTCGTGTCGGAGTGTAGCCCAGAACACCCTGAGATAACACTGGTAACCAACCAGTATACCTCGCTTGCCCTGGACAGGGACTACTTGTGTAATGGCTCTCCTGGACACAGCGCGATGTCAACCCCCAATACCGGGAGAGACGAATCCTGTCTAACCGTCACTGCCTCCAAGTGCTTCGGGACTGCACCCAACTACTACCTTTTTGCACGACTCCTTTGAGCCGTGGTAGGGTAGTAATCAAAGTACAGTGGGAACACACTCGAGGCGAAGTGACAGTGTCAAGTCAACGGACTAAGCTGTACTCATGTCACCTGGGAACTGATAACTGACGATAGGTATAATACCAACCAACAGTTCCCGACGAGTCCTGTCCAGTGTACTCGTAACCCAACAAGCACCCGCATATTATCTCAAGTACGACGTACTGACGGCTGTGGGACAGACCGTCTCCCGTGCTGGGATGAGAAGCGCATACGCTGGTCTACTCCGGAGTATCGATGCCCTGTCTAGATAATCCCACGACCAGGGACGTGTATATATAAGGATGTGCTTATAGATTACCCAGCCCCCACGAGTGTGACTGCCATCACAACGCTGGTAATCAAGCAAAGATCCTAAGGGCTCCACTAATGCGTATAGGTGATACAATAAAGAAACACATGTACACATTAAAGCAGAGACAAACCAAGTAGCATACTACCATTTCGAGCAAGATTGTCTATACAACTGTGAATATCTCAAGCTTCCATCAAGTAATATACATACTAGTATAATACAGTAATGGCCTCTAGGGCATATACACTAACAATCTCCCACTTGCACTAAGGCCATGTACTGGCGTATCGAAGACCTATCATCTTGATCAGCCGCTCGAACTGAGTCTGGGGTAAGGCCTTCGTGAATGGATCTGTAGTGTTATCTTCTGAAGCAACCCTCCGAACCTCGATCTCCTGGCGATCCACGATCTCCCTGATCAGGTGATATCGCCTCAAGATGTGTCTGGATTTCTGATGGGACCTGGGTTCCTTTGCTAAAGCTATAGCCCCGTTGTTGTCGCAATACAAAGGTATTGGATCAACAATAGACGGAACCACCTGAAGTTCTTTCAAGAACTTCCTCATCCAGATGGCTTCTTTTGCGGCATCAGATGCAGCGATATATTCCGCTTCCATAGTCGAGTCAGCAACGGTTTCCTGTTTGGAACTCTTCCAACACACCGTCCCTCCATTGAGGGTAAAGACAAAACCCGACATGGACTTGGAATCATCCTTGTCACTCTGGAAGCTGGAGTCAGCAAAGGCCTCAATCTGGAGGTCTTTTCTGCCATACACCAAGAACATCTCCTTAGTCCTTCTCAGGTACTTAAGAATGTTCTTTACCGCTATCCAGTGTTTCTCCCCAGGGTTTGACTGATAACTGCTTACCACACTCAGTGCATAAGCCACATCTGGTCTAGTACACAACATCACATACATTATAGAGCCTACCGCAGAAGCGTAGGGTATAATAGACATGCGATCCCTTTCAAAATCAGTCTTGGGAGACATCTCTTTGGAGAGCGTGATCCCGTGACAAGCCGGTAGATTACCGCGCTTGGAATCTTCCATACTGAATCTCTTCAGTATGGTGTCGATGTACCTGGACTGCGAAAGTCCTAATATCCTTTTGGATCTATCTCGATGGATCCGGATCCCCAGAATGTAGGAGGCATCACCCAGGTCTTTCATGGAGAACCTGTGTGACAAGAACCCTTTGACAGATTGTAGCATAGGAATGTCATTTCCTATCAAGAGAATGTCATCCACGTATAAAACGAGGAATACGACAATTCTTGCTACAAATCTACTATAGATGCATGGTTCATCTGGATTTTTGATGAAGCCAAATTCCTTGACCGTCTCATCAAAACAGATGTTCCAACTCCGCGATGCCTGCTTTAGTCCATAAATGGACTTGAGCAACTTGCACACCTTTCCGCTGCTCCCACTCTGAATGAAACCCTCTGGCTGGTCCATATAGACACACTCCTCTAAATTTCCATTTAGAAAAGCGGTCTTTATGTCCATCTGCCAAATCTCATAATCGTGGAAGGCAGCAATGGCAAGAAGGATCCGAATGGATTTCAGCATAGCCACTGGAGAAAAGGTTTCGTCTTAGTCCAAACCAGGTCTTTGACGAAAACCCTTTGCAACAAGTCTAGCTTTATAGGTCTCAACCTGTCCATCTACACCAATCTTCCTTTTGAAGATCCACTTGCATCCTACGGGTTTTACCCCATCTGGAGCAATGTCCAACGTCCATACTTTGTTGGTGTACATGGACTCCATTTCGGTCCGCATTGCATTCAGCCATTTTACCGAGTCAACGCTCTGAATGGCCTGCTGAAAGCTAGTCGGCTCATTACTATCAATGATGCAATCTTCTCTATCCCCGTCTATGAGAAAACCATAGTATCTCTCGGACGGATGAGACTGCCTACTACTCCTGCGGAGCGGCGTAGGAATGTCCTGATCTTTCGAACCCTCTGGTTCTACTAAGCTTTCAGTAATAGCTTGTGGTTCTGGAATTTCTTCCAGTTCTATTGCGCTCCCACTTATTTCCTTTTCTAAGAATTGGTGTTCCAGAAAGTGGGCATTACGAGAAACAAAGACCTTTTGTTCCTCTGCGTAATAGAAAAAATACCCCCTGGAGTTCTTTGGGTATCCCACAAACTTGCACAGTACTGAGCGTGCTTCGAGTTTGTCCGCATGCTGCTTTTTGACAAAAGCTGGACATCCCCAAATCTTCAGGTATTGAAGATAGGGTTTCTTCCCACTCCATAACTCATATGGTGTGGTAGGCACAGTCTTAGTGGGAACTCGGTTCAAAAGGTATGCGGCTGATTCTAGCGTATATCCCCAGAATGATCGCGGCAACTCAGCGTTACTCATCATGGACCGTACCATATCCAATAGGGTTCGGTTCCGTCTCTCCGATACACCGTTATGTTGCGGAGTGTATGGAGGAGTAAGCTGAGAGAGAATTCCATTCTCTTTTAGGTAATCCAGAAACTCGGCACTCAAGTATTCACCACCTCGATCAGATCTTAGTGTCTTGATACTTTTGCCTGTTTGTTTTTCTACTTCATTCTTGTATTCTTGGAACTTTTCAAAGGCTTCAGATTTATGCTTCATTAAGAAGACATGTCCGAACCTTGAAAAATCATCCATAAAAGTAATGAAGTAAGAATAACCGCTTCGCGCATGTGTAGACATTGGACCGCACACGTCGCTGTGTACGAGCCCCAAGAGCTCGCTCGCTCTTACTCCGTGTCCAGTGAACGGAGTTTTTATCATCTTCCTTTTGAGACGGGATTGACAAGTTGCATACGATTGATATTCGAACGGATCCAAATATCCTTCTGTATGTAACTTCGTCAAGCTTCTTTCATTGATGCGACCGAGTCTACAATGCCATAAGAAAGCCTGATTGATTTCTGGAGACTTTCTTTTGTGTGTATTCTGGACATTGAAAATCTGTGGTTGGTTTAATACGTATATACCATTGCTCAATGTACCTGACCCAATCAGAACTTGATTAAGGTGAATGTTTACAACATTACTTACAAACGCAAATTCATAACCTTCTTTAGAAACTAAAGATACAAAAATGATATTACAAGTTGCATTGGGTACAAAAAAACAATTACGTAAAACCAAAACATGTCCATCTGACATTCCCAGGTGATAGTCCCCCACGGCCTCAGCATCCATGCTAGCTCCGTTTGCAACTCTGAGGGTCATGTCACCTGCTTTCAAAAACCTACGCTTTCTCAATGCCTGCAAAGAATTACAGATATGAGATCCTGATCCGGTATCCAATACCCAGGAAGTAGAGTTTATTGATAGACAGTTTTCAATAACATATACACCTGAAGCTGAAGCCGCAACTCGCTTCAGATCCTGGGTTCTGGCCTTCCAAGCCCTGCAATCCTTTTCCAGTGTCCACTCTTGTGACAGTAAAAGCATTCTTCCTTTCCCACAAGCTTCCCCGCTACCTTTGTTGCCTTTGCCTTTCCCTTCGTATTCACTTTACTAACACCGCCCCTTGGTTTGGCGGGGGCTTTCTTCTTCTTTCTCTTGGCTTTCGCCCTGGACTTAGAAGAGGAAGATCCTCCTACAAACAAAGTAGATGTTTCCCTACCTTTATGTAGGGTGCCCTCAGCACTCCTCAACATGTTCAGAAGCTCGGAAAGTTCAACCTCCTTTCCTTGCATGTTGAAGTTTAGGACAAACTGGGCGTAAGTGGAAGGAAGGGACTGGAGAATCAAGTCAGTGTAGAGCTCATTCTCCAACGTGGTCCCAAGGTCCGCGAGCTACTCTATGTAGCCAATCATCTTAAGCACGTGTTCCGCTACCGATGATCCGATGGCCAATCTTGCCGAAAATAGCTTCTTCGACACTTCGTATCTGACGATACGAGATTGCTCTCCATACAGATCTTTTGTATGGAGAAATATGGATTCTAGGTCCATATTCTCATGCCTCCTCTAATGTTCATTGTCCATAGAGGCAAGCACGAGGCACTTGGCCTTCGCACAATCGATCTCCCATGTCTTACGAATTTCTATATCCGCGACGCTGGAGGTGGGACCTGGGACAGGGGGAGCTTTGGTGGTAAGGAGATACCCCAACTTGTCGTAAGTGATTGCCATTTTGACATTCCGGAGCCAATCTTTGTAGTTTGGCCCTGTCGGTATGTTTTTATCTAGTAATAACTTAAGTCCGGTCATGTTGATTGGTCGCTGCAATTAGGAGAGAGAAAAGAAACACTTTAGCATGATACTCTTGCAAGTTTAGAGTGGTTTTTAGTTTGTCTAAACAGGATGGCTCCCACTGTCTCTCGAATCCCTCCTCAAACCATAAAGGAAGAATTAGTCGAGATCAATCTCACCGTACAATACTTGCTTAACCGTTCAGCCAGGCCAGTGTCGGTACTTCGAGGGAGGTTTTCCAACGCTTTCGCGAAGTTCCTTAATTAAGTAATCTCTTTTCCCTGTGGGCGTAGCCCCGCTAACACCTTTCTAGACACCTACTAGGTTTATAGCATTGATCGTTAAGTGAGAAATTTCCCGAGGAGTAGCATATACTCACAGTAGGATCGGGATCCAAATATCATCGCGTGATAAAACTGAAGGAATCCTACCAGAATCATCACACTCCAAATGGTATGCAGCACTAGCAAGTTTCAGTTCTTTTGAAACTCCCGATGTGGATTTTTGCCCCATGCTCTTATGACCTTGGCGTGAGGTCAAAATGTCATAAGTCACATGTCAAGTTCTACCCATCATTATCCAGGTTAATTTGAACCCACCCGTACCTACCCTTGACGTAGGCCAAAATGGCAGTACGACTGTCTCAAACCAACGCATTCTATCTATGCAACAGATAAATATCCGGCAGCTACCAATCACTATGCCTTGGCGTGAGGTCAAAATACATAGCTTGAATACTACCGAATATTTAACTGAAATGATGGAGGGCTACGAATGGTTTTGGCGAAACCGTGAACGTATTGAACTTGATATAATCGATCGAACGAGATAGCTTTTAAAAGGAGTGGTTCAAGCTCCGCATTTTAAAAGTTTGGTTCTTAAAAGAACCGAGTGGTTTTCAAAGTGTTCCAACGACTTTTACTTGGTTTATTTTCTTGCATTAAATTTAATGCGTCCCATCATTTAATCCTACCATTGCAGAAAACAACCAAAATATAGTGTACGCTTATGCCATCCGCATTCGCCATGGGGCCCCGTCATCACCCGTTAGGTTACTTAACTAACGACAGAGCGGGGGCTAGACTAACGCGGATGCAAAACATAAGCAACACCTAAATAGATATCATATATAGATATATAGCAATGATAGTCAATCCAGATCACAGATGAACACTTTGGATATACTAGGAATCCGCGATTCGTTGGAGCCTGCAACGAAAAGCGGATTACACGGTCGCGATGAATAGCCAAAACCCCACCCTAGACCCCTACGGGTGCGGCAAACTACCCGCCAAGTACCCGAAGCGAAGCAACCTCCCTCAACCACGTGAGTAGGCCACTCGGCACTTCGAGATACCCGGTAGTTTGTGCACCCCACCATGGGTCTATCCTAAAAGCAAAAACAATAAAAAGAAATTATATAATGACGGCTACAACCCCGACCCGGTTGTGCGGCCATACAAATAATATTACATCAAATTACATGTTACATGAATAAAAGAAAAAGAAACCCTCATCTCACATCCACCCGGCTATTCATCCGCGACAATCCAACGAGTTCATATACACAAATCATCAACATTACAGATCACAGATATGTATAACCCCCACTAATCGACGTATAGCGATTAGCAGACATTCAATACATATATTACATTACAGATATAACCCATTAGCCAAAGTGTAAAGAAATTCGATCAAAATACGGATTTGTGACTACCCCAAAAACTAACTTGTTCTCTGGAAAATCTGGGTGGAAACAAACTATCTCAAAAATCCCAAAACCTCAACAGAAGAACACTGCACCAAACTCGGTCCACAGCCGAGTTAACTCTGCCGCGGATCCGCGGCAAGAAGCATGTTCTTGCCGCGGAACCGCGACGCTTTGACCGGTTCAGTGGACCGTTTTTGGTGTGTTTCTTAATAAAACCCTGAGCCGATTTTTGAAGTATGATTTATTATTTTTAAAGCAGAAATAAAAATCGACAGAAACTTAGGGTTTTGAAAAATAGTTTTGCGATTTTTTCCGATCGAAGTTCTATATACTTTGCTAACTAGTTAGTTTGTGTTTAGCTAGGCTCTGATACCACTGTAAGTCCACGTTGCCCACCCTGGTGCTTGCGGGGAGGCGGAAACGTATTGAAAAATCGGATTTTTAATACTCTAGGCAACATGGACTAGCAAAAGGAGGGATCTTTGCTAAACAAAACTAACTACAAAGCTAAAAAGTTTAGCTACTCGGAAAAGGAGTTATACCTAGGTCTTCAAGTCCTTCTCTTCTTGCTCCTTGGAGTGTGATGATCGGATTCTCCTCCTCGCCTTCTCTCGTCGAAGAAAGATCCACCCGAGGAATACTACCTTTGGCTCCTACCTCAAACTAGAAGCAACTAAGGTGCTTGGTGTGCTAGACCTAGAACCTTAGAAAGAGTAGAGAATGATGTTGGTGTTTTTATCTCAAGCTTATTGGTTCTCAACTCATGAGAGGGAGAGCTTTGAGAGAGAAGAAGAGGATGAGAGAGAATGAGAATGATAGAATGAGGATATTTTGCAACCATCCTCACATATATGTGTGATTTATGAATAATAGATAATTAGTCAAGATAATTGTCATATTTAATTAAGAAATGACCATTATCATTTCACATTAAATGCCTTTGCAAGGATCAAAGATCATCTTTCATAAGGAATGATGATGGTCAACTTGTCAACCTAGGTCAACAAGTCAAGTATAGTCAAATGGTCAACAACCCTAACCATGCACAATTATAATTAACTAATTATTAATAAATCATAATTCACACAAAACATTAGGGTTAAGAAAATGACAATAGTCATCAACCCTAATCAAAGTCCTCTGTCTCTGTCTCGGTCAACTGTGCATACACACCCGTATCCGTGTACCGAAGAACATGAATACAATGAGATAAAACCAATCCCAAATCATATACTAGGATCCGGCTTAAACCAAAGCCCGCTAGTATAAGCTGTCCGGACACCAAACGTGCACAAGTGCGCGGATGTGAACGAACCCTGTCGCAATACCATGCGACCCCTACTCATTTTGCCTAAAGGCGAACAACCCTCTGTGTGGGACTCTAAAGACTCGACAATATGCTGGCAGTGGGTTTAACCACAGACCGAAAACGGCAATAGCTGTACGTAACGGTCCCCAGGTAGATGCCGATAAGAAGACTGACGAGGTGAACCCATCTGAACTCCTACTGAGCCTGAATGTGACAGTCTCCGTACAGTCCGGTCTGTTCGTCTGATAACATCGCATGGCGGGCCTAGGGGGCGGTAAACGTCAGTCCCCTAATAGCGGTACATGTCGTGTCGGAGTGTAGCCCAGAACACCCTGAGATAACACTGGTAACTAACCAGTATACCTCGCTTGCCCTGGCCTGGGACTACTTATGTAAAGGCTCTCCTGGACACAGCGCGATGTCAACCCCCAATACCGGGAGAGACGAATCCTGTCTAACCGTCACTGCCTCCAAGTGCTTCGCGACTGCACCCAACTACTACCTGTTTGCACGACTCCTTTGAGCTGTGGTAGGGTAGTAATCAAAGTACAGTGGGAACACACTCGAGGTGAAGTGACAGTGTCAAGTCAGCGGACTAAGCTGTACTCATGTCACCTGGGAACTGATAACTGACGATAGGTATAATACCAACCAACAGTTCCCGATGAGTCCTGTCCTGTGTACTCGTAACCCAACGAGCACCCGCATACTATCTCAAGTACGATGTACTGACGGCTGTGGGACAGACCGTCTCCCGTGCTGGGATGAGAAGCGCATACGCTGGTCTACTCCGGAGTATCGATGCCCTGTCTCGATAATCCCACGACCAGGGACGTGTATATATAAGGATGTGCTTATAGATTACCCAGCCCCCACGAGTGTGACTGCCATCACAACGCTGGTAATCAAGCAAAGATCCTAAGGGCTCTACTAATGCGTATAGGTGATACAATAAAGAAACACATGTACACATTAAAGCAGAGACAAACCAAGTAGCATACTACCATTTCGAGCAAGATTGTCTATACAACTGTGAATATCCCAAGCTTCCATCAAGTAATATACATACTAGTATGATACAGTAATGGCCTCTAGGGCATATACACTAACACTACCCTGTACCAGTGTCACCGGAGAACTGCTATCTGACGTGTGGTATATCACCATCTGGGAATTCTCGGCGAGTCCGTCCAGTGTACCCAGTCTCCACTGAGCACCCATACACCATCTTTGATGTTAAACACCGATGGATATGGGATCATCCATCGCCCATCATATGGGTCAAGATGCGTAGACGCTAGTCTACTCTGGTGTATCGATGCCCTGTCTTGATATACCCTCGACTAAGAACAGTTATAGGATGTACTCGTCGACTACCATGGCCCCACTAGTATGATCTCATCATAGTCCCAGTAGTCAAGTACAGATCCTAAGGGCTTTATCAACATGTGAGAGTAAGACAGTAAACCAGTACAAGTCAACATGTTAAGATAAAGTGAAACCAAATAGCATACTATCATGACGAGCAAGAAAGTCCTCTCTATATATATCCAAGCATCCATCATAATATACATCATATGTACAACAATGGCCTCTAGGGCATATACATAACTAACAGATGCAATCCTCGCTTCCACCATCAATGAGAAAACCGTAGTATCTCTCAGGTGGATGAGAAACCCTACTAGATCGGCGGAGAGGCTGGGGTTCATCGGGTACTACTGAATCCTCTGGTTCCATTAAATCTTCAGTTGCAGTTTGTGTTGCTGGAACTTCTTCCAGTTCTACCTCAAAGCCACTAATCTCTTTTGCAAGAAATTCCTTTTCTAGAAAGGTGGCATGTCGGGAAACAAACACCTTTTGTTCCTCGCGATGGTAGAAAAGATATCCATGTGAATGCTTGGGATATCCGACAAACTTGCATAGAACTGACCGTGCCTCGAGTTTGTCTGGATTTTGCCTTTTGACATAGGCCGGACAACCCCATATCTTAACTCGTTTAAGACATGGTCTCTTCCCACTCCATATCTCATACGGTGTGGTAGGTACAGATTTAGTTGGAACTTGATTCAATAGGTATGCTACTGTCTCCAGTGCATACCCCCAGAAGGAAATAGGTAACTCAGCTGTACTCATCATCGAGCGCACCATATCTAATAAGGTGCGATTCCTCCGTTCCGATACACCGTTGTGCTGTGGTGTATAAGGAGGAGTAAGCTGAGAGAGAATCCCATTCTCTTTTAGATAATCTAGGAACTCATTGCTTAAGTATTCACCTCCTCGATCAGATCGAAGAATCTTAATATTTTTGCCCGTTTGGTTCTCTACTTCGTGCTTATATTCTCTGAATTTCTCAAAAGCTTCAGACTTGTGTTTCATCAGGAACACATATCCGAATTTTGAGAGATCGTCAGTGAATGTAATAAAGTAGGAAGAACCGTTCCTGGCATGTGTAGACATAGGACCACATACATCACTATGTACCGGCCCTAAGAGTTTGGTAACTCTTTCTCCGTGTCCACTAAACGGAGCTTTGGTCATTTTGCCTTTGAGACATGAATGGCAAGTTTCATAAGATGATAATTTGAACGAATTCAAATATCCATCCTTATGTAACTTAGCTAGCCGTGTAGCATTGATATGACCAAGTCTACAATGCCACAAGAAAGATTCGTTCATTTCTGAACTCTTCCTCTTGTGTGTGTTTTGTATATTAAGGACTGTATTTTGATTGAGAATGAATATGCCATTATGTAACGAGCCTGATCTAATCAACTTTTGATTCAGGAATATGTTCATAACATTATCCTGTACTACAAAATTATATCCTTCTTTACTTAATAAAGAAACTGCTATAATGTTGCACATCATGTTTGGTATATAATAGCACTCATTCAGAATCAGTGTATTACTACTTGGTAATACAAGGTGATATTCGCCAACTGCTTTGGCTGACCATTCCCTACTTGAACGGAATGATCACCTTTTCCCAGTTCTCTACCTTTCCGTAGCCCATGTAACAATTTACATATGTGGAATCCTGATCCGGTATCTAATACCCAGGACGTAGGGTGAACTGCGAAACAGTTCTCAATAACTAAAACACCCGAAGAAGGTGCATCAACATGCATGTTCTCCGTTTGGGCGGCGTGAGAATCCAGATATTCTTCTATTCCCTGGTCAGTCTTATAACTCTTATAAGAAAGAACGGGACCAACGTTCCCCTGCTCAGTATAATAAGCGGGTTCAGTCAATACATCCGTATTATTATCTTGATTATGGCCTGACATGGTCGCTACCTGGAGAGAGAGAGAAGAAAAACACTTTAGCGTAAGCTCTTGCAAGATTAGATTGGTTATTATTTTATCTAATCAGGATGTCTCCCACTGTTTTTATCAAATCTTCATTCAAACCATAAAAGGTAAGATTAGCCGGGATTAATTACACCCTACAATTTCGTCAATCTTTCAGCCAGATCAGTGTCGTTACTTGAGGGAGGTTCCCCGTGCTTTCGCACGGACCCAATTAAAATAAACCTCGTTTTCCCAGAGGCATAACCCCGTTAACACCTTTCTAGACACCTACTTGATCGGCTAATTCTCCTGTGTAAAATTCTCCCAGGAGTAACTTTTACTCGCAGTGGGTATCGGGATCGAACTATCTTATAGGAGGTATGCAATCTCATTGCAAATTTCAACACTTGAAATTCCTAATAATACTCTTGCTCCTAACCTCTATGACCTTGACAAAGGCCAACAAACCATAGGAAGCTAGTCAAGTTCAACCCGTCATTTCTTGATTGAAATAAACCCACCCGTACGACCCTTGACAAAGACCAACAAGGTCGTACGAATACCCTAATCCAATCGCATCATATACATAAACAGATAAGTACCAGTCAGCTACCGCACACTACGCCTTGACAAAGGCCAACAAACGTAGCACGAATACTAAATAGTCTTTATCTGAAATGACGGAGGACTACGCAGGTTTTTCAGAAAAACCATGAGCGTAATGAACTTGATATCGTCGTAGAATCAAGTGATTTTGAAAAGGAGTGTTTTTGAGGCTTTTCTAGTTTCGCTAAAGAGGTCACTCCCGGTGAAGGGATCTCGGCTCTTTCCTCATCGAATAAGGTGCAGGGTATATCATATATACCGCTATGCAAAGCAAGAACTATATAAGCTTTCAAAAACTAAACTGCGAGTTTGTAGCATCTGCCGGTTTAGCTAAAGAGGTCACTCCCGGTGAAGGGATCTCGGCTCTTTCCTCATCGAATAAGGTTCAGGGTATATCATATATACCGCTATGCAAAGCAAAACTGTAGCTACCCTTTTTATAAAGTTTTGATTCTACAACATCTTTTAGGTTTCTTTTCTATTATTAATCTCATTAATATATCCAATCAGCTTATGCTTCCTAAGTATCACAGAAGAAACGAAAGCAGTAATATTTATATATCAGCATATATATATAGTATAAGCATTCGTCTCAGGCAGTAATATGATCTCATCACAGAACATTGCAGTAGAAGAACATATATGAAATATTGGATATACTAGGATGTCCGTGTTTTTTAATACGAGCCTGTATAAAACACGGATTCCACGGTCGCGATGAATAGCCAAACCCACATCCCTAGACCTCTACGAGAGCGGCAAGCAACATTGCCAATTCTAGGGTTAGGAGACCCGGTCTCGACTCCTCGAGATGGCCTCCCACTGGACCCTAGAACCCTGTTACTTGTGCTCCCCTTCTTGGGTCTACCTAATGCGGAAAAGTAAATAATATACAATGGTGACATCATCCTCATCCCGGAAGTGCCCCAATAAAAGAATATTACATACAAATGAATTTTACATGAATGAAAATAAAAACTCTCATCTCACATAAAAACCCCGGCTATTCAGAACACGACGATCCAATACAACATATCACAACAACACATAATATCTCATATCATCAACGTAAGCAAGTATGCGTATCCCGATTGTCGTTGATGTATAGCAACGAAGCCGGCGATACCCCCACATACTACGCTTACGGTCACAGAAAAGAAAGTGTAAAACTACAACATTTGGAATCAACAATTACTTTAGACATCATAAATTCGAAATATCACATACTTCGCATTTCATGCCTAACTATATGAATTCCACATATTGTATCACATTCCAGATAAATAGACAGTATTAAACTTTCTGATCGAATAATCAAATACCCAAGATTTCCTAAATAGCTCAACACTTGAGCGAAGTTCAAAAAGTCCCAGAATATGTCACAGTACCAATGGTCCAGCCGTAGAAGGGTCAAGCCAACGCCTCACATGTGGCACGCCGTACTGCCCCAAACCCTAAGGTTTAGAGGCAGTTCAGACGGTCACATAATCGAGTTAAGGTTTGTGTTCTTCTAGAAGGTCCACCGCGTTACTTGTACGTTTTCCCGAAAGATTTAAAATCAAGATAAATTTAACACTTGAAAGTTTTTCGTGCCGGGAAAAAGTGAGTTAATGATATCCGTTTGAACATTTTAACGGTTTCTAAAATATCCGGAAAACAAAACGAAATTAAATTTTCCGATCGAAACAACGAATACAAAATAATCCCCAGAATACTCAACACTTGAGTCAGATTAAAAATACCCAAAATCATGTACAAGTACCTACGGATGTACTGTGCCAAAAAGCTAACCCTAATTCTACAGTGCAGCCGCAGAACCGCCGCGCAAGGCATGGTTCTGCCGCGGTTCCGCGGCGCTTTAGTGGAATTTGGGTGTCGTTTTTCACAGTAACTCTTATAATTCCCTGCTGATTTTTTTGAGTATTTTTAATGCCGAAAAAATCACATTTTTACAAAATTTCCAAAGAGGGGGTCTAGTTCGATGTTTCGGGGTTCGATCGGAGTTTTAACTTCGTATAGGCGTCGCCTAATGCTCTAGCTAGGCTCTGATACCGCTGTAGGGTTCCTAGGCAGTCATACAAGGGTCTATAAGGTATCAACCATGCCCGATTTAAAATTTAGACATGCCGAAACAACCAAAAGCCGGGATCTTTGCTAGATTATTAGGGTTAAACATGCAATTAAACATCTTTACAACTAAGAGTGAGGGATTACTGTAAGTCCATATTGCGACCCCCGGTGCTTACGGGGAGGCGGAAACGGTATAAAAAACAAATTTTTATCGCAAGAGGCAACATGGACTAAACAAGGTCGGGATCGTGTCTAAACTAAACTAGCAAATACGCAAAAGAGAGTTAGCTACTCGGATGAAGGTTATACCTAAACTTGAACTCCTTCTTCTTGAAATCTTGTAGGGGTTGATAGTTCTCTTTTCGTCGCCTTCTTCCGTCGAAGATGGATCCACCTCGAAGGTTCGACCTTTGGGCTCTTCCTCGATCTTTGAGTGAACTAGGGTTTCCGGCTTGCTAAACCTTCAACCTAGAATGAGTAGAGAGAGACTAGGGTTTGCTTTTCCTTTTAAAGAGAAGGATTCTCAACACATGAGAAGGTTTCTCTTTTCTAGAGGAAGAAGAAGATGAAATGAGGAGAGAGAGAGGTTATGATAGAATGAGCTATATTTTTCTTTCTTGCAACCATAATACAAAAGAAAAGAATTATCTAAATGATAATAATTGAAAATAAGAATAGTTGATGGTAATTTAGAATGACCACGATCATGCTTCTTTAAATGAAGTGTAAGCATGAATCAAGGAGGATCTTTCAAAGCATGATGGTGGTCAATGGTCAACAAGTCAACCAAGGTCAATAAGTCAACAAAAATCAACCATAACATAATTCTCATTTAATTACTATTATTAATAGATAATTCATAAATCCATTAGGGTTTGGAAAATGATAACTGTCAACTGTGCATACGCACCCGTTCCGAAACCCTAATGAAAAACCTCATTCTCCGCCTCAAGCAACTGTGCATACACACCTGCATTCTCGTTCCGAGGAACAAGAATACCAAGATATAAAAGCAACCCTAAAACATATACCAGTATCTGGCTCAAACCAGAGCCTGCCAGTATAATCCGTCCGGACTCCAAACGTGCACAAGTGCGCGGATGAGAACGAACCCTGTCGCAAAACCATGCGACCTCTACTCTGTTTTGCCCAGAGGCGAATACCCTCTGTGTGGGACTCTAAAGACTCGACACTACGCTGGCAGTGGGTTTAACCACAGACCGCAAGCGGCACTAGCTGTGCGTAACTGTCCCCAGGTAGATGTCGACAAGAAGGCTGACGAGGTGAAACCCCATCTGAACTCCTACTGAGTCTGAATGTGACAGTCTCCATACAGTCCGGTCTGTTCGTCTGATACATCGCATGTCGGGCCTAGGGGGCGGTAAAACGTCAGTCCCCCAATAGCGGTACAAGTCGTGTCGGAGTGAAGCCCAAAACACCCTGAGATAACACTGGAAACCTACCAGTATATCTCGCTTGCCCTGGCCAGGGACTACTCGTGTAATGGCTCTCCTAGACACAGCGCGATGTCAACCCCCAATACCGGGAGAGACGAATCCTGTCTAACCGTCACTGCCTCCAAGTGCTTCGGGACTGCACCCAACCACTACCTGTTTGCACGACTCCTTTGAGCCGTGGTAGGGTAGTGATCAAAGTGCAGTGGGAACACACTTGAGGCGAAGTGCCAGTATCAAGTCAGCGGACTAAGCTGTACTCATGTCACCTGGGAACTGATAACTGACGATAGGTATAATACCAACCTGTCAGTTCCCGATGAGTCCTGTCCAGTGTACTCGTAACCCAACGAGCACCCGTATACTATCTCCAGTACGACGTACTGATGGCTGTGGGACAGACCATCTCCCACACTGGGATGAGAAGCGCATACGCTAGTCTACTCCGGAGTATCGATGCCCTGTCTCGATAGTCCTACGACTAGGGACCTGTATAAGGATGTGCTTATAGATTACCCAGCCCCCACTAGTGTGACTGCCATCACAACGCTGGTAGTCAAGCAAAGATCCTAAGGGCTCCACTAATGCGTATAAGTGATATACTGAAATAAACACAAGTACACATTGAAGTAGAAACAAACCAAGTAGCATACTACTATATTGAGCAAGATTGTTTATACAAGGTGAATATCCCAAGCTTCCATCAAGTAATATACAAACTAGTATGATACAGTAATGGCCTCTAGGGCATATACACTAACAATCTCCCACTTGCACTAAGGCCATGAACTGGCGTACCGAAGACCTATCATCTCGATCAGCCGCTCGAACTGAGTCTGGGGTAAGGCCTTGGTGAATGGATCTGCAGTGTTCTCTTCTGAAGCAACCCTCCGAACCTCGATCTCCTTGCGATCCACGATCTCCCTTATCAGGTGATACCGCCTCAAGATGTGCCTGGATCTCTGATGGGACCTGGGTACCTTTGCTAAAGCTATAGCCCCGTTGTTGTCGCAATACAGAGGTACTGGGTCAACAATGGACGGAACCACCTGAAGTTCTTTTAAGAACTTCCTTATCCAGACAGCTTCTTTTGCGGCATCAGATGCAGCGATGTATTCCGCTTCCATAGTCGAGTCTGCAACGGTTTCCTGTTTGGAACTCTTCCAACACACCGCCCCTCCATTGAGGGTAAAGACAAAACCCGACATGGACTTGGAATCATCCTTGTCACTCTGGAAGCTGGAGTCAGCAAAGGCCTCAATCTGGAGGTCTTTTCCGCCATACACCAAGAACATCTCCTTAGTCCTTCTCAGGTACTTGAGAATGTTCTTTACTGCTATCCAATGTTTCTCCCCAGGGTTTGACTGATACCGGCTTACTACACTCAGTGCATAAGCTACATCCGGTCTGGTACACAACATCGCATACATTATAGAGCCTACCGCAGAAGCGTAGGGTATAATAGACATGCGATCCCTCTCCAAATCAGTCTTGGGAGACATCTCTTTAGAGAGGGTGATCCCGTGACAAGCCGGTAGGTTACCGCGCTTGGAATCTTCCATACTGAATCTTTTCACTATGGTGTCGATGTACCTGGACTGAGAAAGTCCTAATATCCTCTTGGATCTATCACGATGGATCCGGATCCCCAGGATGTATGAGGCATCACCCAGGTCTTTCATGGAGAACCTGTGTGACAAGAACCCCTTGACAGATTGTAGCATAGGAATGTCATTTCCTATTAAGAGAATGTCATCCACGTATAAAACGAGGAATACTACAGTTCTCGCTACAAATCTACTATAGATGCATGGTTCATCTGGATTTTTGATAAAGTCAAATTCCTTGACCGTCTCATCAAAACAGATGTTCCAACTCCGCGATGCCTGCTTTAGTCCATAGATGGACTTAAGCAAATTGCACACCTTTCCGCTGCTCCCACTCTGAATGAAACCCTCTGGCTGATCCATATAGACACACTCCTCTAAATTTCCATTCAGAAAAGCGGTCTTTACGTCCATCTGCCAAATCTCATAATCGTGGAAGGCAGCAAAGGCAAGAAGGATCCGAATGGATTTCAGCATAGCCACTGGAGAAAAGGTTTCGTCATAGTCCAAGCCAGGTCTTTGACGGAAACCCTTTGCTACAAGTCTAGCTTTATAGGTCTCAACCTGTCCATCTACACCAATCTTCCTTTTGAAGATCCACTTGCATCCTACGGGTTTTACCCCGTCTGGAGCAATGTCCAACGTCCATACTTTGTTGGTGTACATGGACTCCATTTCGGTCCGCATTGCATCCAGCCATTTTACCGAGTCAACGCTCTGAACGGCCTGCTGGAAGCTAGTAGGCTCATCATCATCTATGATGCAATCCTCTCTATCCCCGTCTATGAGAAAACCGTAGTATCTCTCGGGCGGATGAGACTGCCTACTACTTCTGCGGAGCGGCGTAGGAATGTCCTGTTCATTTGAACCCTCTGGTTCCATTAAGCTTTCAGTAATAGTCTGTGGTTTTGGAATTTCTTCCAGTTCTTTTGCGCTCCCACTTGTTTCCTTTTCTATGAACTGGTGTTCTAGAAAGTGGGCATGACGAGAAACAAGAACTTTTTGTTCCTCTTCGTAGTAGAAGAGATATCCCTTGGAATTCTTTGGATATCCCACAAACTTACACAGTACTGAGCGTGCCTCGAGCTTGTCCGCATGCTGCTTTTTAACAAAAGCTGGACTTCCCCAAGTCTTAATATGACTGAGATGGGGCCTCTTCCCACACCACATCTCATATGGTGTAGTAGGCACAGTTTTAATAGGAACTCGGTTCAAAAGGTACGCAGCTGATTCTAGCGCATACCCCCAGAATGATCGCGGTAACTCAGCGTTACTCATCATGGACCGTACCATATCCAATAGGGTTCGGTTCCGTCTCTCCGATACACCGTTGTGCTGCGGAGTGTATGGAGGAGTAAGCTGAGAGAGAATCCCATTCTCTTTTAAGTAATTTAGGAACTCGGCACTTAAGTATTCTCCACCTCGATCCGATCTTAGAATCTTGATACTTTTGCCGGTTTGTTTTTCTACTTCATTCTTAAATTCCTGGAATTTTTCAAAAGCTTCGGACTTATGTTTCATTAAGAAGACATAACCGTATCTTGAAAAATCATCCGTAAAAGTAATGAAGTAAGAATAACCGCTTCGCGCATGTGTAGACATTGGACCGCACACGTCGCTGTGTACGAGTCCCAAGAGCTCGCTCGCTCTTACTCCGTGTCCAGTGAACGGAGTCTTTGTCATCTTTCCCATGAGACAAGATTCACAAGTGGCATAAGACTGATACTCGAACGGATCCAAGTATCCTTCTTTATGTAACTTAGTCAACCGTGTCTCATTGATGTGACCCAGTCTACAATGCCACAAGAAAGCCTGATTGATATCTGGAGACTTTCTTTTGTGTGTATTCTGGACATTGAAAATCTGTGGTTGGTTCAATACGTATATACCATTGCTCAGTGTACCTGACCCAATCAGAACTTGATTAAGGTGAATGTTTACAACATTACTTACAAACGCAAATTCATAACCTTTTTTAGAAACCAAAGATACAGAAATGATATTACAAGTTGCGTTGGGTACAAAAAAACAATTACGCAAAACCAAAACATGCCCATCTGTCATTCCCAGGTGATAGTCCCCCACGGCTTTAGCATCCATGCTAGCTCCGTTCGCAACTCTGAGGGTCATGTCACCTTCCTTCAAAAACCTACGGTTTCTCAACGCCTGCAAAGAATTACAGATATGAGATCCTGATCCGGTATCCAATACCCAGGAAGTAGAGTTTATAGAAAGACAGTTTTCAATAACATACACACCTGAAGCTGAAGCCGCAACCTGCTTCAGTTCCTGTGTCTTGGCCTTCCAAGCCCTGCAATCTTTCTTCCAGTGTCCACTCTTATGACAATAGAAGCATTCTTCCTTTCCAACAAGCTTCCCCGCAATCTTTGTTGCCTTTTCCTTTCCCTTCGTACCCACTTTACTAACACCGCCTCTTAGTTTGGCGGGGGCTTTCTTCCTCTTTCCCTTGGCTTTCGCCTTGGACCTAGAGGAAGAAGATCCTCCTACAAACAAAGCGGGTGTTTCCCTACCCTTCTGTAGGGTGCCCTCTGCGCTCCTAAGCAGGTTGAGGAGTTCTGAAAGTTCAACCTCCTTTTCTTGCAAGTTGAAATTCAGTATGAACTGGGCGTAAGTGGATGGAAGGGACTGGAGGATTATATCCGTGTAGAGTTCACTGTCCAACGTGGTCCCAAGTTCCGCGAGCTCCTCAGTGTAGCCAATCATCTTAAGCACGTGGTCCGCTACCGATGATCCGACGGCCAACTTTGTCGAAAACAACTTCTTCGACACTTCGTATCTAGCGATACGAGACTGCTCTCCATACAGTTCTTTTGTATGAAGAAATATGGATTCCAAATCCATATTCTCGTGCCTCCTCTGATGTTCGTTGTCCATCGAGGCAAGTACGAGGCACCTGGCCTTCGCGCTGTCAATCTCCCAAGTCTTACGGATTTCCTTATCCGCGACGCTGGAGGTGGGACCTGGGACGGGGGGAGCTTTGGTGGTAAGAAGATACCCCAGCTTGTCGTAAGTGATTGCCAACTTGACATTCCTGAGCCAATCTTTGTAGTTTGGCCCTGTCAATATGTTTTTATCTAGAATCAACTTAAGTCCAGTCATTTCGATTTGGTCGCTGCAGGGGGGAGAGAAGAAACACTTTAGCACGATGCTCTTGCAAGTTTAGAATGGTTTTTAATTTGTCTAAACAGGATGGCTCCCACTGTCTCTCGAATCCCTCCTCAAATCACAAAGGAAGAATTAGCCGGGATCAATCCCACCGTGCAATACTTGCTTAACCGTTCAGCCAGGCCAGTGCCGGTACTTCGAGGGAGGTTTTCCAACGCTTTCGCGAAGTTCCTTAATTAAATAACCTCTTTTCCCTGGGGGCGTAGCCCCGCTAACACCTTTCTAGGCACCTACTAGGTTTATAGCATTGATCGTCTAGTGAGAAATTTCCCGAGGAGTAGCATATACTCACAGTAGGATCGGGATCCAAATATCATCGCGTGACGAAACTGAAGGAATCCTACCAGAATCACCACACTCCAAATGGTATGCAAATCTAGCAAGTTTCAGTACTTATGAAACTCCCGATGTGGATTTTTGCCCCATGCTCTTATGACCTTGACTTTGGCCAAAATATCATAAGTCACATGTCAAGTTCTGCCCGTCACTATCCAGGTTAATTTGGATCCATCCGTACCTACCCTTGACTTTGGCCAAAATGGCAGCACGACTGTCCCAAACCAACGCATCTATCTATGCTACACATGAACACCCAATAGCTACCAATCACTATGCCTTGACTTTGGCCAAAATACATAGCTTGAATACTACTGCCTATTCATGCGAAGCGACGGAGGGCTACGAATGGTTTTGGTAAAACCGTGAACGTAGTGAACTTGATATAATCGATGGAACGAGATAGCTTTTAGAAGGAGTGGCTCAAGCTCCGCATTTAAAAGTTAGTTTTGAAAAGAACCGAGTGGTTTTTTCGAAAGTGTTCCAACGATTTTAACTTGGTTTATTATCTTGCATTAGTTCTTTTAATGCGTGATATTCTTGCATTAGTACTTTTAATGCGTCCCATCATTTAAATCCTACCATTGCAGAAAACAACCAAAATATGACGTACGCTTATGCCATTCGCATTCGCCACGGGGTCCCGTCATCACTCGTTAGGTTACTTAACTAACGACAGAGCGGGGGCTGGGCTAGCGCGGCTGTAAAACATAAGCAACGCCTAAATAGAAAGCAATGATAGACATTACAGATCACAGATGAATACATTGGATATACTAGCAATCCGCAATCCTTTCGAGCCTGAAACGAAAAGCGGATAACACGGTCGCGGTGAATAGCCAAAACCCCACCCAAGACCCCTACGGGTGCGGCAAACTACCCGCCAAGTACCCGGCAGTTTGTGCACCCCTCCATGGGTCTATCCTAGGAGCAAAAACAGTAAAAAGAATTATACAATGACGGCTACAACCCCGACCCGGTTGTGCGGCCAAACAAATAATAATTATTACATCAATTTACATTTACAATGAATGAAAGAAAAAACAGAAGCTCATCTCACATCCACCCCGGCTATTCACCCGCGACAGTCCAACACATTCATATTCACATTCCAGCACATTACAGATCATGTATAACCCCGACTAATCGACCTATAGCGATTAGCCGACGTTCAATACATGCAAGCATCACAGATATAACCATCATAGTCAAAGTGCAGTGAAGTTCGGAAAAATACGGAATTATAGGACCCCAAAAGGAAATTTCTTTTCTGGAAAATCTGGGCACATATAATATATTTCAAAAATCCCAAAACCAACACACAAACACTCTGCACGAAAATCGATGGACAGAAGACGACAAACCGCGGCGCTTCCGCCGCACATGTCTACCTCGTGCGGCGGAAGGGCGGCGGTTTGAGGGAATTAGGTCATCGTTTTTCATGGGTGCACTCACAAAACCCTGAGACGATTTTACAAGTATAAAGTTTTTCATTTTGAGCCAAAAAAAATTCAACAGAAACTCAGTTTTTGTGATTTTTCCGGTTTTGTGATTTTTCGTTTCCGAACTTCGTTACACTTCACTACCAAGCTAGTTTAAGTTTAGTTAGGCTCTGATACCACTGTAAGTCCATATTGCGACCCCCGATGCTTACGGGGAGGCGGAAACGGTATAAAAAACAAATTTTTATCGCAAGAGGCAACATGGACTAAACAAGGTCGGGATCGTGTCTAAACTAAACTAGCAAATACGCAAAAGAGAGTTAGCTACTCGGATGAAGGTTATACCTAAACTTGAACTCCTTCTTCTTGAAATCTTGTAGGGGTTGATGGTTCTCTTTTCGTCGCCTTCTTCCGTCGAAGATGGATCCACCTCGAAGGTTCGACCTTTGGGCTCTTCCTCGATCTTTGAGTGAACTAGGGTTTCCGGCTTGCTAAACCTTCAACCTAGAATGAGTAGAGAGAGACTAGGGTTTGCTTTTCCTTTTAAAGAGAAGGATTCTCAACACATGAGAAGGTTTCTCTTTTCTAGAGGAAGAAGAAGATGAAATGAGGAGAGAGAGAGGTTATGATAGAATGAGCTATATTTTTCTTTCTTGCAACCATAATACAAAAGAAAAGAATTATCTAAATGATAATAATTGAAAATAAGAATAGTTGATGGTAATTTAGAATGACCACTATCATGCTTCTTTAAATGAAGTGTAAGCATGAATCAAGGAGGATCTTTCAAAGCATGATGGTGGTCAATGGTCAACAAGTCAACCAAGGTCAATAAGTCAACAAAAATCAACCATAACATAATTCTCATTTAATTACTATTATTAATAGATAATTCATAAATCCATTAGGGTTTGGAAAATGATAACTGTCAACTGTGCATACGCACCCGTTCCGAAACCCTAATGAAAAACCTCATTCTCCGCCTCAAGCAACTGTGCATACACACCTGCATTCTCGTTCCGAGGAACAAGAATACCAAGATATAAAAGCAACCCTAAAACATATACCAGTATCTGGCTCAAACTAGAGCCTGCCAGTATAATCCGTCCGGACTCCAAACGTGCACAAGTGCACGGATGAGAACGAACCCTGTCGCAAAACCATGCGACCTCTACTCTGTTTTGCCCAGAGGCGAATACCCTCTGTGTGGGACTCTAAAGACTCGACACTACGCTGGCAGTGGGTTTAACCACAGACCGCAAGCGGCACTAGCTGTGCGTAACGGTCCCCAGGTAGATGTCGACAAGAAGGCTGACGAGGTGAAACCCCATCTGAACTCCTACTGAGTCTGAATGTGACAGTCTCCGTACAGTCCGGTCTGTTCGTCTGATACATCGCATGTCGGGCCTAGGGGGCGGTAAAACGTTAGTCCCCCAATAGCGGTACAAGTCGTGTCGGAGTGAAGCCCAAAACACCCTGAGATAACACTGGAAACCTACCAGTACATCTCGCTTGCCCTGGCCAGGGACTACTCGTGTAATGGCTCTCCTAGACACAGCGCGATGTCAACCCCCAATACCGGGAGAGACGAATCCTGTCTAACCGTCACTGCCTCCAAGTGCTTCGGGACTGCACCCAACCACTACCTGTTTGCACGACTCCTTTGAGCCGTGGTAGGGTAGTGATCAAAGTGCAGTGGGAACACACTTGAGGCGAAGTGCCAGTATCAAGTCAGCGGACTAAGCTGTACTCATGTCACCTGGGAACTGATAACTGACGATAGGTATAATACCAACCTGTCAGTTCCCGATGAGTCCTGTCCAGTGTACTCGTAACCCAACGAGCACCCGTATACTATCTCCAGTACGACGTACTGATGGCTGTGGGACAGACCATCTCCCACACTGGGATGAGAAGCGCATACGCTAGTCTACTCCGGAGTATCGATGCCCTGTCTCGATAGTCTTACGACTAGGGACCTGTATAAGGATGTGCTTATAGATTACCCAGCCCCCACTAGTGTGACTGCCATCACAACGCTGGTAGTCAAGCAAAGATCCTAAGGGCTCCACTAATGCGTATAAGTGATATACTGAAATAAACACAAGTACACATTGAAGTAGAAACAAACCAAGTAGCATACTACTATATTGAGCAAGATTGTTTATACAAGGTGAATATCCCAAGCTTCCATCAAGTAATATACAAACTAGTATGATACAGTAATGGCCTCTAGGGCATATACACTAACAATTACAACCTTTGTAGTCCGCTCCTTCGCTTCATAAGCTCCGAGTAGAAGTCCCTTCGCCGCGATCCACGATCTTTCGGACTCAAGAGAGGCTCCACAACTCGAAAGATCCATGCTAGCTTGTAGTCTTCCTTTTCTCCGATGATCTACCTCGAAGTTTCTATAACTCAAGCGCTCTCTCTCTCTCTCTAATGAGGTGAACACCCTAATCTAATTAGCTAGATTAGATGAGGATGATGGAGTAGTATTTGTGCTCTCTTTTCTTATCAAATTCTTACTCTTAATCATCACAAAATGAAGACCTAGAAAGCTTTCTCAAAGCTCAAGATTGAAGAAGAAGAAGAAAATAATGGATTAATCCTTTTGTGATGAATAATGAAATGATATATGATTAATAATGCAACCATGGTTAACTATGACAAGGCTAACTCATGTAGAGAATTAACTAAGGCTAAGAGTTTGAGTTGGGTTAAGAATGAGTCACTAGAAAATATCAACCATAATATCTTAGCTCAAAACAAAATAAATCCTTCTAGAAGCATCAAGAAAGAACTAACCCAAATAAAACCCCAACCTTGTTTAACCTCCACTAAAAATGTTGCATTAGTAATCATATCATGTTAATATATTATATATCACATATATAATATATATTTGTAACAAAAGAAAATAATACAATTAACATATATCACATATATATCAATGTATTACCCGGTGAGAAAATGAAATTATAAAGCGAGCCAATATTAGATAATGTAATGCAATATATCATATATATTATTATACATTAAATTATCGAATCAACACTTGATCCGACAATCCGGCTATATCGAATATAACCGACTAATATATCATGTACCGATTCATCGAATCAACACTTGATCCGATGACCCGGCTCATATCAAAATATCACGAGAATATAATACGGTATCTCATATCGCATTATCCTCGGTCCTGCACATATCACATATGTGCCCCTACTCCATTTTGCCTGAGTCAAGAAACCTCTATGTAGGACTCTAAAGAATCGTCTATACGCCGACAATAGGTGATGATCATATCAAACTTCCACAAGCTGCAAGCGGTCAGCTAAACGTAACAGCCACCCAGGTATTGAGCAATCAGAAGATCAACAAGAAAGCTTGTACATTCTCCTGTGAATCCAATCAGTAACACTCCCGTACAGTCCGGTCTCTTCGTCTGATATGTTGCATATCTAGACTAGGGGTGGTGTACGTCAGACTCCAGTAACCGATAAGTCATGTCGATGTGAGGCTCATAACAGGTCGAGAAACTACTGGTAACACTTATCAGTAAATCTCTATATCAGCCCTGGCCAGGGACTTCCAGTTATAGCCAATCGAACACAGCACAACATCAACTCCGTATACCGAGAGAGACGAATCCCCTCCTATCGCTCATTTCCTCCATATGATTCGGGACTGCACCCAAAAGCCACCATTTTTCACGCCCTCTTGGACGTGGTAAGGTGGAAATCAAAGCACAGTGGGAATCACACAAGACTCTATGACGATCTCGGGTCTACAGACTACCCTGTACCAGTGTCACCGGAGAACTGCCATCTGACGTGAGGTATATCACCATCTGGGAGTTCTCGGCGAGTCCGTCCAGTTTACCCAGTCTCCACTGAGCACCCGTACACCATCCTTGATGTCAAACACCGATGGATATGGGATCATCCATCGCCCATCATATGGGTCAAGATGCATATACGCTAGTCTACTCCGGTGTATCGATACCCTGTCTCGACACACCCTCGACTAGGAACAGTTATAGGATGTACTCATCGACTACCGTGGCCCCACTAGTATGATCTCATCATAGTCCCAGTAGTCGAGTACAGATCCTAAGGGATTTATCAACATGTGAGAGTAAGACAATAAACTAATAAAAGTCAACATGTTAAGATAAAGGAAAACCAAATAGCATACTATCATGACGAGCAAGAAAGTCCTCTCTATATATATCCAAGCATCCATTATAATATACATCATATGTACAACAATGGACTCTAGGGCATATACATAACTAACATTATCGCTCCCGAAGACCGGAATAGTGGTGATAGCTTTTTGCTTGTTCTCCGGTTTATGGCATCTTTCCGTGTCTTCGATGTCTGGTAAGAAGTACTTGGCGTCTTCATATTTGCGGACTTCTTTTATGGAGAATGGGTTCACTTCCCTCGTCACTGTGTATTCAAGCCCGTCTTTGAAGTACTTCATACACTGATGCTGTGTGGAAGGGATGATGTTATACTCGTGTAACCAAGGCCTGTCGAGTAAAGCGTTGTAGCAAGTCTTGGCGTCAATGACGTGGAACTTGATGTCAGTGAAGAGCGACCCGAAGCGAATGTCAGTATTACGGACCTGAGCGTCCGTGATGACTGGGAGTCGAAACCGGAGATGGTGATCTTATCCCGAGCGAGGTGCTGAATGCTCATGCAAATTTCTTGTAACACCCTTACATTTAGGAGGTTGACAGAGGACACATTGTCGACTAAGATATTCCTATATTGATGTCATGGCAGTATCCGGTGACATATAGGGGACGGTTGTGTTCACACGTCCCGAGGAGGAGATCTTCGTCGCTGAAAGTGATGTCAGCGGTATGCACTTCTTCCAGCTCGTCCTCCATCTTTTCTTCAGCAAGGAAGGCTTAAAACTGCCCGGGGTCTTATAATGCCTTGATCAACGAATCTCTCGCCTCTTTAGATAGCAGGAGGGCTTCGAGAATGCTTATTTGCGATGGTATTTTCCTCAGGTGTGCCAGAACGTTGTAATCCACCTTGTTTTTCTTTGGCGGGTCCTTGCTGTCAGCTCTTCGACGACTCGGTCATCGAGGGCGATATCCTCATGGACTTTTTCCTTCCCTTTATCTTTCTTATTCGATCCCTTGTTTGCGGGTCCGAGATTCTTTTCGGGCAACGTGCGGTTTCGCGGCTCAATATTCTCACAGTTCTTCGCCTCTTCCTCTCTTCTTGAGGTGGATTCTTTGAAGAGAGGGCCGATGGATATTTCTTCGTCAGAATCGCTCCCAAAGGTGAGAACTTGCGATCCCCTACCATCAACCATGTGACAGTTGCCGGCGGTCCTTTTGTGTTCATCTATCGTATCTCTCTGCTCTCGACGAGTTTTGCGCTTCATCCGCTTGAAATGCTGTCGATGAGCAACGTATCCCTGCCACCAATTTTTAAAGGCCAAGCATTCCTTGGTAGGGTGTGTGATCCTCCGATGGTATAAGCAGTAGTTTGGATGTGCATCTAGTTCGTCGGGGAACGTATTTTCTGAAGTGTCATCTTTGAAAGGTGGCAACTTCATTCCCATCGACGGGGCTTTAGCGATCTGCTTCCTTGTCTTAAACCTGCTTTTACCGGCGGCAGAAGTGCTTCCATCCGGTTGAGATACTCTATGGCTTCTCAATACCGGAGCTTCTTCAACGTGACGCCGATGCTTGACCCTTTCATATATGGCCGTTTCACGCTCTCGGTCAGATTTGCTTATCCGAAAAGCTTCGCTCAGCAGTCTGTCAATCAATTCATCCAATGGCTCCAGGGATTTTAATTCGGGTTCTGGATCTACCCCTAGTTTCTCTGTATCAGGAGCTTCTTTGCCATTTATTGATGAGTGAGAGATCACATGGACGTCACGACCCGAAATGGCATGTGACTGGCACTTGAATCTTATGAAGTCTATAGGACCCCATCTAATTCAAGTAAGCCAAAAATCCCAGAAATCTAAACCATTTAAAATAAGAAAGAAGGAAGAGTTTAGTTTTAAAGCAAGTAGTTTAATAACGTAAGCCGAAGTATTGCATTTTTAAAACCTCAAGTCTTTTCTGAAAATTTCGGCAAAGTTTCCTTTGTAAATACTGGCCCTAAAAGAGTACAACATGCATAATATGAATAAAGGAATCCACAAGCGGGAGCTAGCTCTTCGCCAATTGGCGGTCACAACCATGCAAGCAATATAATATACAACGCCGAAGGGCAAGGATCAAAACTCAAAAGGAAACTCAAAATCATCAAGAAAACCCATAATAATACAACGCGCGACTCTAAGGTCGAAAGAATAACAACTGGTTCTCTAAATCTGAAAAAAAAATATACAAGTCTGGTTGATGGAGTTACTAGATACAACAGAATATAAATAAAAGGTACAATGGTGGTCATGATGCGAGTGAACCCACCTACCAAAGCAATCCCCCTGAATGGAAGCAGTGTGCCAGAAAGCTGCAATGAAACCTGTACGGCAAAAACCTGCAAGAACTGTGGCACAACGGGGGTGAGTTGCCAACTCGTGAGTAGAAAACATCACCGAGCAGAAATCGTATGTATGACTCAATCCTAGGTCAATATGACCAAATATATATATCCTCAAAATGATAAAGCCTGAAGCATGATAAGGTGGAAAGGGTAAACATCTATACATAAGTGTAATACTAAGTGCTCGTGTCAGTGCCTCAGGTAGCAACATATCATAAATATGAAGTATGAATGCAATATAATGAAAACAGAATACATCATGAATGTGAAACTGTTTTCTTTATTTAGTGAGATTTCCTTATAAATAAATCGAGGTATCATCAATGAAATCAATAGGGAAATCAGTGTCTAGCATCGACACAAAACATAAATAAATCCCAATATCTCAATATCTCAGGCTCCGGCAATCTGGACTGGCATGTATCCTCGAATCTCAATATCTAGGGCTCCGGCTATCCGGACTGGCCTATACTCTGATCGGTATCTCCGGATATCCATCGAATCACAATAAAATCACCGGTCAGTAGTGCTCCCCTGTCTCAGGCTCAACACCATCATCTACACCGTCTCGCCCCAGGGTACCGCACCGGGTCCACCATGCACCTACAGACGGTTCTTCTTCCTCCTCGAATCGGGTATATAATATCGCTCAAGAGCCGAGAAAACTCATGGTGGACATATTTCAAATCATATCATGAGAAAACCGCAACTTTCATTTTAAAATGATAATCAGTTTATAAAATCCTTGCGGTTTCTCCAAATCCAGAAATCTTATGGAAATCCAAAATCCCAATCTCAAGGGTAAATAAACAATGAATTCTATAATATTAGGCTTCGGCAATCCGGAATGGCCCATAATGTCATGGAAAATGAATATATAAATATGCATGAAAATCACAGTAATAAATGCAGTGTCTAAGCTATCATATAAAAGCAAGCTCACTAGTACCATGTCGGAACTATCAACTAACATTTTATACTAATGAAGTAGTATTTTCTAATGTGTACGTGACATGGCAATTACCGATGATGATGTGTGTGAGCCGGCAAGCAGATGTACGTGGAGCATACGCATCATCGGCAATGGTGCTGGTTTCCTGACAGCATGGGTTTCAATATAATAATAAAACACATTTAAGCATGCAATGCGATGCGAATAGCAAGAATATGCGGAAAATGAATGATAAACGCAACAATGAAGAATCTACATTTATATATATGAGTTATACAGTTTTGCCATTTGAAATAACACGAATCGTGCTGTTTAGAAAATAAGGGCTACGGTGTTTTTAAGAAAAGATACGTCCTTTGAAATATCCGTAGAATCTCTTGGTCTGTCTTTAAAAATACTCACGATTTGTTAGTTTTGAAATAGGTATGTCTCGAGTCTAATCTAACATCTACAAGTAAACTACAGGACTAAACTAACAGGCTAATCGAAAAGGTAAGGAAACCACCTAAATCCGAGTCGATATATATAACATGTAATAGTCGGTGATCCCGCCTCAATGGTATCACATACGATACAATATATAACATGAAATTCTCGAGTCAAGAGTGCGGATCTATCATCAATATATAGCTCATACGGTAAATCCATCGTACGACATCCCAATCTGGGTACGGGTCGAATATCACATTTATCTCATCATTCATCTGGTATCATTATCATCATATCCTGTATTAGGGGTACTGATCTAAGTCTAGAACAAACCGATACCATCTACATATATATATATATATATATGCGTGTGTATGAAAACACATCGCCTAAGGACCAGCTAAAATAATCATGTCTTATCTCATAATACGAACCATGTCTCATCACCGATCTCGTGGCATCATGCCCAATCTCATCGACCCTGTTAGTGATATGTATGCCATAGAGGCCGTTACTGTACATACGATGTATATTGTAGTGGATGCTTGGACATATATATGGAGGACTTTCTTGCTCGACATGATAGTATGCTAGCTGGTTGCTATTTATTTTTACATGTACACTTATTGTCTCTATGTTACATGTTTATAAAGCCCTTAGGATAAGTACTTGATTACCAGGACTATGATGCAGATCATACTAGTGCGGATAGAGTAGTCGTTAAGTACATCCTTCAAATGTTCCTAGTCGTGGGTGTATCGAGACAGGGCATCCATATACCAGAGTAGACTAGCGTATAGCTTCTCGACCCATGTAGATGGGCGATGGATGATCCCATATCCATTGGTGTTTGACATCAGAGCCAATATACGGGTGCTTAGTGGAGACTGGGTACACTGGATGGACTCGCCGAGAACTCCCAGATGGTATTATAGCTCACGTCAGATGGCAGTTCTCTGGTGACACTGGTACAGGTTAGTCTGTAGACCCAAGATCGTCATAGAGTTTTGTTTGATTCCCACTGTGCTTTGATTTCCAGCTTACCACGTTCAAGAGAACATACAAAACGGTGGCTTTTGGGTACAGTCCCGAGTCACATGGAGGCAATGAGCGATAGGAGGGGTTTCGTCTCTCCCGGTATAGGGAGTTGATGTTGCGCTGTGCTCGATTGGCTATAACAAGAAGTCCTTAGCCAAGGCTGCTTCAGAGATATACTGGTAAGTGTTATCAGTAGTTTCTTGACCCGTTATGAGCCTTATATCGACACGACTTATCGAGTTACTGGGGTCTGACATTTACCGCCCCTAGACGAGATATGTGACATATCAGACGAAGAGACCGGACTGTACGGTAGTGTTACTGATTGGATTCACAGGAGTGTGAGCAGGCTTGCTTGTTGATTTTCTAATCGCTCAATACTCGGGTGTCCGTTACGTTTAGCAGACCGCTGGCGGCTTATGGGTGTTTGATATGATCATAACCTACTGCCGGTGTATTGACGAGTCTATAGAGTCCTACACAGGGGTTTCCTGCCTCAAGCGAAACGGAGTAGGAGCACATATGTGATATGTGCGGGACCGAGAATGATACGATATGAGATACCGCATTCTATTCTCGCGATGTGTGACATGGATGGTTATATGTGATATAGCCGGGTTATCGGATCAAGTGTTGATTCGATAAGATGTTACATTATGAATACGAAACACTTCGACTTGTGATCATTTGATATGTTGAGATGGATACAGGATATAGTATATGTGATATATTATATAGACGTTGCTTATGTTTTACACCCGCGCTAGCACTGCCCCGCTCTGCCGTTAGTTACCTAACCTAACGGTGCACGAGGGGACATCGAAGCGAATGCGGATTGCATAAGCGTACGTTGTATTTATCTGTGATGTTTAGGTAACTTAAAATGATGGGACTTCATTAATGAGATTAATGAAATAAAAGAAACCTAAAGATGTCATGGAATTGAATTTTCAAAAATAGGTAGCTCTAGTTGTTGCTTTGCATAGCGGTGTTCCTTGTAGAACATCCAGCACCTTATTCGATAAGGAAAGAGCCGAGATCCCTTCACAGAGAGTGACCTCTTTAGCAATAACTGGCAGATGCTACAACCCTCAGTTTTATCTTTTGATTGCTTTTCTAGTTCTTGCTTTGCATAGTGGTATTGTGAATATCCTGCACCTCATTCGATGAGGAAAGAGCCGAGATCCCTTCATCGGGAGTGACCTCTTTAGCAAAACTAGCAAAGGCCTAAAAAACACTCCATTTAAATCATTTGATTCTACAACGATATCAAGTTCATTACGCAAAGGGTTTTCTTAAAAACCTGTCGTAGCCCTCTGTTATTTCAGATAAGTACTACTTAGTATTCGTGCTACGTTTGTTGACCATGTTAAGCGTAGTGTGCCGTAGATGATTAGTGCTTATCTGCATAAGCATATGATGTGATTGGATTAGGGTAGTCGTGCGACTTTGTTGACCATGTTAAGGATCGTGCGGGTAGGTTTAATTCAATCAGGAAATGACGGGTTGAACTTGGCTAGCGCTTATGATTTGTTGATCATGTTAAGGTCATAAGTCGCTAGGGATAAAATATTATCGGGATTTCAAGTGTTGAAATTTGCAATGAGATTGCATACCTCCTATGAGATAGTTGGATCCCGATACCCACTGCGCGTAAGATTTACTCCTGGGAGAGTTTTACACATCACAATTAGCCGATCAAGTAGGTGTTTAGAAAGGTGTTAACGGGGTTATGCCTCTGGGAAAACGAGGTTTATTTTAATTAGGTCCGTGCGAAAGCACGGGGAACGTCCCTCAAAGTACCGACACTAGCTTGGCTGAAAGATTGGCGAACTTGTAAGGTGTAATTAATCCCGGCTAGTCTTTCCTTTTAGGGTTTGAAGAAAGATTTGACTAAAACAGTGGAAGCCATCCTGATTAGATAAATTAATAACCAATCTAATCTTGCAAGAGTATACGCTGAGTGTTTCTTCTCTCTCTCTCTAGGTAGCAACCATATCACGCCTAAATCAAGATAATAATACGGATGTATTGACCGAACCCGCTTGTTATACTGAGCTGGGGAACGTTGGTCCCGCTCCAACTTATAATTGTTATAAAACAGAGCAGGAAATAGGGGATTGCCAGAATTCTCGTGCCGCCCTAACGAAGAAAGTACATGATGATGCATCTTCTTCGGAGGTGTTCATTACAGAGAACTGTTTCTCAGTATCATTTACGTCCTGGGTATGTGATACCGGATCAGGATCCCGCATATGTAATCTGTTACATGGGCTACAGATAGGTAGAGAACTGAGAAACGAATGATAAGTTTCAAGAATTGAAAACGGTGCAAGGGTTGCAGCCAAGTCTGTTGGCAGTTATCACCCTGTATTACCAAATACATTGATTCTGAACGAATGTTATTAGATATCGAACCTGATATACAACATCATATCAGTCTCTTTATTAGTAAAGAAGGATATAATTTTGTATTGTTGGATAATGTTTTGAACATTTCCTATATCAAGAGTTGATCGGTTCAGGCACGTTATCTAAAAGCATATACGTTCTAAATCAAACCACAGTTCTTAAAGAACAGAACACACACAAAAGAAAGAGTTCAGAAATGAACGAATCCTTCTTGAGGTATTGTAGACTAGGTCATATCAATGCGACCCGACTAGCTAAGTTACATAGAGATGCATATTTAAATCAGTTTGAATTTACATCTTGTAAAACTTGTCAGTCATGTCACAAAGATAAGATGACCATAGCTCCGTTTATTGGAAACAGAGAAAGAGTTAGTGAACTCTTGGGATTGATACATGCTGATGTATGTAGGTCCCCTGTCTACACATGCCAGGACCGCTTCTTTGTACTTCATTACATTCACTGATGATCTCTCAAGATTCGGACATATGTTCCTGTTGAAACACAAGTCTGAACCTTTTCAGATATTCAAAGAATATAAGTCAGAAGTAGAGAAACAAAATGGATAAAAGTATTATGTCTTTTGATGTGATCAAGGAGGAGAATACTTGAGCACGGAATTCCTGGACTATTCTAAAGGAGAATGAGATTCTCTCTCAGCATTACTCCTCCATATACACAACAGCACGTTGGTATATCGGGGCGGAGCAATCGCACCCTATGTGATAAGGTGTGCTCTATGATGAGTACTACTGAGTTGCCTATTTCCTTTTGGGGGTTATGCACTTAAGAAGCTGCATACCTATTGAATAGGGTTTCAAATCAAATCAGGTGCCTACCACTCCATATGTGATATGAAATGGGAAGTGGCCATCTCTTAAGTATGTTAAGATTTGGGGTTGTCCGGCCTATGTCTAAAAGCAAAATCCGGACAAGCTCGAGGCAAGATCAGTTCTGTAAAAATTTGTTGGATATCCCAAGCATTCGCAAGGGAATATCTTCTACCCCACTAAGGAAGAAAAAGTGTTTTGTTTTCTCAGCATGGCACCTTTTGGAAAGGGAATTTCTTGTGAAGAAATTAGTGGTTATGAGGTAGAACAGGAAAGAGTTATGTCACGACCCGAAAGAGCACGTGACTGGCCCTTGAATCCTATGAAGTCTATAGGACTCCATCTGATCCAAGTAAGCCAAAAACCCAGAAATCTAAAACCATTTAAGGAGTAAATAAAGGAATTGGTTTTTAATAAGTAAAGAAAGCATGTTTGAAATCAAAGTTTTCAAATAACTAAGCCGAAATGCATTTTAAAAATGTGTAGTCTTTTCTGAAAATTTCGGCAGAGTTTCCCTTGTAAAAACTGGCCCCAAACGGGGTACAACAGGAATAATATATATGAAATGATAAAAGGCATCCCAAGCGGGAGCTACCTCTTCGTCCATCGACGGTCACAACCACGTAAGCAATAATAATATACAACGCCAAAGGGCGAGGATCAAAACCCAAAAAGAAACTCAAAACAGCCAGAAAACCATAATACTATAAGCGCAACTCTAAGGTCGAAATAATACATCACTGTCTCTAAGTCTGAAACAATATACAAGTTTTGGTTGATGGAATTCTAGATACAATGAATAATACAGGAACAATGGCAGTCCTGATACAAGAGAACCCACCTACCCAAGCAAGTCACCCATATGTAAGCAGTGTGCCAGAAATGCCGCTATGGAATCTGTACGGCAAAAACCTGCAAGGACTGTGGCACAACAGGGGTGAGTTGCCAACTCGTGAATAGAAAATATCTACAAGCAGAGATCGAATGTATGACCCATCCTAGGTCAATACAATCAGATATATATAAACCTCAATATGAATAAGTCTGAAGCATGCTAAACTGGCAATGTAATCTAGATACATGAGTGTAGTGCCAAGTGCTCGTGCCAGTGCCTCAGGTAATAACATATCATAAATGTGAGGTATGATCAGTGTAATCAAATCTGCATGTACGTGGATCCCGTCCACTCGTCACCCAATGACAATAACCGTCATGCATGTAAATATCATCAGCATATGCATGGAAATATGAGGATATAAACCAGCTGTGTCCCTCACGACACGTCAAAATCAAGGAACCGAAGTGCCCAGCATCGACACTCAAAAACATCATGAAAACAGTGCACAGCATCGGCACGTAAATCCTCATATATCGGGCTCCATCTGTGGAATCGGCCCTCGGCCCCAGCAGTACGCCCATATCCATCTATCAACTCTGGCCGGTATCTTCCGGACAACCACCAGGTCCAACCAATCACCGGTAGGTACTCGCCCGCCTCCAGGTTCAATCGGAAAAATCCTCCGATAATCTTGCCGAGGGGAACCATACCGGTCCACCATGTACCCGCAATCGGCTCGTCCACTCCTCGAATCGGGTTTCACATGTCGCTCTCAGCACCGAGAAAACACATGGTAGACGCACTGAAATATCATATCAAGGGTAACCGGGTTTTTAAAGCAATGACATATTCTCTTTTGAAATACTACGGTTCCCAAAAATCCAGAAATATCATGGAAACATCAACTCTCAATGCGTATAATCAGAAAGCATAATGTATGTGACATGTAAAAGGAATATAAGCATATCAGTCTGTCATGCAAGAATCATATCCTGAATGCAACAGTACTACAATGTAGTGACATGGCAATTATCGATGATGAAGTGTGTGAGCCGGCAAACAAGTGTACGTGGAACATACGCATCATCGATAATGGTACTGGTGTCCTAGCAGTATGACTGTAATATATCAATAAACACAAGCAATGCAATGCAAATAGCATGAACATGCGGAATCGAATAATCAACGCAACGGTAAAGAATCTATCTCAATAAATATATCATGCAGCCTTGCCTTTTGAAATAAGGCGAATCAGGGTTCTTGGTAAAATAAGGGCTACGGTGTTTTATGAAAAGATGTGTCGTTTGAAAATATCCGTAGAATCCCTTTTGCCTATCATTAAAATATCCCCGATTCGTTAGTTTTGAAATAGGTATGACTCGGGTCTAGTCTAACGCCTACTATGCGAACTACGAACCCAACAATCAAGTCAATCGGGAGGGGTATGAAAACCACCTAAATCTGAGTCAATATCACATTATCCCATCACATAACAGGTATCACTACCATCGTATCTCATCTCAAATACGAACTCTCTCATATCGCCGAATCTCACGGCCTCAATCAAACCTCATCGACTCATCTCAATCCCACGTATCATCCTCAATCCCGTATAAGAACACATAGTCCCATACCCATGTGTAGATATACACACCTCCATATGCGCACAGATAAATGAAGAATGTATGTAAGTATATGTGTACGTGTATGTGTGAGTGCAACCACTACTCTAGGGTTTCGCACTATACTAAACCAATACATCCTTATCATCAATAATTCCATTATCACCATCAATAATCCTAACAACATATAATAAATATATGTGTGTATACGTATTCGTATACATCACCATGGACTGCGGGGGTGCTATACGCCATCCACCCGACTTCTCCCCATAGATATAAATCTACCCACCTTGCGTCTTTATCCGTCGACGTCACCACGCTTTTGCTTGTCGTCCCGAAGTCTTCATGGGGTACCTACACATTAACGTATCGCAAATGCGTATCAAAACCAATTCAAGACTAAAACAGGATACGAAACCCAAAACGATACGCTATGATCTATAGGTTAGAACCTATGGACAATGCTTCCAAAACCATCAACAACCCTCGATATCGTCGTATAAACGCCAAGTAGTCGGGGTAAAACACCATACGCAAACTCAGAATTCACAATACGGAAATACGGAAGCACGAATCCAAAACAACAACTTAGGAAATAGGCTCCAGATTTCACCCTAGGTCAAATTAGACAAATCTATACATGCCAGGGGTCTAGTCTACACATGTAGGAGCTACAGAACCAAAACGACCCAAATCCCTCCTGCTCTGGCCGCAAATTGCGGCCAGAAGGAATAAATTGGCGGCCGGGAATTGGAGTTGGGGGCTAGCGTTTGGTGTGGTGGTTCCATGGTGCCTGCACATCTCACTGTCAACTCAATTTCATTTTTGGGGTCTCGGGGTGATAGCAGATTCCCAAATACGATCACAGATTCACAGTTTTTCTCTAACATCATCTCATAAATCCGTATTCTGTGTTCTATTCTCTAGTTTGATCCAAAATAACATCACACCAGGGGTTCTAAGGTCACAACAAGCCTAAATTTCATCTTTAATTTCAGATCTCACAAAAACCCTAACTTGAAGTTTCACAAATCCACCAAACGACAACATATCGACATGAAACTAGAATTGATGCACAAGAAATGAAATACTACTATAATAAGTCCAGAATTTACCTCCTTTGGCAACTCAAGAAAATTCTTGAGTTGCTCAAGGTCCTCCAAATCCAATCTTGCTAGGTTCAATGTGTAGCTAGTGAGCTCGGGAATATTTTTTGTGAAATGGGAATAGGGTTTTGGGGTTGATTTCATTGTGGATCTAGGCTTTTTGTGAAGAGGGAGGGAGCAGGAGCAGGAGCAGCAGCAGCTCATGTTTGAAGAGGGGAGAGAAAATGAGAAGGGAAATGATGGAGGTATGGTTCAAAAAGGTGAAGGTTGACTTGGTCTCTCTCTCTCATCATGAAGCCTTTATTTTTTCTTTTTTTTTCCTTTTCTTCTCACTCCAATAGTGAACCCAAATGAACAACCATGGCAAGAAACATGTAACATAAGTGTAGAAAAAGATATGTGCATATTTTGCACAAAAATGCCAAAAATCCGATTAGCGATTTTTAATCGCGATTAGCACTAAATTAGTGTCATACAAATCATAAAAACTTTAAAATGGCATAATTCCATAAAATACCCTATTTTAGAATTTTCCATAATTTTCCCCATTTATTTGTATTTAATTATACCCGAATATTAAAATAATATTAAATTATAAAAATTCCCAAAAAATCATATTCTATTATTTTGAAACGTTACAATCTACCCCCCTTAAAGAAATTCGGTCCCCGAATTTAAATTTAAACCCCCCAATACTAAAACATTTCAATACAAATTCCAAGTAATCGGGGCTCCGAAATCATCAATACATAAAACATCATAGCGCAATGCATGCGCATGAGTACTGAGCAGATAACTCAAAAACAAAACTCCGTCAAGCATCCCGCAATCGTCGGAGTCATGGTAAAGACATAAATGTCAAATCCAATATGATATAGATCAGAACTATACATGTAGACATCCAATGTCACGACCCGAAAGTACGGAACGTGACCGGCACTTAGATTACGAAGCGTCTAGAGGCGCCACATGACCTAAGTAAGACGAAGCCCAGAAATCTAAACCATAAAAGAAGAAAAAGAAGAAAAGAAAAGAAAACAAGTATAAAAACGTCAGCAAATTTTATCAAAAATTTCGGCAGAGTCTCCTCTGTAAAAACTGGCCCCCAAACGGGTACAACAAGTATAATATGAATAAACAATAAAAAGCATCCCCAAACGGGTGCTAGCTCAACGCCAACAGGCGGAAACAACCACAACAAACACAATAATATACAACGCCAAAGGGCGAGGCTCAAAACTCAAAAGAAAACAAAACCACCAGATCAGAATAATACATGCGCGACTCTAAGGTCGAAATAACAGACTTGTCCAATAAACTTATCAAGTAATACAAATGTGGTTGATGGAGCTCACTAGATACAAATGAAGGAATAAAAGTACAATGGTGGTTCGGATACAAGTGAACCAACCTACCGTGCAAATCACCCTGAAAGAATAGATGTGCCAGCAAGCTGCCAGGGAAACCTGTACACCGAACCTGTAATAAAATTTGGCACAACGGGGGTGAGTTGCCAACTCGTGAGTAGAAGACATCTACGAAAAGAAATCGAATGCACGACGCTATCCTAGGTCATAATAATACACTACTAAGTCTCAAACCTCAAGTAATAGCAAGGTAACAATACGTGTAAGTGCAGATACTCCGTGCTCGTGTCAGTGCCTCATATAGTACCATGTCATATGAATGAAATGCATGCACCATGAATGTAAAGTAACAAATCCTGAAGTCCAGATATATATGTATAAGAAATCTTTAGCTGTTATCATAGTAGAATGTGTATAAGAATCTGAAATCTCAACAATGAAATCCATGGAAATCCGTGTCAAGCATCGACACAACACAGGTAATCTCAAGTCTCAATATCTCGGGCTCCGTCAATTCGGATCGGCCCATATCATCAAATCTCACGACAACGGTCGGTATCCTCCGGATATCCGCCGCGCCAGACGTCACCGGTAGGTAGCCTTCCCCTGCCAGGCTCATCGTCTACAACTCGATCTTCTTGCCCCGGGGTACCATACCGGGCCCACCATGTACCCGAGACGGTTCATCCACTCCTCGAATCGGGTCTCGAAATCCAACAGAAAACATGAAATACTCATGGTGGACGACTCATACATCACGAGAAAACCGCATCTTATTTAAAAAAGAGAAGAGGAGAGAGAGAGAAGTTTTTATATATTTTTGCGGTTTTTCCACAAAAATCCAGAAATCTCATAGAAATCCAAATCTCAAAATCATGAGTAAGTATATGATAAGTGTCAGCATATGCCCATACTACTGTGCGATAACATGAAATATGAATGCATGAATGTCTAAGTAATAAATATCATGTCTTATACTAATGTCAGAGAATAATCACAATATTATATCTGTCTAGTTGCTAACTGATTCTATCCATAAAAGACAATATGATCTAAAGTGTACGTGACATAGCAATTACCAATGATGATGTGTGTGAGCCGGCAAATAAGTGTGCGTGGAATATGCGCATCATCGGTAATAGTGCTGGTGTCCTAACAGGTAAAGTTTATACTGATTATAGCAACGTATAAAAGAACATGCACCATGATGATTACAGTACGAATGTAAATACAGGTGTGCATTATCTACTCCTCTGCGAGATACGAGTACAACTACCACTATGTGAGTCGAACCTAAACCAGTGTCCATCTAATATCCTAAGGAACTAACCTAAGAAACTCGTCAATAAGAAACAAGCATCTACCTAAGGTCCGAACCAATATCTCTAATAGTCGGCGATCCCGCCTCAATAGCGTCGCGTACGTAGTACGGCTTCCTCGAATCAAGAGTGCGGATCAATCATCATATCTAAGCCTCGTACGGTAAAATCCATCGTACGGCATCCCAATATCGGGGTACGGGTCAAGTATCTCCTAGGTGTCTCATTAACACATCTCATGATCAAGGTTCTAAACTGTGATCGCATACATCAATCATATATCATTGCCATCATGATAAGCATCATTGGTTTATCCTCAGAAATATCATGTCATATATATCATATTGTGATTAAGTTATACTTATATGATATCGGCATCAGGTCACACCAATATAAAGTCGTAATCAAGTTATACATATATCATATCGTGGTCAGTCACAAGTTACAGTCCGGGTACTATTCTAGCGTCCCATGTACATCAATATCACCACCACTCTTTATGATTTATATATATTCATGTTCATTATCTCATTCTCTAATGATTCCGCTAACACTTTAATACGACTGTATAGCCAAGAATTACGGCATCAAGCCACGCTACATTGTTTCATCATATCTCGGATATCATATCACATCAATGAATCACATGTACGTGTTGTATATATATGTATATACCTATACCTCGTTCTATATATATACATATACACGTATACCCCATGTCGAGTTTCAGTGTGTGTGCGTGGGTGTGTTTCTATCTGAAACCTACGAACCTCTTCCAAGGTACTCATTCTCGGATATGGTTTTCCTAAATCAATCTAGTCCAGCCTAGGGTCAATACTAGGGTCCTACTAGGGTCACATCTGATTTCCTAATGTCAATAAGTACCATTCCTATTCTACGTTGCGGGGGTGCTAAACGCCATCCACCCGACTTCCCCCCGTAGATATACATCTACTCACCTAGTCCATGTCTGCCGACGACGGTGTCGCCATCCTCCTCTTCATCACCCTCAGTCCACTTGAAGGATACCTAAACGCAAACATATAAATATTATCGTAAACCGAATCACATACAAAAGTCAAACGATATAAGGAACAAGCACATGTTAAAACCTATGTCCCGTCCACGCAAAAAAACCAAATACCGCTCGATATCGGCGTACAAACTCCGATGGATCGAGATAACATCATCAAACAACTTGTAGTTTTAAAACACATTACTTATACCATAAAACACGATTAAATCCATCGAAACCCTAAAATCGATCAAATCGTCCGTTTTCGAAAAACCCGAAAATGCCAATTTACCGTTTTTCATCGAAACTTGACATTTAAATGAAACCAATGGTCATAAAACTCATTAAATAGCATTACTAGACTATACAAACCATTACTATATTTTTATTACACAATTTTGCATTTATTTGAAATTTCTAGTTTGCAACTTTTAACAATTTTAACATTTTTCAAGCAAAATACCACAATTCCATCACAAAACAAAATTTTGCATGAATTAATGTATTAAACCACAATTCATGATGATAATGATTTAATGAAAGCATAAATTATATTTTTAATCTCCTTTATTTAGGAATTTTCAAAATCTAGTTTACAAAATAATAGCATTTTATTAGTATTTTCCAATTCTCAAAGTAATCTAGTGATCAAACTAAGTTTTTCTTTCCATTTACATGCTAATACTCTCACTAAAACTACAATCTAATGATAGCAACTTTAATTGGAATTTTATATTACCCACAAACACAATTTAGAAAAATCTAGTTAGCTAATTTCCTTATTTAAAACAATTTTAAATGAAAATTTTACAATTTAACAACCATGCAATATTTTCCAATTCTAAAAGTGTTAAACTAACTATTATAACCCTAATTAATTATTAAAAACCCTAACTTGAATTTACAACCCTAACTTGCATTTTAAAAAAAAACATAGAATTAATTCATTAAATCTAATTAAGCTTAAATGATCATCTAATAACCATAAATCAAAAGAAGGAAAATTATACCTCCAAAATGTGAAATCCAAACAAGAAATGAGCCTCCAAAATACATGCTTTCCCACTCCACAATCCATATAAAAAAGGGTAGAGAATAAAGGGTATGAAGAGATTAGGATTTTGTGTATTTTTTGTTGAATTTTTGATGTAATTTGATGGATTTTTGTGCAAAAATGAGGTGGGAAATGGGGAAGGCAGCCATGGGAGGGTTGTGGCCGGCCTTGAGGGAGTGAGGGAGAGAAAGAAATGATTAAGGAAAAGTGTAGAAGTTTCAAGAGGAGAAATGTCACTTAAAGGTCTTTTCATGGTTTATTTAATTAATTATTTATTTGTTTACTATAGCAACTCAAGAAAGCTCTAGAAAATAGGAAAAATTTGCAAATAATTTTTGCATGATACATACTAAATTCTAACATGCCATGGTTCATTTTTACAAATTAAAACCATTTAAATTTGTAATTTACATTAATTTAGTGTAAAAATAAAGCTTATGTTAATATTTAAAATAATTAATTTAGGAAATTTTTTTAATTAAACTAAAAATTTATAAGTGGCTAAATAAACACTATTTAGTAGTAATTACATAATTAAATAGGTATTTTTGAATTTATAATGAAAAACAATTGCGGTTTGATTTTACGAAAAATACATTTTGCTTTACCGAAAGTCATAAAATTCACTTAAACAATTTTATTCATTTAATTATTTATTTAATTATTTTTAAAACGTTACATCCAATCTATACATGTGAATAGCTGATGTAAATGCATGCCAAGTCGTTTTAAGTCGATGTGCGATGCGCATAACACTGCACAGTGGCGGACGTTTTTCATAAGAAAATAACCATATATGTATATATCTTTTGTTTACTAAGTACGTTCCGCCGTTTTGAAAACAATTTAGAAGGGTTTCCTTGTTTTTAAAACGTTTCGTGTCATATCGGACACGTAGGTAGATATGCTGAGACTATAGCTCTTTTTTTTTTGAAATCCCTTCGATAACTATCAATGCATGCAAAATATATCCAGGTACTGTCCTCTGACTAGTCCTGCTCAGTATAAAACGAATATCAAATATCACAACAATGTACTGCTCCAAAAGGAATAAATCCCAAAAATGCACATAACACCACCCTGTGCGTCTGGTGCGCACGGTAATCAAAATCCATATATGTGCCATACAGGTGCACAAAACAACATCTAGGTGCAACGGGTGTGCACGAAGTATCTGTCATAGGCAACGTGTGTGCCTGACAGCCAAATCAGGTGCATCTGACATGCACGAAGAATCTCGATTTAGTGCATCTGGTGTGCACCAAAATCGTATCTCAAAACATGCGCCCAACATGCGCGAAAATCCAAATCGGTGCATCCATCGTGCACGAATGAAAATCTAAACCCTGCGCTGTAGCGTCTTGAAAAGTCGTTTTGGTGTTTTCCTGAAATTCGGTGAAAATTCGGTATTTTTCCGAAAACCGTCTTTCTCGATATTTTGCAGTTTAGGGCTAATTATACCTAAAATGGATAGGTAATTACTTGTTTTTAGTGACTAATGAGTTAATTATGAAATTTTGGTCATTTAAAATTTTTTCCCTATTTTTCTTTTTTTAATATTATTTTAAGCCGGTAAGAAAATACATTAAATAAGCGATAAATACAAATTTTTCCGGGCTAATTTTAATCTCTAAAATTATGATAATTATATTCTAGTGATAACATGAATTTTTAGTAATTTATTTTGATTTTTTTCAAATTTTTATGATTTGAAACGAAATTATTGAATTTTGGGCTAAAACCTGCAATTTTTGAGTTGTAGGGGGCCTTTTTGCATAAAATTTCTTTTGTAAAACCCCTCTATCTTTTCCCTCAGCCCAAGAACAGCCCAAACCTTGGCCAAGACCAGAAATTTCTGGCCTCTCTTTCTTGAGTTGTTTCTTGAGTTGTATTTGATGGTTTATGGAATTAATTTAAATATAATGATTAAAGTATGATACATTTGACTTTGGAACTTGGCCCTTGACCTTCCCCACTTGCCCACACCCTCCCCCATGCCCCCTTGCTGGCCGAAACCTGCACCATCCCCCATCTCCATTATTTTCCTTCTCTTTCTTTCTCATTTTCTTCAAAATTTGCAACAAAATTCAATAAAAATCCACAAATCCTTCTCTTTTTCAACACAAAATCCTTGTGCTACCTCTTCTCAAGCCTAATATAGTTGAAATCATGTGGAAAGGAGGCATTTTTGGAGCAAATTTTCTTGCTTGATCCATTGATCAAGAGGTATAATTTCTATCATGTTAAATTCTTTGTTTAAGTTCTTATGTTATATGGTTTAATGTTAAAAGTTAACTAATTTCTAATCTAGTTTAATAAAAGAATAGTTGTATTAAACTAGGGTTTTGAACCATGATGGTTAATTAAGTTGTTTTATAGTTAATTTAGTTGTTAATGAACTAATTTATATAGTTACCTTGTTGATATAGTTTTCAATTTTGCTAAATTAGTTAACTTTAGAAGGGTGGAATTGTTGTTTTGAAATTTTCAAGAGAGGGTTTATGTTGGTAATGGTTTGTGAAACATGATTAGTGAGTGGATTAAGTTGTAGAAAACATTATTTAGTTAATTGAACCTAAATTGTTATCTAGTGTTTTGCTAACCTAACCTAAGAGGTTAATTTTCTTAAGTGGGCTTTTGTAGTGTTAAATTAAGTTTTTCAAGTGTGGATTTTGATTTGCAATTGCTATTTATAAAAATCAAGAAAGGGTTTGGTTGTGGAATATAGGTTTTGGAGCATGGTTAATGTGTTGTAATTAGTGTGTGTGGACTGCTTGTAGTGTGCTTGGGTGAGTATGCTTTATGGTAGTCGTTTTGTCGCAAATCGGCGATTTTTGCACCGATTTTAGGACGCAATGTTTACTAGTTTTGTATATAAATTATGTGATGAATTAATTTTGACATCTTGATGATTGTGTTGGCTTGTCCTACGACTTTTAGGATGCGTGAGTGCGGTTTTTTGGGTAGTCGGGTTTTAGTTTTGCCGGGCGACCCAAATCGGCGTTTTTGGCAGTTTTTGCGATTTTCGCGTGTGTTCCGCGCACTTTGTGCACGTTGTACCTAGCTAGCGAACTTTGGTAGTTTCGTTGGGATTTTGCGTCGTTTTTGATATGTAACCTTATATTTGGTATTGATGTAAATTCCAGGTTCGGTCGCGGAGACGTCAGACGCGGCGCGAAAGGGAAAGGCGGTGATTGGACACAGCTAGCCAGGGATCCCGGTGAGTAGATTTAACATCTACGGGGGACGATCGTTTGGATGGCGCGAGTCGCCCGATAGATTTAGTAAACTGGAAAATAGTAAATTGGATAATCACTTGTGACATTAGAATAATAATACTGGCATGATAATTGCTGCAATTAGATCAATATGTTATACCCATATACGCAAACTCAATTGTAGGACACATGCACTATTACCAGGTTTTTATATGCAGCACGAGCACTATTCATGCTTACACACACACCCTGGTAATTGCCATGCCACCACACTAGATAACTTTTAAATTGAAACTTTTTACTAATTGATACTTAAACTGGTACTATTGCCTTTAATTCCTTAAAAATGAAACCGTAGTATTGCTATTCATGTGCATGTACTTCATCATATTAATTGTTCATGCTTAATACATTAATCACACATCGCAACTTGATTATTGATATCATACGCATTCATTAGCATTGATATATGCACTTATGAGGATTTCTTGAGAGTTTATGATATTGCTGGATTTCGGGGGAAAGCCGCAAAATTTCTAAACTTATTATATTTTTAAAATATGTAAATTGCGGTTTTCTAGTGATGTAAGTGTCGTCCACCATGAGTTTGCTGTGGATTTGGAAATCCGTGTCGAGGAGTGGAGGAACCGGCACGGGTACATGGTGGGCCCGGTAAGGTACCCCGGGGCAAGAGGAATGTGGTGATGACGTTGAGCCTGGCAGGGGACGGATTACCTACCGGTGACTGTTTGGGACGGCGGATATCCAGAGGATACCGACCGTGGCCGCTAGATGATGAGATATTGATATTTGAGATGGGTCACCCGGACGGCTGAGGCCAGAGATACATTATGAGATTTGAGACAGCTTTTGGGGTGTCGTTGCTGGACACCGATTTTCGTCGATTCATTGACATTTGCTGGCATTCTAAAAGAGTTTCAAAAACAAAAAGAGATAAAATATTTTTATATATAAACCCATTGAGACCTCAGATATTCATGTTGCATACATATTCGTACACTGATGTTGTATACACACCTGCTAGTATATCCATATTGCATACATACTCGCCATTATGTCCTGCCTTACCTGTATATAGATGCTAGGATGCTTGTGTGCATGCATACGATAGCCTTTGTAGATGTTATTTATTACTCACGAGTTGGCAACTCACCCCCGTTGTGCCACAGTCTTTTGCAGGTCCGCTCCGTCAGTTCAGTAGCGGCGGGCGCACTTGTCTTTTGCCTCTTTTGCCTGAGCTCGAGATTTGCTCATAGGTGGGTTATGTTATTTTTTTGTACCACCTTGTATATTCTTGTATCTAGTGTACTCCATCTACTGTTCTACCAGATTATTGTATATTGACCTAGAGATGAGACTGTGAGGTTTGTGGATTTTATACTGTATTTGGGGTCGAGCTCACTTGAGCCGACATGCTACTTTTTCATGCTTCCTTATGCTTTATTATGCTTTATTATGCTTGTTGTCATTTACATTGCGTGGGATTTGTGACAGCCGTATGGCGAAGAGCTAGCTCCCGCTTGGGGATGCCCTATTTTGTGGATTCATGTATATATTTTGTTGTACCCATTTTTGGGGGTCAGTATTTACAAAGGAGACTCTGCCGAAATTTTCGGGAAAAATTTGTATTGTTTTTAAAAAGTGTTTTACATGACTTATTTGATAACTCGCTTTCAATTGATTGGGTTTTCTTCACTCTTTTGCTTCATTGTTTTTGTTTTCTGGGCTTTGGCTTACTTATTTTACGGACGCCTTCAGACGTTTCGTAAACTTAAGTGCCAGTCACGTTCCGTACCCTGCGGGTCGTGACATGCGCACTCAACATGCACGGAATCACGAAATCCAATGGCAAACGCCGAACATGCGTAAGTCCAGTCAAAAGCACGGAGTGCAAGAATCAACATTAATATCAGAATCAAAATCGACATATCGAATGACATCAAATCGAAGTCAGGTGCAACCGTAGTGCACAAAATATAAATCCGGTGCAACAAAGGCACAAAATATAAATCTGATGCGTTAAACGCAAGAAACATAAAACTGGTGTGACAAACGCACGAAGTATAGAATGGTGCATCCCATGCACAAATACCAAGCAATAACTCAAATGCGTAAGCAGCAACACCAAGTGTACCCAGGTATAAAGAAAATCATAAACGTGTGCAACTGCGTGCACAAAACACATATCAATGCACTACAAGCACATATAAGCTATACCGAGTGCAAAATCAAATCGTGTGCGTAACATATGCACAACATCAAATCAACCGTATGAAATCCATGAGGTCATAAGCAGGTGCAGCCAAGGCACGAAACGATATACAATGCGGCTTAATCAAAATCAGGTGTACTGCGATGGAAAATCTCACAACCGCGTGCATCAGCGTGCACAAATCAAATCAAAACACTAAAAGTACATGAAAACTATGCTGGAAGCGTAAATCAAATCACCGGCATAAAATAGGCATGAAATCACAATCAATACCTCGAGAGTAATAACTATGCGCAAGGTATAAATATCCAGTAGGTGCAACCATGGTGCAAGAAAACAAATACCATGAAACTCAGTCATCAAGACTAAATAATGCGAATAGATCGCCCAAAATACCGAAACCCAAAGTGACGGATACGTGATAGTCAAATAACAAATCATAAATACCGCCGTCGGTATATCCTTCTTCAACGTCGAGAAGGTGCCGGTACATTCAATGCTAGCAGCGCAAGATATCTACTTGCCTCTTGCTTGCGGCTGGCGTCCTCTACCTCTGGTTCCTTATCTTCCCTGTGGATTACTAATCTTGCAATCCCTCAGCTCGTCGGCCCGGTCAGGTGTACTAACAGGAACGATTCCGTTCTGGCACTTCTCTGGTCTTCTCTCGGTCAATCCTCACGACCGCTCGTAAAGCAACATATCTCTCGCACCGACCTCTGGTCCTCTGAAGGCACATCACACATCTGCTCCTGGTGCAAATCTTATTGCAGCAGTGTACTGGAAAGAATCCTGCTCAAGGTCTTTTCTAATCTCGCCTAAACCAACTGTACGGAGGCTGGTACTCTGGCGTAATCTTTTCTCTCTCTCTGGACATCCGCGTCCTTAGTACAACAACTACTCGAAAGCTGGTCGCATCCTTGCGCCTCTGTATGCATATCCTACCTTTAATCTTAACGGGGAGTAGTAACAGCTCGTCTGCATCTCGCACGAACTTCTTGTCCCGCTTGTCTGTATCATCGTCCATTTCGACGTCGTGTTTCTATCTGCGCACTGCAATGCCCTCGGCTACGGTCCATCCGAAGTCCCTCACACGGACTCGAAATCACGAATTCGGTATCTTCATCACTCAGTAGAAGATATCTAGCCGAACACGTCCTCAGCGTGCGTATCGCATCTCTGATGTCAGTGGAGTGGAACGTCATCTCGTCAAAATCTCGTGCGAACTCTTTACTCCACCTCCTCCAATGTCGACTGATTCGGACTCGTCTACTCGTGGCTGCATGGACTACGCTCTAACGGCTATGCTCGTATCTGGAGTCTCCCAAGCAGTGTCCCATCACAATGTCCGAAAGATGTCGAACTATCCGATCGACTCGTCAGAACCTCATAATCCCCCAAGAGCTCAACATCTTGGGTACAGTTTAATAGTATCGAGTACATACCACAGCATCGGTGGTCCAGCCGTAGAAGGGCAAACCCAAGCCTCACTAATGGCGCCGTGGAACCGCCGCAAACCCTAAGGTTCAAAGGCTTTCACACGGTCATTATGTCGAGTTAGGGTTTCATTCTTCTAGAGGGTCTATAGACTCGCTTGCATGTCTTTCCGAATACTTTAAACTTGGAAAATGGGTTCCTGACATTCGATCGTCTCAATCGACTCTCAACGAATCAGCGTGAAGTCACCTCTAGTAATCAATCTATCTGGTGACGTCGTATCGGGGTAAGCGAACGAACCACATGTCCTAGTCATTCATCTTCGGTGACTAGCGACTCACCACCATATCTCTAAGTATGCTCATGCTGCAGTAGCTCCAATCATCTGGGCGATATCTCATCATTCGCAGTAACAACTGGCTCATTCGTCTATACGCTAAACAGCGCCTCAATCGCCCTGGATAAGCGATATATCAATGGTCATCACATCCTGGCTGGCCTCTATCAGTGGCTCAATCCTCTGGTACAGATTGGTACGCCCGAGAAATCTCGTAAAAGTGATCCGTCCAACGCTCATGGCGTGAAAACACAATAAGACGACGCCTCTATATGCAATCGCATGTCTCTGGAAACACGCCCTGGTCATTCCTCGACCACGACGAGCTCATGCTGACGCAATTCGAGCCGTAGCTCACTCTGCCCGCGCAATCGTGGCAGCAAAACCATAACCAGTATCGAAAAGGATAGATCATAGGAAGGAATATAATACGGTGCAAGGAAATGTACATCCTAAGGTTTCTTAAGCGGAGTGGCATGTCGTAAGTATGCCGCAGAACATACGTACGGTACGTCCCTCTACTCAAGCTACCTACTCCATCAACCAAGGGTCATCCTATGCGACGAAAGTTCGGGTATAATACCCCCTCGACTAAGTCTAAGTTCCGTAAGGTCAAGCTTAAGTTCCGTATATATAAACGCCCTAGGCTCCACATAGTCAAACTTAGACTCGAATCAAGGTCAACCTAGCGCTCTGATATTAACTTTGTCACAACCCGAAAGAGCACGTGACTGGCCCTTGAATCCTATGAAGTCTATAGGACTCCATCTGATCTAAGTAAGGCAAAAGCCCAGAAATCTAAAACCATTTAAGGAGTAAATAAAGGAATTGGTTTTTAATAAGTAAAGAAAGCATGTTTGAAATCAAAGTTTTCAAATAACTAAGCCGAAATGCATTTTAAAAATGTGTAGTCTTTTCTGAAAATTTCGGCAGAGTTTCCTTTGTAAAAACTGGCCCAAAACGGGGTACAACAAGAATAATATATATTAAATGATAAAAGGCATCCCAAGCGGGAGCTAGCTCTTCGTCCATCGACGGTCACAACCATGCAAGCAATAATAATATACAACGCCAAAAGGCGAGGATCAAAACCCAAAAAGAAACTCAAAACAGCAAGAAAACCATAATACTACAAGCGCAACTCTAAGGTCGAAATAATACATTACTGTCTCTAAGTCTGAAAAAATATACAAGTTTTGGTTGATGGAATTCTAGATACAATGAATAATACAGGAACAATGGCGGTCCTGATACAAGAGAACCCACCTACCCAAGCAAGTCACCCATATGTAAGCATTGTGCCAGAAATGCCGCTATGGAATCTGTACGGCAAAAACCTGCAAGGACTGTGGCACAACGGGGGTGAGTTGCCAACTCGTGAATAGAAAATATCTACAAGCAGAGATCGAATGTATGACCCATCCTAGGTCAATACAATCAGATATATATAAACCTCAATATGAATAAGTCTGAAGCATGCTAAACTGGCAATATAATCTTTATACATGAGTGTAGTGCCAAGTGCTCATGTCAGTGCCTCAGGTAATAACATATCATAAATGTGAGGTATGATCAATGTAATCAAATCTGCATGTACGTGGATCCCGTCCACTCGTCACCCAATGACAATAACCGTCATGCATGTAAATATCATCAGCATATGCATGGAAATATGAGGATATAAACCACCTGTGTCCCTCGCGACACGTTAAAATCATGGAACCGGAGTGCCCAGCATCGACACTCGAAAACATCATGAAAACTGTGCCCAGCATCGGCACGTAAATCCTCATATATCGGGCTCCATCTGCGGAATCGGCCCTCGGCCCCAGCAGTACGCCCATATCCATCTATCGACTCTGGCCGGTATCCTCCGGATAACCGCCAGGTCCAACCAATCACCGGTAGATACTCGCCCGCCTCCAGGCTCAATCGGCAAAATCCTTCGATCATCTTGCCGAGGGGAACCATACCGGGTCCACCATGTACCCGCAATCGGCTCGTCCACTCCTCGAATCGGGTTTCACATGTCGCTCTCAGCACCGAGAAAATACATGGTGGACGCACTGAAATATCATATCAAAGGTAACCGGGTTTTTAAAGCAATGACATATTCTCTTTTGAAATACCACGGTTCCCAAAAATCCAGAAATATTAGGGAAACAACAACTCTCAATGCATATAATCAGAAAGCATGATGTATGTGACATGTAAAAGGAATGTAAGCATATCAGTCTGTCATGCAAGAATCTTATCCTGAATGCAACATTACTACAGTGTAGTAACATGGCAATTATCGATGATGAAGTGTGTGAGCCGGCAAACAAGTGTACGTGGAACATACGCATCATCGATAATGGTGCTGGTGTCCTAGCAGCATGACTGTAATATATCAATAAACACAAGCAATGCAATGCAAATAGCATGAACATACGGAATTGAATAATCAACGCAACGGTAAAGAATCTATCTCAATAAATATATCATGCAGCCTTGCCTTTTGAAATAAGACGAATCAGGGTTCTTGGTAAAATAAGGGCTACGGTGTTTTGTGAAAAGATGTGTCGTTTGAAAATATCCGTAGAATCCCTTTTGCCTATCTTTAAAATATCCCCGATTCGTTAGTTTTGAAATAGGTATGACTCGGCTCTAGTCTAACGCCTACTATGCAAACTACGAACCCAACAATCAAGTCAATCGGGAGGGGTATGAAAACCACCTAAATCTGAGTCAATATCACATTATCCCATCATATAACAGGTATCACTACCATCGTATCTCATCTCAAATACGAACTCTGTCATATCGACGAATCTCACGGCCTCAATCAAACTTCATCGACTCATCTCAATCCAACGTATCATCCTCAATCCAGTATATGAACACATAGTCCCATACCCATGTATAGATATACACACCTCCATATGCGCACAGATAAATGAAGAATGTATGTAAGTATATGTGTACGTATATGTGTGAGTGCAACCACTACTCTAGGGTTTCGCACTATACTAAACCAATACATCCTTATCATCAATAATTCCATTATCACCATCAATAATCCTAACAACACATAATAAATATATGTGTGTATACGTATTCTTACACATCACCAGGGACTGCGGGGGTGCTATACGCCATCCACCCGACTTCTCCCCGTAGATATAAATCTACCCACCTTGCGTCTTTATCCGTCGACATCACCACGCTTTTGCTTGTCGTCCCGAAGTCTTCATGGGGTACCTACACATTAACGTATCGCAAATGCGTATCAAAACCAATTCAAGACTAAAACGGCATACGAAACCCAAAACGATACGCTATGATCTATAGGTTAGAACCTATGGACAACGCTTCCAAAACCATCAACAACCCTCGATATCGTCGTATAAACGCCAAGTAGTCGAGGTAAAACACCATACGCAAACTCAGAATTCACAATACGGAAATACGGAAGCACGAATCCAAAACAACAACTTAGGAAATAGGCTCCAGATTTCACCCAAGGTCAAATTAGACAAATCTATACATGCCAGGGGTCTAGTCTACACATGTAGGAGCTCCAGAACCAAAATGACCTAAATCCCTCCTGCTCTGGCCGCAAATTGCGGCCAAAAGGAATAAATTGGCGGCCGGGAATTGGAGTTGGGGGCTAGGGTTTGGTGTGGTGGTTCCATGGTGCCTGCACATCTCACTGTCAACTCAATTTCATTTTTGGGGTCTCGGGGTGATAGCAGATTCCCAAATACGATCACAGATTCACAGTTTTTCTCCGACATCGTCTCATAAATCTGTATTTTGTGTTCTAGTCTCTAGTTTGATCCAAAATAACATCACGCCAGGGGTTCTAAGGTCACAACAAGCATAAATTTCATCTTTAATTTCAGATCTCACATAAACCCTAACTTGAAGTTTCACAAATCCACCAAACGACAACATATCGACATGAAACTAGAATTGATGCACAAGAAATGAAATACTACTCTAATAAGTCCAGAATTTACCTCCTTTGGCAACTCAAGAAAATTCTTGAGTTGCTCAAGGTCCTCCAAATCCAATCTTGCTAGGTTCAATGTGTAGCTAGTGAGCTCGGGAACATTTTTTGTGAAATGGGAATAGGGTTTTGGGGTTGATTTCATTGTGGATCTAGGTTTTTTATGAAGAGGGGGAGAGAGGGAGCAGGAGCAGCAGCAACTCATGTTTGAAGAGGGGAGAGAAAATGAGAAGGGAAATTATGGGGGTATGGTTCAAAAATGTGAAGGTTGACTTGGTCTCTCTCTCTCTCATCATGAAGCCTTTATCTTTTCTTTTCTTTTCCTTTTCTTCTCACTCCAATAGTGAATCCAAATGAACAACCATGGCAAGAAAAATGTAACACAAGTGTAGAAAAAGATATGTACATATTTTGCACAAAAATGCCAAAAATCCAATTAGCGATTTTTAATCGCGATTAGTACTAAATGAGTGTCAAACAAATCATAAAAACTTTAAAATGGCATAATTCCATAAAATACCCTATTTTAGAATTTTCCATAATTTTCCCCATTTATTTGTATTTAATTATACCCGAATATTAAAATATTCATTAAAATAATATTAAATTATAAAAATTCCCAAAAAATCATATTCTATTATTTTGAAACGTTACAAGTTCCAGCTAAACAAACTACAGCTGATAATTTGGTAGAACCAAAGGATTCAATAGCTTCCAACGAACCCCATCCTCTCCGCCGGTCTGGTAGGGTTCCTCACGCACCTGAGAGATACTTTGGTTTCTCTATGATAGTGGGAGCGAGGATTGCATCATGAGATGATGACCCAACTAGTTTCGAGCAGGCCATCAGGAGTGGGGACTCTGTGAGAATGGCTGGATGCTAAGCGATTTGAGATAGAATCTGTGTACACCAACAAAGTATAGACTTTGGTTGCTTTATCTGAAGGGTTAAATCCCCATCAGGAGCAAGTATATCTTAAGAAGATTACTTGGTGTACATGGAAAAGTTGAGACTTTCAAAGCTAGACTTGTTGTAAAAGGTTCTTGTCATTGACCACGTATGGATTATGATGAAACCTTTTCTCCAGTGGCTATGTTTAAGTCCATCCGGATCCTACTTGCCATTGCTACATACCATGACTGCGATATCTGGCGGTTGGGTGTCATGGCTGCTATTCTAAATGATGATTTAGAAGAGAGCGTCTATAAGTACACAGCCAAAGGGCTTCATAGACAGTGGGAGCAGCGAAAACGTGAGCAAGTTGCTTTATGAGTTAAAGAAGGAATCGCGGAGTTGGAACATCTGTTTTGATGTGGTAGTCAAAAAGTTTGACTTCATCAAAATGGTAGATGAACCTTGTATATACAAAAAGGTGGTAGGAAGTATGGTGATGATCCTCGTATTGTACGTGGATGACATACTCTTGATAGGAAAGGAGTTTCCTATGCTACGCTCGGTCAATCTCCTCTTATCATAAGGATTCTCCATATAGGATCAAGGTGATACCTCCTAAATCCTGGGTTTTGGATCTATGAGATAGATCTAAATAGATGTTAGGATTCTCACTAGGTGAGTGAGATGGTATCAATCGATCCTGGGGAGAATCACTGGATAGCTTCCACGGTGGTAAGGATGACTGAATGTCAGTCACATGCACTGCCTTTACCCTCAGTGAAGGGACGGTATGTTGGAAGAGTTCTAAGCTAGATACCGTGGCAAACTAAACGATTAAAGGCTGGATACATTGCTACCTACGATTCTACCAAAGAAGCAGTCTGGATGTATATTAGTTCATGAGATGAACTTCGTTCCTACCATTGTGTGACAATGGAGTTATGGCTTAGGCCTAGGAACCCCCGTCCCATCAGTGATCCAGACATATTCTTAGGCAGTATCACCTGATCAAGGAGATGGTTGATCTCCAGGGAGATCGAGGATAGGAGAGTAGACACAGAGAAAAACAGCGCGGATCCACTCACAAAGGCCTATTTCCCAGTAGAGACTTTTATAGGATGGTTGGGTATGAGATACTTCAACCACTGTTGATTGTTGGATATGAGATACTACAACAGATGGCCCTAGTGCAAGTGGAAGATTGTTATTGATATGTATGCCCTAGAGGCCATTACTGTACATACGATGTGTATTGTAGTGGATGCTTGGACATATATATGGAGGAATTTCTTGCTTGACATGATAGTATGCTATCCGGTTGCTCTTTATCTTAACATGTACACTTATTGTCTCTATGTTACATATTAATAAAGCCCTTAGGATGAGTAATTGACTACCGGGACTATGATGCAGATCATACTAGTGGGGACAGAGTAGTCGTTAAGTACATCCTTCAAATGTTCCTAGTCGTGGGTGTATCGAGACAGGGCATCGATATACCAGAGTAGACTAGTGTATAGCTTCTCGACCCCTGTAGATGGGCGATGGATGATCCCATATCCATTGGTGTTTGACATCAGAGACAGTATACGGGTGCTCAGTAGAGACTGGGTACACTGGACGGACTCGCCGAGAACTCCCAGATGGTATTATACCTCACATCAGATGGCAGTTCTCTGGTGACACTGGTACAGGATAGTCTGTAGACCCGAGATCGCCATAGAGTCTTGTGTGATTCCCACTGTGCTTTGATTTCCACCTTACCACGTTCAAGAAAACGTGCAAAACGGTTGCTTTTTTGTACAGTCCCGAGTCACATGGAGGCAATGAGCGATAGGAGGAGTTTCGTCTCTCCTGGTATAGGGAGTTGATGTTGCGCTGTGCTCGATTGGCTATAACAGGAAGTCCTTGGCCAAGGATGCTTCAGAGATATACTGGTAAGTGTTATCAGTAGTTTCTTGACCCATTATGAGCCTCATATCGACATGACTTATCGAGTTACTGGGGTATGATGTTTACCACCCCTAGACGAGATATGCGACATATCAGACGAAGAGAACGGACTGTACGGTAGTGTTACTGATTGGATTCACAGGAGTGTGAGCAAGCTTGCTTGTTGATCTTCTGATCTCTCAATAACCAGGTGGCCGTTACGTTTAGCAGACCGCTGGCGGCTTGTGGGTGTTTGATATGATCATCACCTACTGTCGGCGTATTGACAAGTCTTTAGAGTCCTACACAGGGGTTTCCTGGCTCAAGCGAAATGGAGTAGGAGCACATGTGTGATATGTGCAGGACCGAGAATGATACGATATGAGATACCGCATTCTATTCTCGCGATGTGTGGCATGGATGGTTATATGTGATAACCGGGTTATCGGATCAAGTGTTGATTCGATAAGATGTTACATTATGATATTAGTCAGTTATATGTGATATAGCCAGATTATTAAATCAAAGTTGATTTAATAATTTAATATATAATTATATATTTGATATATTATATTACATTAACTAATATTAAGCTCACTTATGATTTCTTTTCTCACTTTGGATACATTGATGTATATGTGATATATGTTAAATGTATCATGCAAGGTTACAAATGCAACTAGGGTTAATGAGGGTTAAACCATGCTAGGGTTAAGATTAGGGTTTGTATTTATCATTAAGTTATTCAAATAATGTGGATATTTGTCATGAAAGATATTTGATGAAAGCTTGTAGAAGCTTCAAGTCTTCTTTGACTTTATCCACTCCTTTTGTCCAGCTTAAGATATTTTTAACCTAACCTTTAACCATAGCATATAGTTAACTCTCTAAAAGGGTTAAGCATGACATGCTTAACCCTTGGTTGCATTATTAACCTCACTAATAATTCAATTTGATGAGTTAAGTTCTTCATCTTCTTCCTCCAAGCTTACTAGCTTCAATGGAGTTGTGAGAAAATGAATGAGAAAATGATTTCTAATGTTAGCAAACTTCCTACTTCATCATCCTCTACTACTTGCCATTTAGTAAAGGGAGTTCTCTTCACAAAGTTCTTGACCTAGTGAAGAAATAGCTTGGGTTAGTGTCTCCCCGACGTAGATCATCTTCGGCCTCGAAGTCATCGAAGCAAGCATGTCCGTTTCTTCGTGGAGCCTCTCTAGAGTCCGGATTTTATGATCACAGTGAAGGGGACTTCTACACGGAGCTATTGAAGTGAAGGACCGGTCTACAAAGGTTGTATTCCTTGCTCTCTTTACATATTGCAAAGTGTTTGCTTATGATTCCGTATTATTTCTAGTAAACGATTCTTAGTTAGGGTTAGCTAAAACGGCAAATTTTTTAATTTGGCATGGACGATGCCTCCGGAAACCTTGTTACCATCTTGGGTAACCCTGCAGACTCATCTCCAAATATCGTATACTATCCTCATCATCCATGTGTATACACACACACACACACACATAGTCCCATACATATGTGAGCGTGTGTGTGTATATACATATCCCTATATACGCACAAGTAAATAAAATGTGAGCGTGTGTGTGTGTGCGCGTGTATGTAAACCTTATTCTAGGGTTCACGACTAAGAAAATAACTAAGTTACTTCTAATACACTAAAACTAACCCATGAACATCTAAAATCTATCTTGATAATCATCCATGTATCACAATAAACATATTTATATCTATAGGTATACGTATTCGTATATAACACTACGAAACTGCGGGGGTGCTATACGCCATCCACCCGACTTCCCACGTAGATATATATCTACTCACCTTGATCTTTGCTTGCCGAAGTCGAGGTGCTTCGTCGTCTCGGAATCCACGCGAGGGTACCTACAACCAATACACAATCGCAAATGCGTTTTAAAATCAAGTTGGAAAACCTAAACAGCACACGTTTCGCTCATAGGTTAAAACCTATAACCTCAGATGCAAAACACAACCAATAACCCTAGTCGTTGACGTTCAAACGCCACACGACGGAATACAATATCAAATACCAAATCCCAATTAATTAAAACCCGCAAAATGAAATCAGAAACTTTGAAAACTTTCTCTATATTTGCCTCAGGTGACAATTGGGACATTTTGCATATAGGGGAGGTCTAATTTAAAGTTACTGGAGCCACAGAACAAACACGAAGCCACACTACCGTACTCTGGCCGCAAATTGCGGCCAGAACTAATTTATCTGCTGCCTGGCAGTGGAGTTAGGGTCCAGGGTTTCAATCGTAGCTTCCTAGGTGCCTGCATGACTCTCTGTGATCGCTAAAATATTTTCAGGTGCCCCGGGTCATAGTAGATATCAAAACAACCTCACAATTTTCCGATATCGGGGTTTCTAAGTTGGTGAATTGGGGTTTAATTCTCTGGTTTTGTCCAGAATTCTAGCACTAGAGGGGTTGTAGGGTCTCTACTAATCTCAATTACACTTCACAACTCAAGATTACTCCAAAACCCTAACTAGGAATTTTCAATGTTCACTAAACCTCGATATATCGATTCTAAACTAACAATAGAAGATAAGGGAATGCATTACTACACTAAGTGTGAAGGAATTATCTCATTTGGCAACTCAAGAATTTTTTGAGTTGCCCCAAGTGCTCAAAATCCGATTTTTCTTGGTCCAAAGTGCTTGTAGGGAGCTTGTGCACATTTTTTGTGAAAGGGGGATGGAGTTTTAATAAGGGATTGAAGATGTTTGTGAGGGTTTAGTGGAGAAGGGAGATAGGGCAGCCATGGGAGAGGGAGAGGGAAAAATGATGAAGGAAAATGATGGAGGGAACAAATGGGAGCTTGGTCAAAGACCCCTCACCTCTCTCTTATCTCACTTGCCCATACCCATTATTCTAACATTTTCTTTTCTTTTCTATTCTTTTCTCTTCTCTTTTGTAAACAAAATGAAAAACCCAAAAAGCAACCATGCACAAAAAGAAATCATGGTAGAATGAAATGTAAAAATGTGAAATATGATATGGTGCATGTCATGTGCACAAATCAAGTTTAATGCACGATTAGCGATATTTAATCCTGATTAGCATTAAAATAGAATATAATTAATTATAAGGAATTTATAATTTTCTTAAATCATATAAAACATCCTCATTTAAATAATTTCTATAAGTTTCCAAATATTTCCCAATTTATCGGTATTTAATTATACCGCCTCATTAAAATATTCATAATATTTATTATTTAATTATAAAAACTCCCAAAAATAATATTTTATTTTTCTGAAATGTTACAGTCTTCCCCCCTTAAAAAAATTCGGTCCCCGAATTTAAATTTAAACCCCTTAAATCATAAAACATTTCAGTAAAATGATCAAGTCGTCAGGGCTCCAAAATCATAAGTACATAAAACATATCGTAGCGCAAAGCATGCGCATGAAAAATGAGCATATAACTAAAAATCAAAACTCCGTCAAGCATCCCGCAATCATTGGAGTTATGGCGAAGACATCAATGTCGAAACCCAATACGAAAACCAACATGATATACATCAAACTACACATGCAAACGTCATTGAAACATCCGAAAGAAATGCATGCCAAACTCTTTTCCAATCACTGTGCAATGCACGTATCACGGAACAGGGGCGGACGTCTATTGTAAGAAAATAACTATATATATATCCTTTGTTTAACTTACACGTCCCACCGTTTTGAAAATAATTTAGAAGGGTTTCCTTGTTAAATGTCCCGTGTCATCTCGGACACGTAGGTAAATACTGAGACTATAGCTCCTTTTTGGAAATCCCTTCAATAACTATCAATGCATGCAAAAATATAGTCAGGTACTGTCCTCGGACTAGTCCCGCTCAGTCACTATACTAAATAGTAAATATCATAAAAATATATTGCTCAAAGGAAATCAATCCCAAATGTATATAAGAATGCCACATGCGTCTGGTACGCACGGAAATCGAAAATGTGCCATACATGTGCACAGAAACAAAATCTAAGTGCAACGGGTGTGCACGAAACACCTGTCAAGGGCAACGGGTGTGCCTGACAGCAATATCAGGTGCATCTAATATGCACGAAGAATTTCGATTTAGTGCATCTGGCGTGCACCAAAATCGCATCAAGCGCCCAGGTATGCGCAAGAATCCAAATCAAGTGCACAAGGTGCACGAAAACAAATATCGAGTATCACAATCGAAATCGACGGTATACAACACATTTCAATCCAAATCCAAATCAGGTATACCGTGGTATATAATCTTACAACCATGTGCATCAGCGTGCACAAAATCGAATCAAAACACTAAAAGTGCATGAAAACTATGCCGAAAGCACAAGTCAAATCATATGCATACCATAGGCATGAAATCAAAATCAACATCTCGAATGACATCAAATCAAAGTCAAGTGCAACCGTGGTGCATAAAATCTCAATCATGCAAATAAATCATCCAAAATACCGAAATCAAAGATGGCGGAAACAGTCCCGCTCTAGCACATCCTCTAAAGATCTCTGGCCAACTGTCATGGTCACTCATAACATGTCACGTCGACTATGCCGAACTCTGGCCTGCTAGGTGTGCGTAATATGACCGATCCTGGGTCTAAGTCTTCTCATATTGTATTCCAGAAAGATTCTGTCGAGGTCTCTCCCAAATCTTGTTTCTGCCGAACTGCCCGGAAGTCATCATCCTTTACTAAATCTGTTTCTTGTTCCGGAACGGCTGCATACTCATCGCGACTCCTTCTGGAAGATTTATCCATATACAACGCCTCTGCATGTGTATCACATCTCTGGTGTCAGCGGAGTGGAACGCCATCTCATCAAGATCTCGTATGAACCTTTTACTCTATTTTTCTGTAATGTCGACTGATTCGAACTCGTCTCTTCGTGGCTGTATGGACTGCGCTCCAACGGCTACACTCGTATCTGGAGTCTCCCAAGCAATGTATCCCATCACATGATATCCGAATGACGTCGAACCTTTCGATCGATTTGTCAAGGTTCCACAATCCCCCAAGTGCTCAACATCTTGAGTATAGTTTAATAGTATTCCAGTACATGCTACAGTACCTATGGACCAACCGTAGAAGGGCAAACCCAAGCCTCATTAATGGCACTGCTGAACTGCTGCAAACCCTAAGGTTTCAAAGCGTTCTCATGGTCATTATATCGAGTTAGGGTTTCATTCTTCTAGAAGGTCCACGGAATTACTTGCATGTTTTTCCGAATACTTTAAACTTGGAAAATGGGTTTCTGACATTCGGTCGTTTTCCTTCGACTCCCAACGTACCTGCGTGAAGTCGTCTCCAACTGGAATCAATCAATCTGATGACCTCGCATTGGGGTAGGCAATGAATCACATGTCCTAGTCATTCCTCCTTGGATGACTAGTGATCTTCTCTTATATCTCTAAGTATACTCGTGCGGCATTAGCTTCAAACATCTGGGGCGATATCTTGTTATTCGCAGTAACAATTGGCTCATTTGTCCGCACGCTGAACAGTGCTTCAATCATCAAATAAACGGTGCATTGACGGTCAACACATTCTTGCTGGCTTCTAACAGTAGCCCAATCCTCTGGTGCTGATCTGCACGTCCGAGAAATCTTGTAAAAGCGATCCATCAAACGCTCATGGCGTGAAAACACAATAAAATGACACATCTATACAATCGTGTGTCCCTGCAATCACGCCCTGGTCAGTCCTCATCCGTGACGAGCTCGTGCTGATGCAACTCTAGCCGTAGCTCTCTCTGCCCGTGTAATCATGGCAGCAAAACCATAAACCGAAATCGATGAGGATAGATTATAAGAATGAATATAATACTGTGCAAGGAAATGTACATCCTAAGGCTTCTTAAGCGGAGTAGCGTATCGTAAGTATGCCGCGGAACATACACACGGTATGTCACTCTCCTTAAATCACCTACTCCATCAACCAAGGTCAACCTACGCGACGAAAGTTCAGGTCTAATACCTCCTCGACCAAGTCTAAGTTCCGTAAAGTCAAGCCTAGGTTCCGAATATATTTACATCCTAGACTTCGCATAGTCAAACATAGACTCGAACAAAGGTTAACCTAACACTCTGATACCAACTTTGTCATGACCCAAAATGGTACGTGTGTCACGACCCAAATTAGCTCGTGACTGGCCCTTGAATCATATGAAGTCTATAGGACCCCATCTAATCCAAGTAAGCCAAAAACCCAGAAATCTAAAACCATTTTAAATAATAAATGAAGGAAAATAGTTTTTAGAAGTGAAGAAAACATGTTTTAAATACAAGGTTTTTAAATAAGTAAGCCGAATGTGCATCTTTAAAAATGTATAGTCTTTTCTAAAAATTTCGGCAGAGTTTCCTTTGTAAATACTAGCCCCGAACGGGGTACAACAAGAATAATATATATGCAATGATAAAAGGCATCCCAAGCGGGAGCTAGCTCTTCGTCAATCGACGGTCACAACCACGCAAGCAATATAATATACAACGCCGAAGGACGAGGATCAAAACTCAAAAAAAGAACTCAAATCAGCATGGAAACCGTAATACTACTACACGCGACTCTAAGGTCGAAATAATACATCACTAGTGTCTAAGTCGGAAACAATATACAAGTTTTGGTTGATGGAATTTCTAGATACAAATGAATAATACATGTACAATGGTGGTTCTGATACAAACGAACCCACCTACCAAGGCATATCGGCCCCAAAAGAAGCAGTATGCCAGAAATGCCGTTATGGAACCTGTACGGCAAAAACCTGCAAGAACTGTGGCACAACGGGGTGAGTTGCCAACTCGTGAATAGAAAATATCTACAAGCAGAAATCGAATGCATGATATAATCCTAGGTCAGTACGATCAGATATAATATAAACCTCAAAAGAATAAGTCTAAAGCATGATAAGGTGGCAATGTAACATCTAAACATGTATGTAGTGCTAGGTGCTTGTGCCAGTGCCTCAAGTAATACATATCATGAATATGAGGTATGTATTCGGTAAAATGAAAACAAAAGGTATCATGAATGAAATCATCAGAAAATCAGTGTCAAGCATCGACAAAAAATATATAACTCAATATCAAGTAAATCCTATTTATCATGTATCCGATATGTATGCAACATTCATGAAGGTACTCTATCAGGTACTACTAATACATGAAGCAATAAATGGTGATGTGTCTATGCAATAGTCATGAAAGGTACTCTATCAGGTACTACTAGTACATGAAGCAATGCATATAAAATAAAATGTGGGGTAGGAGAGATATAATATGCCATCAACCATAAAAGCCCCTCATAACGAGCACATAAGCCCCTCTCATATGGACCGTAAAGGCCCCTCACATCGACCATATAGGCCCCTCATAATGAGCACATAGGCCCCACTCATATGGACCGTAAAGGCCTCTCACATCGACCATATAGGCCCCTCATAACAAGCACATAGGCCCCACTCATATCATAATGCATAAGTAAATTTGCATAGATCATCATGATGATATATTAAGTAGGTGTATATATATATATCAGCGTCCCATACCACTAATATATATATATACTACGGGTATACGTATATATTTCAGCGTCCGATACCACTGATATATATACGCAGGAATAAAACAATCCAGAATCATCATATGCAAACATATCACAGTACGAAATTCATGAATTATAATACATGCAACGTGAAACACTAATATGAGCATGCAACTATATAAAGGCATATGCACAAAGGAATATGAATCAATAACATATAAGCATGCAATGCAATGCGAGCCGTAGAATAAATGGTAAATGAATAATAATGCAGCTTGCCATTTGAAATAAGACGAATCGGGGTTTTTAGTAAAATAAGGGCTATGGTGTTTTTAAGAAAAGATGCGACTTTTGAAATTATCCGTAGATTCCCATTTCTTGTCTTTAAAATACTCCTGATTCGTTAGTTTCTGAAATAGGTATGACTCGGGTCTAGTCTAACATCTACTATACTAACTACAAATCTAACTACCAAGTCAATCGGGAGGGTATGGAAACCACCTAAATCTGATTCGATATATATAAATAAATATAATAGTCGGTGATCCCGCCTCAATAGTATCGCGTACGATACAGTATATCATATGACAATCCTCAAGTCATGAGTGCGGATCTATCATCAATATAAAGATCGTACGGTAAATCGTCGTACGGCATCCCAATAGCTGGGTACGGGTCAAAATCACAATCAGCTCATCAATTATCCGGTATCCTTATCATCATCTCTCATGATCTGGATACTGATCTAAGTCTAGTACAAATGATACCATCTATATAACTGCGTGTGTAGCACACGTCCAAAGGCCCGCTAGAGATCACACGTCGTATCCCAAATACGAATCACATCATATCACCTATCTCACGACACTATGCCCAATATCATTGACTCATCTCCACTGTCATCCACTATCCATCATCATCACCGTACAAGTATAGAAAATCAGCATGTGTATGCGTGTGGTGTAAACCTATTCTAGGGTTCGCAGCTAGAAACCACGCTAGTTTACTTCTAACTCTAATCTAACCATAGTACATCTAATCTCGATAACCACAACACACTATAAGATATCATATATATAATATACATATATAGTATACCAACTTCGGACTGCGGGGGTGCTATACGCCATCCACCCGACTTCCCCCGTAGATATAATCTACTCACCTTGCGTCTTCATTTGTCGACGTCGCCACGCGCTTGCTTTTCGTCCCGAAGTCTTCATAGGGTACCTACACATCAACGTATCATAAATGCGTATTAAAACCAAATCAAAACTAAAATGACACACGAAAACCAAAACGATACGCTAAGGGTCCTATAGCTTAGAACCTATGGGTACACTTTCAAAACCAACAATCAATCCTCGATATCGTCGTATAAACGCCAAGTATTCGAGGTAAAACGCAATACGCAAATCCAGAATTCAAAATACGGAATACAGAAACACGAATCCAAAACAGCAACTAGAGAAAAGGGTCCCAGATTTCACCCTAGGTCAAATTAGACAAATCTGCACATGCCAGGGGTCTAATCTACTGATAAGGGGGCACCAAAACCAAAACGAGCCAATTTGGTGGGGTCCAGGCCGCAATTTGCGGCCAAACGGAATAAATCTGTTACCGAGGTTAGGAGTTAGGGACTGGGGTCTTGGTGATAGCTTCCTGGGTGCCTACACATACCACTGTACAACCAAAATAATTTTCAGAGTCTCGGGTTGATAGCAGATCCCATATAACCTTCACAGATTCCACAAATTTTCCGATATCGGTTTCTAAATCTGTATTCCAGATTTCAAGTCTCAGATTTGGGTCTCAATTCAAGTACTAGGGTATTTGTGTAGTCTCTACTGAACTCAATTGCTCACCACAACCCACAATTCCTTCAAACCCTAACTAGGTTTTCCTAAATCCACAAAATCACACGATATCGATTCTAATCTTAACATGGGGGTATAAGTATGCAAAAACTAAGCTAATGGTCCAGAAAAATACCTCATTTGGCAACTCAAGAATTTTCTTGAGTTGCCCCTAGTGGCCAAAATCTTTGCTTTCTTGGTCCCATGCGTTGGTCTTGAGCTTGTGCACCTTTTTAGTGAAATGAGAGTGGGGTTTTGGAGTTGTTTTAGAGGTGTTTTGAGGAGTTGAAGAGGGGAGAGAGAAGGAGCAGCAGCAGCAGGGAGTTGAGGGAGAGGGAAAGGAAATGGGGGGGGAGCCAAGTCAAAGAAGCCCAAATACTCTCTCTCATGCCCATGCCTATTTCTTTATTCCCTTTTCCTTTTCTTTTCTTTTCTTTTCCCTCTAATTTCCTTCTCACACTAATAGTAAACCCAAATGAAAAGCCATGGTAGAAATGCACAAGTGTAAAAAAGAAAAAAATGGTATGTGCATGTTTTGCACAAAAATGCTAAAAAACCGATTAGCGATTTTTAATCGCGATTAACACTAAATTAGCATATAATTAATCATAAAAACTTAAAAATGGCATAATTCCATAAAATACCCTATTTTAGAATTTTCCATAATTTTTCCATAATTTTTCCCATTTATTTGTATTTAATAATACCGAAATATTAAAGTATTCAATAAAATAATATTAAATTATAAAAATTCCCAAAAATAATATTTTATTATTTTGAAATGTTACAATCTTCCCCCCTTAAAGAAATTCGGTCCCCGAATTTAAATTTAAACACCCAAAATCTAAAACATTTCAGTAAAAATCCAAGTCTTCGGGGCTCCGAAATCATCAATACATAAAACGCATCATAGCGCAATACATGCGCATAAATAATGAGCAGATAGCTCAAAATCGAAACTCCGTCAAGCATCCCGCAATCATCGGAGTCATGGTAAAAACACAAATGTCAAATCAAAAATGAAACCACTATGATATAAATCCGGACTATATATGTAAATAGCTGAAGTAAATGCATGCAAAATATATCCAGGTACTGTCCTCTGACTAGTCCTGCTCAGTATGAAAACACATAGCAAATATCGTAAAAACGTAATACCCCATAAGGAATCAATCTCAAAATGTATATATAAGAATACTCTATGCGTCTGGTGCGCACGGAAATCAAAATCCATATGTGTGCCATACAGGTGCATAAAACAATATCTTGGTGCAACGGGTGTGCACGAAACATCTTTCATAGGCAACGTCTATGCCCGACAGTAAAATCAGATGAATCTGACATGCACGAAGAATCCCGATTTAGTGCATCTGGCGTGCACCAAAATCGTATATCAAGACAGGCGCTCATCACGCGCGAAAAATCCAAATCAAATGCACGGAGTGCAAGAAATCAATAGCAATATCAGAATCGAAATCGACGGTATACAATACGGCTCAATCCAAGTCAGGTATACCGCGGTGGATAATCTCACAACTGTGTGCATCAGCATGCACAAATCAACTCAAAACACTAAAGTGCATGAAAGCGATGCTGGAAGCATAAATCAAATCACCGGCATAAAATAGGCATGAAATCACAATCAATATCTCATGCGTAATAACTATGCGCAAAACATAAATACCCAATAGGTGCAACCAAGGTGCAGGAAAACAAATATCATGAAACTCAGTCATCAAAACTAAATCATGCGAATAAATCGTCCAAAATACCGAAATCCAAAGTGACGGATATATGATAATCGAATCACAAAATCACAAAGCATAAATATTGTCGTCGATATTTCCTCCTTCGCAGTCGAGAAGGTGTCGGTGCACCCAATGCTAGCAGCACAAGATATCTACTTGCCTCTTGCTCACGGTCTGGCGTCCTCTGTCTCTGGGCCCTTATCTTCTCTGTGGATTACCTATCTCGCAATCAATCGGCTTATCGGCCCTGTCAGGTGTGCTAACGGGAACGATTCCGTCCTGGCACTTCTTTGGTCATCTCTCGGTCAATCCTCACAACCAATCGTAAAGCAGCACGTCACTGGCGCCGACCTCTGGTCCTTTGAATGCACATCACACATCTGCTCCTGGTGCAATTCTTATTGCAGCAGTGTCCTGGAAGGAATCCCACTCAAGGTCTTTTCCAATCTTGCCTATGCCGATCTGTACGGAGGCTGGTACTCTTGCATAATCTCCTCTCGTTCGATGGACATCTGTGTCCTCAGCACAGCATTTTCTTGGAAACTGGTCGCATCCCAACGCCTCTGTGGACATCTCCGACCTTTAATCTTAACGGGGAGTAGCAACAGCTCATCATCATCTCACATGAACCTCTTGTCCCGCTTGTCTGTATCATCGTCTATTTCGACGTCGCGTCTCTATCTGCGCCCTACAATTTATTCTCGGCTACGGTCCATCCAAAGTCTTTCACACGGACTCGAAATCACGAACTCGGTATCTCCATCACTCTGTGGAAGATATCTAGACGAACACGGCCTCAGGAACTCGTCCTATCCTGCGGAGATATACTTAATACCCGTCCGTTCTTGACCAATTCACAGCGCATCTGAGTAAGGCCCTTTATCCAAACCTGGTCAACTATCTCGTCGACGATGCCGAACTATGGCCTGCTGAGTGTGCGCAATATGACCACTCCTGGGTCCAGGTCTTCTCGTATAGTGTTCCAGAAAGGTCCTGTCGAGGTCTTTCTCTGAATCTTGTTTTTGTCGAATTGCCCGGAAGCTACCACCCTTACCATATCTTTTTCTTGTTCCGGAACGGCTGCATACTCATCGCAACTCCTTCTGGAAGGTATATCCATATACAACGCCTCTGCGTGCGTATCGCATCTCTGATGTCAGCGGAGTGGAACGTCCTCTCGTCAAGAGCTCATACGAATCCTGTATTCCACTTTTCTCCGATGTCGACTGCTTCGGAGTCATCTCATCGTGGCTGCATGGACGGCGCTCTAATGGCTATACTCGTATCTGGAGTCTCCCAAGCAATGTGTCTCATCATATGATATCCGAATGATGTCGAACCATCCGATCGATTTTTCAAAACCTCATAATCCCTCAAGAGCTCAACATCTTGGGTACAGTTTAATAGTATCGAGTACATGCCACAGCGTTGGTGGTCCAGCCGTAGAAGGGCAAACCCAAGCCACAGCGTCGGTGGTCCAGCCGTAGAAGGGCAAACCCAAGCCTCACTAATGGCGTCGCAGAACTGCCGCAAACCCTATGGTTCAAAGGCTTTCACACGGTCATTATGTCGAGTTAGGGTTTCATTCTTCTATAGGGTCTATAGAATTGCTTGCATGTCTTTCCGAATACTTTAAACTTGTAAAATGGGCTCCTGACATTCGATCGTCTCATCGACTCTCAACGAATCTGCGTGAAGTTGTCTCTAGCTAGAATCAATCTATTTGATTACCTCGCATCGGTAAGCGAACGAACCATATGTCCTAGTCATTCATCCTTAGTGACTAGCGACCTTCCATCATATCTCTAAGTATATACTCATGCTGCAGTAGTTCCAATCATCTGGGCGATATCTCGTCATTTGCAGTAACAACTGGCTCATTCGTCTGTACGCTGAACAGCGCCTCAATCATCCTGAATAAGCGGTATATCAATAGTCATCACATCTGGCTGGCCTCTATCAGTAGCCTGATCCTCTGGTACCAATCGACACGTCCGAGAAATCTCGTAAAGGCGATCCACCACACGCTCATGGCGCGAACACAATAAGACGACACTTCTAAATGCAATCGTATGTCTCTGGAATCACGCCCTGGTCAGCCCTCGTCTGCGACGAGCTCATGCTGACGCAACTCTAGCCATAGCTCTCTCTCTGCCCGTGCAATCATGGCAGCAAAATCATAACCAGTATCGATGAGGATAGATCATAGGAATGAATATAATACTGTGCAAGGAAATGTATATCCTAAGGTTTCTTAAGCGGAGTAGCGTATCGTAAATATGCCGCGGAACATACGTACGGTACGTCACTCTACTCAAGCTACCTACTCCATCAGCCAAGGGTCATCCTACGCGACGAAAGTTCGGGTATAATACCCCCTCGACTAAGTCTAAGTTCCGTAAGGTCAAGCCTAAGTTCCGTATATATATAAACGCCCTAGGCTCCACATAGTCAAACTTAGACTCGAACTAAGGTTAACCTAGCGCTCTGATACCAACTTTGTCACGATCCAAATTAGCTCGTGACTGGCCCTTGATTCATATGAAGTCTATAGGACCCCATCTAATCCAAGTAAGCCAAAAGCCAATAAATCTAAAACCATTTTAAATAATAAATAAAGAAAAATAGTTTTTAGAAGTGAAGAAAACATGTTTTAATTACAAGGTTTTTAAATAAGTAAGCCGAATGTGCATCTTTAAAAATGTATAGTCTTTTCTAAAAATTTCGGCAGAGTTTCCTTTGTAAATACTAGCCCCGAACGGGGTACAACAAGAATAATATATATGCAATGATAAAAGGCATCCCCAAGCGGGAGCTATCTCTTCGTCAATCGAAGGTCACAACCACGCAAGCAATATAATATACAACGCCGAAGGGCGATGATCAAAACTCGAAAAAAAAGAACTCAAATCAGCATGGAAACCGTAATAATACTACACGCGACTCTAAGGTTGAAATAATACATCACTAGTGTCAATATACAAGTTTTGGTTGATGTAATTTCTAGATACAAATGAATAATACATGTACAATGGTGGTTCTGATACAAACGAACCCACCTACCAAGGCAAATCACCCCCAAAGGAAGCAGTATGCCAGAAATGCCGCTATGGAACCTGTACGGCAAAAACCTGCAAGAACTGTGGCACAACGGGGGAGAGTTGCAAACTCGTGAATAGAAAATATCTACAAGCAGAAATCGAATGCATGACATAATCCTAGGTCAGTATGATCAGATATAATATAAACCTCAAAAGAATAAGTCTGAAGCATGATAAGGTGGCAATGCAACATCTAAACATGTATGTAGTGCTAAGTACTCGTGCCAGTGCCTCAGGTAATACATATCATGAATATGAGGTATGTATTCGGTAAAATGAAAACAAAAGGTATCATGAATGAAATCATCAGAAAATCAGTGTCAAGCATCGACACAAAATATATAACTCAATATCAAGTAAATCCTATATATCATGTATCCGATATGTATGCAACATTCATGAAGGTGCTCTATCAGGTACTACTAATACATGAAGCAATAAATGGTGATGCGTATATGCAATAGTCATGAAAGGTACTCTATCAGGTACTACTAGTACATGAAGCAATGCATATAAAATAAAATGTGGGGTAGGAGAGATATAATATGCCATCGACCATAAAGGCCCCACATAACAAGCACATAAGCCCCTCTCATATGGACCGTAAAGGCCCCTCACATCGACCATATAGGCCCCTCATAATGAGTACATAGGCCCCACTCATATGGACCGTAAAGGCCTCTCACATCGACCATATAGGCCCCTCATAACAAGCACATAGGCCCCACTCATATCATAATGCATAAGTAAATTTGCATAGATCATCATGATGATATATTAAGTAGATGTATATATATATATCAGCGTCCCATACCACTAATATATATATATACTACGGGTATACGTATATATTTCAGCGTCCCATACCACTGATATATATACGCAGGAATAAAACAATCCAGAATCATCATATGCAACCATATCACAGTGAGAAATTCATGAATTATAATACATGCAACGTGAAACACTAATATGAGCATGCAACTATATAAAGGCATATGCACAAAGGAATATGAATCAATAACATATAAGCATGCAATGCAATGCGAGCCGTAGAATAAATGGTAAATGAATAATAATGCAGCTTGCCATTTGAAATAAGACGAATCGGGGTTTTTAGTAAAATAAGGGCTACGGTGTTTTTAAGAAAAGATGCGACTTTTGAAATTATCCGTAGATTCCCATTTCTTGTCTTTAAAATACTCCTGATTCGTTAGTTTCTGAAATAGGTATGACTCGGGTCTAGTCTAACATCTACTATACTAACTACAAATCTAACTACCAAGTCAATCGGGAGGGTATGGAAACCACCTAAATCTAATTCGATATATATAAATAAATATAATAGTCGGTGATCCCGCCTCAATAGTATCGCGTACGATACAGTATATCATATGACAATCCTCAAGTCATGAGTGCGGATCTATCATCAATATAAAGATCGTACGGTAAATCGTCGTACGGCATCCCAATAGCTGGGTACGGGTCAAAATCATAATCAGCTCATCAATTATCCGGTATCCTTATCATCATCTCTCATGATCTGGATACTGATCTAAGTCTAGTACAAATGATACTATCTATATAACTACGTGTGTAGCACACATCCAAAGACCCGCTAGAGATCACACGTCGTATCCTAAATACGAATCACATCATATCACCTATCTCACGGCACTATGCCCAATATCATCGACTCATCTCCAATGTCATCGACTATCCATCATCATCACCGTACAAGTATAGCAAATCAGCATGTGTGTGCGTGTGGTGTAAACCTATTCTAGGGTTCGCAACTAGAAACCACACTAGTTTACTTCTAACTCTAATCTAACCATAGTACATCTAATCTCGATAACCACGACACACTATAAGCTATCATATATATAATATACATATATAGTAAACCAACTTCGGACTGCGGGGGTGCTATACGCCATCCACCCGACTTCCCCCGTAGATATAATCTACTCACATTGCGTCTTCATTTGTCGACGTCGCCATGCGCTTGCTTGTCGTCCGAAGTCTTCATGGGGTACCTACACATCAACGTATCGTAAATGCGTATTAAAACCAAATCTAAACTAAAATGACACACGAAAACCAAAACGATACGCTAAGGGGCCTATAGGTTAGAACCTATGGGTACACTTTCAAAACCAACAATCAATCCTCGATATCGTCGTATAAACACCAAGTATTCGAGGTAAAACGCAATACGCAAATCCAGAATTCAAAATACGGAATACAGAAACACGAATCCAAAACAGCAACTAGAGAAAAGGGTCCCAGATTTCACCCTAAGTCAAATTAGACAAATCTGCACATGTTGGGGGTCTAATCTACTGATAAGGGGCACCAAAACCAAAACGAGCCAATTTGGTACGGTCCAGGCCGCAATTTGCGGCCAAACGGAATAAATCTGCGACCGAGGTTGGGAGTTAGGGGCTGGGGTCTTTGTGATAGCTTCCTGGGTGCCTGCACATACCACTGTCCAACCAAAATAATTTTCAGAGTCTCGAGTTGATAGCAAATCCCATATAACCTTCACAGATTCCACAAATTTTCCGATATCGGTTTCTAAATCCGTATTCCGGGTTTCAAGTCTCAGGTTTGGGTCTCAATTCAAGTACTAGGGTATTTGTGTAGCCTCTACTGAACTCAATTGCTCAACACAACCCACAATTCCTTCAAACCATAACTAGGTTTTCCTAAATCCACAAAATCACACGATATCGATTCTAATCTTAACATGGGGGTATAAGTATGCAAAAACTAAGCTAATGGTCCAGAAAAATACCTCATTTGGCAACTCAAGAATTTTCTTGAGTTGCCCCTAGTGGCCAAAATCTTTGCTTTCTTGGTCCCATGCGTTGGTCTTGAGCTTGTGCACCTTTTTAGTGAAATGAGAGTGGGGTTTTGGAGTTGTTTTAGAGGTGTTTTGAGGAGTTGAAGAGGGGAGGGAGAAGGAGCAGCAGCAGCAGCAGGGAGTTAAGGGAGAGGGAAAGGAAATGGAGGGGGAGCCAAGTCAAAGAAGACCAAATACTCTCTCTCATGCCCATGCCTATTTCTTTATTCCCTTTTCCTTTTCTTTTCTTTTCCCTCTAATTTCCTTCTCACACTAATAGTAAACCCAAATGAAAAGCCATGGTAGAAATGCACAAGTGTAAAAAAGAAAAAATGGTATGTGCATGTTTTGCACAAAAATACTAAAAAACCGATTAGCGATTTTTAATCGCGATTAGCACTAAATTAGCATATAATTAATCATAAAAACTTAAAAATGGCATAATTCCATAAAATACCCTATTTTAGAATTTTCCATAATTTTTCCAAATTTTTTCCCATTTATCTGTATTTAATAATACCGAAATATTAAAGTATTCAATAAAATAATATTAAATTATAAAAATTCCCAAAAATAATATTTTATTTTTCTGAAATGTTACAATGTGACTGGCACTTGAATCATATGAAGTCTATAGGACTCCATCTAATTCAAGTAAGCCAAAAATCCCAGAAATCTAAACCATTTAAAATAAGAAAGAAGGAAGAGTTTAGTTTTAAAGCAAGTAGTTTAACAACATAAGTCGAACTATTGCATTTTTAAAATCTCAAGTCTTTTCTGAAAATTTCGGCAGAGTTTCCTTTGTAAATACTGGCCACAAAAGGGTACAACATGCATAATATGAATAAAAGCATCTTCAAGCGGGAGCTAGCTCTTCGCCAATTGGTGGTCACAACCACGCAAGCAATATAATATACAACGCCGAAGGGCGTGGATCAAAACTCAAAAGGAAACTCAAAATCATCAAGAAAACCCATAATAATACAATGCGCGACTCTAAGATCGAAAGAATAACAACTGGTTTTCTAAGTCTGAAAAAAATATACAAGTCTGGTTGATGGAGTTACTAGATACAACAGAATATAAATAAAAGGTATAATGGTGGTCACGATGCGAGTGAACCCACCTACCAAAACAATTACCCGGAATGGAAGCAGTGTGCCAGAAAGCCGCAATGAAACCTGTACGGCAAAAACCTGCAAGAACTGTGGCACAATGGGGGTGAGTTTCCAACTCGTGAGTAGAAAATATGTCACGACCCGAAAGTACGGAACGTGACCGGCACTTAAACTACGAACGTCTCGAGACGTAAGTAATCTAAGTAAACCGAAAACCCAGAAATCCAAACCAAGAAAAGTAGTAGAGTGCAGGAAAAACCAACTTAAGCAAGTAATTTCAATAGCATAAGCCGAATTACGCGGTTTTTAAAACATCAAAATTTTACTGAAAATTTCGGCAGGGTCTCCTTTGTAAATACTGGCCCCCAAACGGGATACAACATGAATAGTATACGAAATCAAGAAAAAAGGCATCCCCAAGCGGGAGCTAGCTCTTCGTCAAACGACGGTCACAACCACACAAGCAATATAATATACAACGCCAACGGCGAGAATCAAAAACTCAAAAGGGAACTCAAACCACCAGAAATATAACGAGCGACTCTAAGGTCGAAAGAATAACAACACTGGTCTCTATCTCAATAGATACATGTTTGGTTGATGGAACTTCTAGATACAACAGAATAATGATATACAAGATATATAATGGGGGTATGATACAAGTAAACCCACCTACTAGCAAATCACCCGAATGAAACTGAGCCCGCAAGCCGTAAAGAAACCTGTATGGCAAATCTGCAAGAAACTGGGGCACAACGGGGGTGAGTTGCCAACTCGTTAATAGAAAAACATCTACGCACAGAAATCGCATAAATAACGCAAACCTAGGTCAATGATCATAATATATCCTCAAAATAAGTATATAACATGCAGCCTATAACAAGGCTAGGGTAAATATCTAACCCGAGTGTAATCACATGTGCCCGTGTCAGTGCCTCAGGTAGCAATATATCATATGAATGAGGTATGAATGCATGAAACAGAATACATGTAAATGAAGAAACTGTTTCCATAAATTAGTGAGATTTCCTTCGTATTTTTAAAACTGAGGTATCAACAGTGTCTAGCACCGACACAAAACATAAATCTCACTGTCTCGAAATATCAATGTCTCAATCTCAATATCTAGGGCGCCGTCAGTCCAGACCGGCCCCTACCATAAATCTCAAGACCACGACGGTATCCTCCGGATATCCGACGCGTCAGGTAAAATCACCGGTCGGTAGTGCTCCCCTGCCAGGCTCAACGTCATCACCACATTCATCTTGCCCCGGGGTGCCGCACCGGGTCCACCATGTACCCGAAACGGTTCATCCGTCTCCTCGAATCGGGTTTCCAAATCCATCAGCAAACTCATGGTGGACGACTCATACATCATGGGAAAACCGCACTTTTTATTTTAAAGAGAGAAAAGAAGTTTATATAAGTTTTGCGGTTTTCCCCCAAATCCAGAAAAACTCATGGAAATCCGAATCCAATCCTCAATAGCATGTAAACAGTGCATATAGGCATAAAAATCCATGAATAATAACATGCATGATGTAACAAGTAATAATTACAATGTCTAATATGGCATATAAGGGAAATACACTAATATCATGTCAAAACTACCAGCTAACAATCTAAGTCAAACAATTATATTCTCTAAAGTGTACGTGACATGGCAATTACCGATGAAGATGTGAGTGAGCCGGCAAGTAGGTGTACGTGGTACATACGCATCATCGGTAATGGTGCTGGTGTCCTAACAGCATGATATCAATAATGGAATATGCAGCAAAATAAATATGCGAGGCAGAGCGAACAGCAATAATGTGCGGGAGCTGAAAACTAGACACAACGATAACTAATCTACAATAATCTAATATAAGTCCTACAAATGGTGCCTTTTGAAATAACACGAATCATGGGGTTTTGAAAATAGGGGCTACGGTGTTTTTATGAAAAGATACGTCGTTTTTGAAATATCCGTAGATTCCCTTGAGCTGTCTTTAAAAATGCCCACGATTCGTTAGTTTTTGAAATAGGTAAGAAGTCTAATCTAATCTAACAACTACACTAAACTATACGGCTGAACTAATAAGCTGAACTACAGGTAAGGAAACCGCCTATCATCTGAGTCGATACATATACATACCTGTATATGTATAGTCGGTGATCCCGCCTCAATAATATCATATCCGATACCATATCTATAATCAGGCGTCCCAAGTCAAGAGTGCGGATCAATCATCAATATAGCTCGTACGTAAATCCGTCGTACGGCATCCCAATCTGGGTACGGGTCAATATCACATTCATTATACTATTCACCTGGTATCCTCTTATCAAATATCATGGTCGGGGTACTGATCTACGTCTAGTACCATACTGATACCGCCTACGTATGCATGGACGTGTGTGAAACACTACGTCAAGGACCCGCTACAACGTCATGTCGTATCTAAGATACGAACCCTGCTATATCACCGATCTCACGGCCTCAAATCGAATCCCATCGACTCAGTTCAATCCCAAGTATCATCCTCAATCCGTATGTGAACACATAGTCCCCTACCCATGTGAACCCATAACTATATAATCCCGTATAAGCGCAAATGAATGAAGAAAGTATGCAAGTATGGGTGTGTGTGTGCATGTGTGGTGCGACCACTACTCTAGGATTTCGCGACACCAAATCATCCAAGAACACCAAATATCTATATCATCGATAATATCAAACAAATTATAGTCAAAATATATATATATATATATATATATATGTGTGTGTGTGTGTATACGTATTCGTATACATCACCACGAACTGCGGGGGTGCTATACGCCATCCACCCGACTTCTCCCCGTAGATATAAATCTACTCACCTGGTCCTCGCTAGCCGGTGCCGACGTCGCCACGCGCTTGCTTGTCGTCTCGAAGTCCATATGGGGTACCTACATATCACAATGTATCGTATCGCATAAAAACCCAATTCAAAATCGAAACGGCATACGAAAGCTAAATCGGCACGCGTATCATGCATAGGTCAAAACCTATCGCCTACACATGCAAGAATAGTCAAACCAACCCTCGATGTCGATGTACGAACGTCAAACCATCGAGAAAATCCAATCACACTCATTTGCACATTCACGAACACTAATTTTAATATAAAATAGGTTAAAACTCACGAAAACCCCAAATTCACTCTAAAAGCCGTTTTTCCGAAAAACTAGCAAGCAAAATTACCCGTTTTAGTACAAAACTCGATGTTTAAACAATTCTAGCGGCCATAATACTTATTAAATAACTTAAATAAGTTAATAAAACCATTTCCATAATTTAATCACATAAATTTGCATAATTTCCAAAATCCTAGTTTGCAAAAATAACAATTTTAACACTTTTTAATGTAAAATTCATAATTTTACAATTAAACTTGGTTTTGCATATTTTAAATGGTTAAACCACTCAATGTAATTTTTAAGATATGATGAAACCCTAACCATATTTTAATTCTCGATTTAACACAATATTTACAAAAAGTAGTTTGCAATATTAACCAATTTCGACCATTTTATAGCAAAATGCACATACAACAAACTAGTTTGGATTTGCATGAAATGAAGTATTAAACTACACTTTAAAATGTTATTAATACCATGCAAAACCTAATTAGATTTTAATCTCCATTATATAAGTATTTCATTAAAACCTAGTTAGCAAATTAGCATAATTAGAACAATTTAATAAAACAATTAGTAACCTAGTAATTAGCTTTGCTTTAGCAAGCCCACTAGATATTAACCACACAATTAGATCATGATCAATTCACCTAAACCCTAACTTAGTATTTAAACCCTTCTCTTAAATTTCCAAAACATGAAATTAAACTATAATTAACACTTAAATCAATTTGCTTTAAGCAAAAACTAACAATTTCATTGTAGGGTTATGATTTATACCTCCTAAAATCTTGAGATTTAGCATGAAATCTTAGCCTCCCAAATCATCATCTTGCTCCTTGATTCATGCTAGCCAAGGCAAAGAAATAATGGGTAGGAGTTGGATTTGAATTTTGCTTTGAATTTGTGTTGATTTTGAAGCATTTTGTGGAGTTTTTTTGATGCAAAATTGAGTGAGAACTTGGGGAAGGGGGGCTACTGGTTTAGGATCAGATTTCGGCCAGATTTGAGGGGGGGGGGGTGGGTGAGTGAGGAGAGAGAGTGAGGTGGGGAAAGTTGTTTCAAGTCAAAGTCAACTCAAAATATATCATTTTCTACTCTTTTCTTTTCTTTTCTTTCCCTTTTCTTTCCTATGAAATTCAAGTGGGGACCAAAGAGGGGCTGCTGAATTCAGCCATGGGGATGAGTGAATGGGGGTGTGTGGGTGTGGGTGCGGGTGTGGGGTGATGAAAAATGATAAATACAATACCCCAAACATCCATTTACGCTAAAAAAAAGCCTTTTTTCTTCAATAATTTCCAAACCGTTTTGGCAAATGATTTCGTTCCAAAAACCACATGATAAATTTTTATTTAATGTTTTATGATGCACAAAATTTGTTTCAACTCATTCCAATTTGTAATTTTCCCTAATTAAATGTATTAGTGACGGCTTAAAATAATAATAAAATAATATTTTTTTCAGAAAATTTGAAATTTCACCAGCGGCTCAATAAACACCAAATAATAGCAATTACATAGCTAGAATATGTATATTTAATTTTTATAATAAGATATTTGTATTTTGACTTTTTACAGAAAACCCCCTTATTTTACCGTTTTTTCGAAATTCCACCGAAACGATTTTCAAAACGTTACAATCTTCCCCCCTTAAAGAAATTCGGTCCCCGAATTTAAATTCAAACTCCCCCAAATACTAAAACATCTAAGAAAACCCATCAAGTCGTCGGGGCTCCGAAATTGTAAATACATAAAACAGTTCGTAGCGCAGCGCATGCGCTTGAAAAATGAGTATATAACTCAAATCAAAACTCCTCCAAGCATCCCGCGATCATCGGAGTCGTGGAGAAGACATCAATGCCAAATCCAAATCAAAACCAATATGATATAACTCGAAACTATAAATGTAAATATCGAATCTATATCTGTAAGCATCTGAAGGAAATGCATGCCAAATCTCTTTAAGTCGCTGTGCAACGCGTATAACACTGCACAGTGGCGGACGTCTACCATAATAAAATAACTATATACATATATACTTTTGTTTGAAATGTACGTTCCGCCGTTTTGGAAACAATTTAGAAGGGTCTCCTTGTTTTAAACATTTCGTGTCATATCAGACACGTAGGTAAATACTGAGGCTATAGCTCGCTTTTTGGAAATCCCTTCAATAACTATCAATGCATGCAAAATGTATTCAGGTACTGTCCTCTGACTAGTCCTGCCCAGTACGAAAACACATAGCAATATCATAAAAACGTACTGCTCTATAAGAAATCCATCCCAAAATATGCACATGAATACTACGTGCGTCTGGTGCGCACGGAAATCAAAATCCATGAATGTGCCATACATGCGCACAGAAACAACATCTAAGTGCATCAGGTGTGCACGAAACATCTGTCGTAGGCAACAGGTGTGCCTGACAGCAAAATCAGGTGCATCTGACATGCACGAAAAATCTCGATTTAGTGCATCTGGTGTGCACCAAAATCGCATCTCAAGACATGCGCTCAACATGCGCGAAAATCTAAATCAGATGCATCCATCGTGCACGAAATCATGAAATCCAATATCAAGCGCCGAACGTGCGCAAAATCACTCAGGTGCACAAGGTGCACAAAACAAATATCGAGTATCACAATCGAAATCAAAGTCCAGTGCATCTAAATGCACAAAAGGCGTATCACTGCACTGCAAGCATATATAAACTATACAGAGTGCAGGAACCAAATCGTGTGCGTGCATATGCACAAAATCAACTCAAATGTCTAAAACCGTAAAATCACAAACATGTGAAACTAAAGAACGAAAACGATATCAAGTGCAACACTATGCAAAGATCGTAAATCCTCAATCATCAAAATCAAATCATACGAATAAATCACCCAAAACATCGGAATCAATAATGGCGGAATAGTACCGCTCAAGTGCATCCTCTAAGAATCTCGGGCCAACTGTCGCGGTCACTAGTGGGGCGTCTCGTCGATGATCATGAACTCTGTCCTGCTGGCGTGCGTAACCATGACCACTCCTGGGTCAAAGTCTTCACTGTGGATTACCAATCTTTCGGTCCATCGGCTCATCGGTCCAGTCAGGTGTGCTAACGGGGACGATTCCGTTCTGGCACTTCTCTGGTCATCTCTTGGTCAATCATCGCGACCACTCGTAAGACAGCATATTACTGGCGTCGGCCTCTGGGTCTCTGAATGTACGTGATACATCTGATCCTGGGTGCAAGTATCATTGCAGCAGTGTCCTGAAAGGAATCCTGCTCACGGTCTCTTCCATGTCTTGTCCCTGCCAACTGTCCGGAAGTCATTGTCCTTTCCTATATCTGCATCTTGCTCTGGAACGACTGCATACTCATCGCGACTCCTTCTGGAAGGTAAGTCCAAGTACCATGTCTCGGCATGCGCAATGCATCTCTGATGTCGGCGGAGTAGAACGTCATCTCATCTAGATCTGGTACGAACCTCTTACTTCACTTTTCTCTAATGTCGTCTGCTTTGGACTCGTCTCGACGCGGCTGCATGGACTGAGCTCCAACGACTATCATCGTATCTGGAGTCTCCCAAGAATGCATCTCACCACCTAGCATCCGAATTAATTCGAGCCATCCGATCGAGTCGTCAAAACCTCATAATCCCCCAAGAGCTCAACATCTTGAGCACAGTTTAATAGTATCGAGTACATACCACAGCATCGGTGGTCCAGCCGTAGAAGGGAAAACCCAAGCCTCACTAATGGCGCCGCAGAACTGCCGCAAACCCTAAGGTTCAAAGGCTTTCATACGGTCATTAAGTCGAGTTAGGGTTTCATTCTTCTAGAGGGACCATAGAATTGCCTGCATGTCTTTCCGAATACTTTAAACTTGGAATAGTAGGTTTCTGACATTCGATCGTCTCTGTCGACTCCCAACGTCTCCGCGTGAAGTCGTCTCTAGCTGGAATCAATCTATCTGATGACCTCGCATCGGGGTAGCGAACGAACCACATGTCCTAGTCATTCATCCTCGGTGACTAGCGACCTTCAATCATCTCTTAGTACAACTCGTACTGCAATAGCTCCAACATCTGGGGCGATATCTCGTCGTTCGCAGCAATAACGGGCTCACTCGTCTGCACGCTGAACCGTGCCTCAATCATCATGAATAAGCAACACACCAACGGTCATCAAAATCTGGCTGGCCTCTGTCAGTGGCTCAATCCTTTAGTGTCGATCAGCACATCCGAGTAACCTCATAAAGGCGATCCGCCAAACGCTCGCGGCGCGGAAACACAGTAAAAAGACACATCTCTGCAATCGTGTGTCGCCGGAATTTCGTCCTGGTCAGTCCTCGTTCGTGACGAGCTTGTGCTGACCGCAACTCTAGCCGTAGCTCTCCCTGCCGGTAACCGTAGCAGCAAAACCAAACTGGTACCGATGAGGCTAGATCAGGAAGGATTATAATACTGAACAAGGAAATGTACATCCTAAGGCTTCATAAGTGGAGTGGCGTGTCGTAAATATGCCGCGGAACATACCAACGGTACGTCACTCTACTTTAGTCACCTATTCCATCAACCAAGGGTCATCCTACGCTCCGAAGGTAAAACCTAACGCTCTGATACAAACTTTGTCACGACCCGAAAGTACGGAACGTGACCGGCACTTAAACTACGAACGTCTCGAGACGTAAGTAATCTAAGTAAACCGAAAACCCAGAAATCCAAACCATGAAAAGTAGTAGAGTGCAGGAAAAACCAACTTAAGCAAGTAATTTCAATAGCATAAGCCGAATTATGCGGTTTTTAAAACATCAAAATTTTACTGAAAATTTCGGCAGAGTCTCCTTTGTAAATACTGGCCCCCAAACGGGATACAACATGAATAGTATACGAAATCAAGAAAAAAGGCATCCCCAAGCGGGAGCTAGCTCTTCGTCAAACGACGGTCACAACCACACAAGCAATATAATATACAACGCCAACGGCGAGGATCAAAAACTCAAAAGGGAACTCAAACCACCCGAAATATAACGAGCGACTCTAAGGTCGAAAGAATAACAACACTGGTCTCTATCTCAATAGATACATGTTTGGTTGATGGAACTTCTAGATACAACAGAATAATGATATACAAGATATATAATGGGGGTATGATACAAGTAAACCCACCTACTAGCAAATCACCCGAATGAAACTGAGCCCGCAAGCCGTAAAGAAACCTGTATGGCAAATCTGCAAGAAACTGGGGCACAACGGGGGTGAGTTGCCAACTCGTTAATAGAAAAACATCTACGCACAGAAATCGCATAAATAACGCAAACCTAGGTCAATGATCATAATATATCCTCAAAATAAGTATATAACATGCAGCCTATAACAAGGCTAGGGTAAATATCTAACCCGAGTGTAATCACATGTGCCCGTGTCAGTGCCTCAGGTAGCAATATATCATATGAATGAGGTATGAATGCATGAAACAGAATACATGTAAATGAAGAAACTGTTTCCATAAATTAGTGAGATTTCCTTCGTATTTTTAAAACTGAGGTATCAACAGTGTCTAGCATCGACACAAAACATAAATCTCACTGTCTCGAAATATCAATGTCTCAATCTCAATATCTAGGGCGCCGTCAGTCCAGACCAGCCCCTACCATAAATCTCAAGACCACGACGGTATCCTCCGGATATCCGACGCGTCAGGTAAAATCACCGGTCGATAGTGCTCCCCTGCCAGGCTCAACGTCATCACCACATTCATCTTGCCCCGGGGTACCGCACCGGGTCCACCATGTACCCGAAACGGTTCATCCGTCTCCTCGAATCGGGTTTCCAAATCCATCAGCAAACTCATGGTGGACGACTCATACATCATGGGAAAACCGCACTTTTTATTTTAAAGAGAGAAAAGAAGTTTATATAAGTTTTGCGGTTTTCCCCCAAATCCAGAAAATCTCATGGAAATCCGAATCCAATCCTCAATAGCATGTAAACAGTGCATATAGGCATAAAAATCCATGAATAATAACATGCATGATGTAACAAGTAATAATTACAATGTCTAATATGGCATATAAGGGAAATACACTAATATCATGTCAAAACTACCAGCTAACAATCTAAGTCAAACAATTATATTCTCTAAAGTGTACGTGACATGGCAATTACCGATGAAGATGTGAGTGAGCCGGCAAGTAGGTGTACGTGGTACATATGCATCATCGGTAATGGTGTTGGTGTCCTAACAGCATGATATCAATAATGGAATATGCAGCAAAATAAATATGCGAGGCAGAGCGAACAACAATATTGTGCGGGAGCTGAAAACTAGACACAACGATAACTAATCTACAATAATCTAATATAAGTCCTACAAATGGTGCCTTTTGAAATAACACGAATCATGGGGTTTTGAAAATAGGGGCTACGGTGTTTTTATGAAAAGATACGTCGTTTTTGAAATATCCGTAGATTCCCTTGAGCTGTCTTTAAAAATGCCCACGATTCGTTAGTTTTTGAAATAGGTAAGAAGTCTAATCTAATCTAACAACTACACTAAACTATACGGCTGAACTAACAAGCTGAACTACAGGTAAGGAAACCGCCTATCTTCTGAGTCGATACATATACATACCTGTATATGTATAGTCGGTGATCCCGCCTCAATAATATCATATCCGATACCATATCTATAATCAGGCGTCCCAAGTCAAGAGTGCGGATCAATCATCAATATAGCTCGTACGTAAATCCGTCGTACGGCATCCCAATCTGGGTACGGGTCAATATCACATTCATCATACTATTCACCTGGTATCCTCTTATCAAATATCATGGTCGGGGTACTGATCTACGTCTAGTACCATACTGATACCGCCTACGTATGCATGGACGTGTGTGAAACACTACGTCAAGGACCCGCTACAACGTCATGTAGTATCTAAGATACGAACCCTGCTATATCACCGATCTCACGGCCTCAAATCGAATCCCATCGACTCAGTTCAATCCCAAGTATCATCCTCAATCCGTATGTGAACACATAGTCCCCTACCCATGTGAACCCATAACTATATAATCCCGTATAAGCGCAAATGAAAGAAGAAAGTATGCAAGTATGGGTGTGTGTGTGCATGTGTGGTGCGACCACTACTCTAGGGTTTCGCGACACCAAATCATCCAAGAACACCAAATATCTATATCATCGATAATATCAAACAAATTATAGTCAAAATATATATATATATATATATATATATGTGTGTGTGTGTGTGTGTATACGTATTCGTATACATCACCACGAACTGCGGGGGTGCTATACGCCATCCACCCGACTTCTCCCCGTAGATATAAATCTACTCACCTGGTCCTCGGTAGCCGGTGCCGACGTCGCCACGCGCTTGCTTGTCGTCTCGAAGTCCATATGGGGTACCTACATATCACAATGTATCGTATCGCATAAAAACCCAATTCAAAATCGAAACGGCATACGAAAGCTAAATCGGCACGCGTATCATGCATAGGTCAAAACCTATCGCCTACACATGCAAGAATAGTCAAACCAACCCTCGATGTCGATGTACGAACGTCAAACCATCGAGAAAATCCAATCACACTCATTTGCACATTCACGAACACTAATTTTAATATAAAATAGGTTAAAACTCACGAAAACCCCAAATTCACTCTAAAAGCCGTTTTTCCGAAAAACTAGCAAGCAAAATTACCCGTTTTAGTACAAAACTCGATGTTTAAACAATTCTAGCGGCCATAATACTTATTAAATAACTTAAATAAGTTAATAAAACCATTTCCATAATTTAATCACATAAATTTGCATATTTCCAAAATCCTAGTTTGCAAAAATAACAATTTTAACACTTTTTAATGTAAAATTCATAATTTTACAATTAAACTTGGTTTTGCATATTTTAAATGGTTAAACCACTCAATGTAATTTTTAAGATATGATGAAACCCTAACCATATTTTAATTCTCGATTTAACACAATATTTACAAAAACTAGTTTGCAATATTAACCAATTTCGACCATTTTATAGCAAAATGCACATACAACAAACTAGTTTGGATTTGCATGAAATGAAGTATTAAACTACACTTTAAAATGTTATTAATACCATGCAAAACCTAATTAGATTTTAATCTCCATTATATAAGTATTTCATTAAAACCTAGTTAGCAAATTAGCATAATTAGAACAATTTAATAAAACAATTAGTAACCTAGTAATTAGCTTTGCTTTAGCAAGCCCACTAGATATTAACCACACAATTAGATCATGATCAATTGACCTAAACCCTAACTTAGTATTTAAACCCTTCTCTTAAATTTCCAAAACATGAAATTAAACTATAATTAACACTTAAATCAATTTGCTTTAAGCAAAAACTAACAATTTCATTGTAGGGTTATGATTTATACCTCCTAAAATCTTGAGATTTAGCATGAAATCTTAGCCTCCCAAATCATCATCTTGCTCCTTGATTCATGCTAGCCAAGGCAAAGAAATAATGGGTAGGAGTTGGATTTGAATTTTGCTTTGAATTTGTGTTGATTTTGAAGCATTTTGTGGAGTTTTTTTGATGCAAAATTGAGTGAGAACTTGGGGAAGGGGGGCTGCTGGTTTAGGATCAGATTTCGGCCAGATTTGAGGGGGGGTGGGTGAGTGAGGAGAGAGAGTGAGGTGGGGAAAGTTGTTTCAAGTCAAAGTCAACTCAAAATATATCATTTTCTACTCTTTTCTTTTCTTTTCTTTCCCTTTTCTTTCCTATGAAATTCAAGTGGGGACCAAAGAGGGGCTGCTGAATTCAGCCATGGGGATGAGTGAATGGGGGTGTGTGGGTGTGGGTACGGGTGTGGGGTGATGAAAAATGATAAATACAATACCCCAAACATCCATTTACGCTTAAAAAAAGCCTTTTTTCTTCAATAATTTCCAAACCGTTTTGGCAAATGATTTCGTTCCAAAAACCACATGATAAATTTTTATTTAATGTTTTATGATGCACAAAATTTGTTTCAACTCATTCCAATTTGTAATTTTCCCTAATTAAATGTATTAGTGACGACTTAAAATAATAATAAAATAATATTTTTTTCAGAAAATTTGAAATTTCACCAGCGGCTCAATAAACACCAAATAATAGCAATTACATAGCTAGAATATGTATATTTAATTTTTATAATAAGATATTTGTATTTTGACTTTTTACAGAAAACCCCATTATTTTACCGTTTTTTCGAAATTCCACCGAAACGATTTTCAAAACGTTACAAAATATCACCGAGAAGAAATCGTATGTGTCACGTCCCGAAAGTACGGATCATGACCGGCACTTAAACTACGAAACGTCTCGAGGCGTACGTAATCTAAGTAAGCCGAAAACACAGAAATCCAAACCAAGAAAAGTGGTAGAGTGAAGGAAAACCAATTTAAATCAAGTAGTTTTAATAGAATAAGCCGAATTATGCGTTTTTAAAAAACATCAAATATTTCCTGAAAATTTCGGCAGAGTCTCCTTTGTAAATACTGGCTCCCAAACGGGATACAACATGAATAGTATACGAAATCAATAAAAGGCATCCCCAAACGGGAGCTAGCTCTTCGTCAATCGACGGTCACAACCACACAAGCAATATAATATACAACGCCAAGGGCGAGGATCAAAACTCAAAAGGAAACTCAAAACAACAAGAAATCCACAGAAATATAACGCGCGACTCTAAGGTCGAAAGAATAACATCACTGGTCTCTATCTCAAAAATAAATACATGTTTGGTTGATGGAATTTACTAGATACAACTGAATAATATTATACAAACTAATATGATGGGTACGATACCAATGAACCCACCTACTAGCAAGTCACCCGAAAGAAGAAGTGCCAGCAAAGCCGTAATGAAACCTGTACGGCAAAACCTGCAAGAAACTGTGGCACAACGGGGGTGAGTTGTCAACTCGTGAGTAGAAAAACATCTACGAACAGAAACCGCATGAACGACGTAATCCTAGGTCAACGATCATAATATATCCTCAATATATATAACATCCAGCCCATAACAATGGTTAGGGTACATATCTAACCCGAGTGTAAACTCATGTGCCCGTGTCAGTGTCTCAGGTAGCAATATATCATATGGATGATGTATGAATGCATGAAACAGAATGCATGTACTGAAGAAAACTGCTTTCATAAATTAGTGAGATTTCTATATCTTTTTAAAACAAGGTATCATAATAAAATCAGCATAAACAGTGCCTAGCATCAACACAAAACAAATATCCAAATATCTCGATATCTCTGTGTCGCAATCTCTGTACCTCAATATCTCAAATATCTCTGTATGTCTCAGTCTCACTATCTAGGGCGCCGTCAGTCCAGACCAGCCCCTACCATCAATCTCAAGACCATGACGGTATCCTTCGGATATCTGACGCGTCGGGTAAAATCACCGGTCGGTAGTGCTCCCCTGCCAGGCTCAACTCCATCATCTGCGATCCTCTTGCCCCGGGGTACCGCACCGGGTCCACCATGTACCCGAAACAGTTCCTCCACTCCTCGAACTCGGGTCTCGAAATCCATCAGCAAACTCAAGGTGGACGACTCATACATCATGGGAAAACCGCGCTTTTCATTTAAAAAGAGAGAGAAGAAGTTTGTATAAGTTTTGCGGTTTTCTCCCAAATCCAGAAAATCTCATGGAAATCCGAATACAAAACCTCAACAGCACGTAAAATAGTGAATATATGCATGAGAATCCATGAATGTGGCATAACAATGAATAATAACATGCATGAAGTAGCAAGTAATAACTACAATGTCTGAACTAGCATATAAGGCAAGTATACTAATATCATGTCTAAACTATTAGCTAACAACCTATGTCAAATGAAATAGTATTTTCTAAAGTGTTCGTGACATGGCAATTACCGATGAAGATGTGTGTGAGCCGGCAAGTAAGTGTACGTGGTACATACGCGTCATCGGTAATGGTGTCGGTGTCCTAACAGCATGATATCAATAATAGAATATGAAACATAATATAAGCATGCGATGCGGAGCGAACAACAATAATGAGCGGGAGCTAAATACTAGACACAAAGATAACAATCTATTTTTAATAAAAATCTAGTCTAACAACTACACTAACTAAAGGGCTAAGCTAACTGGCTACTGAAGGTAAGGAAACCGCCTAACACCTGAGTCGATACATAAATATATATATATATATATATATATATATATATATATATTAGTCGGTGATCCCGCCTCGATACTATCACATCCGATACCATATCTATATTCAAATATTCCCAAGTTAAGAGCGCGGATCAAACATCAATATATAGCTCGTACGTAAATCCGTCGTACGGCATCCCAAATCTGGGTACGGGTCAATATCACATTATTCATCTGGTATCCTCTTTATCCAAGATCATAATCTGGGTACTGATCTACGTCTAGTATGATACTAATATCATCAATATAGTCATGATCTGACTGCTGATCTACAGTCTCGTATAAACCGACATCGTCAGCACATATCATCATAAAGAAGTATACATCGCCCAATGCGGCCTATTATAAACATCCTAATATATCATATCTCATCACACAATCACATGTCGATCATTTTATTTGTATCACTATTCACATGGTATCGTCGTCCAAAGATCCACTAAAACATCAGGACGTATCTCAAGTACGAATCCTGCCATATCACCAATATCATAACCTCAAATCACATCTCCTCGACTCACCTCAACCCCAAGTATCATCCTCAATCCGTATGTGAACACATAGTCCCATACCCATGTGAGCACATAACTATATAGAATCCCATATATGCACATATGAACAAAGGAATGTATGCAAGCATGGGTGTGGGTGTGCATGTGTGGTGCGACCACTACTCTAGGGTTTCGGGACACTAAACCTATCCAATCACACCTAAAATCTATCTTTATCATCAATAACCTCAACAATAAATAATCAATATATATATATGTGTGTATATGTATTCGTATACATCACCACGAATTGCGGGGGTGCTATACGCCATCCACCCAACTTCTCCCCGTAGATATAAATCTACTCACCTGGTCCTCGCTCGCTGGTGCCGACGTCGCCACGCGCTTGCTTGTCGTCTCGAAGTACACATGGGGTACCTACATATCATAACGCACCGTATCGCATTAAAACCAAATTCGAAATCGAAACGGTATACGAAAATCAAATCGGCACGCGTATCACGCATAGGTCAAAACCTATCGCCTACGCATGCAAGAATAACCAAACCAACCCTCGATATCGATATACAAATGTCAAACCATCGAGAAAAATCCTAAACGCACCCATTTGCGCACTCACAAATACTAATTATAAAATGAAATAGGTAGAATTCACAAAAACCCCAAATTCACTTTAAAAGCTATTTTTTTCGAAAACCCAGCAAGCAAAATTTACCGTTTTAATACAACGTTTGATGTTTTAACAATTCTAATGGCCATAATACTTATTAAACATCTTAAATAAGTCATAAAAAACCATTTCCATAATTTAATCTCATCAAACTATATACGTTCAAAAACCTAGTTTGCAATTTTAACCAATTTCGACCATTTTATAGCAAAAATGCACATACAAAAATCTAGCTTGGATTTGCATGATCCAAAGCATTAAACTACAATTTAAAATGTTAATGAAGTCATAAAAAACCTAATTATATTTTTCTCTTAATCAAAAACATGGTTTACAAGAACCTAGTTAGCAAAATAGCTTAATTATTACAAATTTAATTTAACAAAAATGCAAACTAGCAACTAGATTAACTTTAGCAAGCAATTACATGTTTATCTACCCATCACAACCATAATCCAATAATCAAACCATAATCTTGAAATTTCAAATTAGCAACAAGAATCAAAGTAACACTTAATTATGTTAGATTAAGCAATTTAAACAACAATTTCTATATAGGGTTAAGGTTTATATCTCCCAATTTTAGAGATCTAGCTTGGAAATTAGTCTCCAAAACACTAACTTTCCTCCAAGATTCAACTTAGAATAGGTCATGGAGAAATGGGTAGAGATTGGATTTGGAATTAGCCTTGATTTTGTAGGGATTTTGAGGCATTTTTGTCGATTTTTTGATGCAAAATTATGTGGGATTTGGGGTAGGGCTGCTGCAGTTTGGAGAGAGGGAGGGCTCGGCCAGCATCAAGGGGGAGAGGGAGAGAGAGAATGAGGGTGTTGGGTGTAAGTCAAACAAGCCCATACTCCAAGTCAACACTTATACATCCTTTCTTTATTCATTCTTCTCTTTTTTCCCTTTGTTTTCTTTCAAATCTTTGGAGGTGGGGACATTTGGAGAGTGGCCTACACTTTTGGCCAGTAGGAGGGGGGAAAAGAGATGTGGTGTTGTGTGTGAAGTAATGAACACCAAACACCAATTCAATATGCACCAAAACCTTTTTATTTTCACAAAATAAGCCTTTTTCTTCAATATTTTCTAAAACCGTTTAACAACTTAATTTCATTTCAAAAACAATATATTAAAATTTTAATTAATGTGTTATGATGCACAAAATTTGTTTCAACTCATTCCAATTTGTAATTTTCCCTAATTAAATGTATTAATGACGGTTTAAAATAATATTAAAATAATTAATTTCGGGAAATTTTTCAGAAAATTTGAAATTTCACCAGTGGCTCAATAAATACCAAATACTAGAAATTACATAGCTAGAATATGTATATTTAATTTTATAATAAAGATATTTATATTTTGACTTTTTACAGAAAACCCCCTTATTTTACCGATTTTCCGAAATTTCACCGAAACGATTTTTAAAACATTACAGTATGTATGACTCAATCCTAGGTAAATATGATCAAATATATATATCCTCAAAATGATAAATCCTGAAGCATGATAAGGTGGTAAGGGTAAACATCTATACATAAGTGTAATACCAAGTGCTCATGTCAGTGCCTCAGGTAGCAACATATCATAAATATGAGGTATAAATGCAATATAATGAAAACAGAATACATCATGAATATGAAACTGTTTTCTTTATTTTGTGAGATTTCTGTATAAATAAATCGAGATATCATCAATGAAATCAACAGGGAAATCAATGTCTAGCATCGACACAAAACATAAATAAATCCCAATATCTCAATATCTCAGGCTCCGGCAATCCGGACTGGCCTGTATCCTCGAATCTCAATATCTAGGGCTCCGGCTATCCGGACTGGCCCATATCATCAAATCTCAAAACCTCAGGCTTCAACTATCCGGACTGGCCTATACTCCGATCGGTATCCTCCGGATATCCGTCGAGTCACAATAAAATCACCGGTCAGTTGTGCTCCCCTGTCTCAGGCTCAACGCCATCATCTGCGACCTTCTCGCCCGGGGGTACTGCACCGGGTCCACCATGTACCCACAGACGGTTCCTCCTCCTCCTCGAATCGGGTGTATGATATCGCTCAAGAGCCGAGAAAACTCATGGTGGACATATCTCAAATCATATCATGAGAAAACCGCAACTTTCATTTTAAAATGATAATCAGTTTATAAAATCCTTACGGTTTCTCCAAATCCAGAAATCTCATGAAAATTCGAAACCCCAATCTCAAGGGTAAATAAACAATGAATTCTATAATATTAGGCTCCGGCAATCCGGACTGGCCCATAATGTCATGGCAAATGAATATATAAATATTCATGAAAATCACAGTAATAAATGCAATGTCTAAACTATCATATAAAAGAAAGCTCACTAGTACCATGTCGAAACTATCAGCTAACATTTTATACTAATGAAGTAGTATTTTCTAATGTGTACGTGACATGGCAATTACCGATGATGATGTGTGTGAGCCAGCAAGCAGGTGTACGTGGAGCATACGCATCATCGGTAATGGTGTTGGTGTCCTGACAGCATGGGTTTCAATATAATAATAAAACACATTTAAGCATGCAATGCGATGCGAATAGCAAGAATATGCGGAAAATGAATGATAAACGCAACAATGAAGAATCTACATTAATATATATGAGTCATACAGTTTTGCCATTTGAAATAACACGAATCGTGGTGATTAGAAAATAAGGGCTATGGTGTTTTTAAGAAAAGATACGTCCTTTGAAATATCCGTAGAATCCTTTAGCCTGTCTTTAAAAATACTCACGATTTGTTGGTTTTGAAATAGGTATGACTCGAGTCTAGTCTAACATCTACAAGTAAACTACAGGACTAAACTAACAGGCTAATCGAAAAGGTAAGGAAACCACCTAAATCTGAGTCGATATATATAACATGTAATAGTCGGTGATCCCGCCTCAATAGTATTACATACGATACAATATATAACATGACATTCTCGAGTCATGAGTGCAGATCAATCATCAATATATAGCTCGTACGATAAATCCATCATACAGCATCCCAATCTGGGTACAGGTCGAATATCACATTTATCTCATCATTCATATGGTATCCTTATCATCATATCCTGTATTAGGGGTACTGATCTAAGTCTAGTACAAACTGATACCATATATATATATATATATATATATATATATATATATGCGTGTGTATGAAAACACATCGCTTAAGGACCCGCTAAAATAATCATGTCGTATCTCATAATACGAACCATGTCTCATCACCGATCTCGTGGCATCATACCCAATCTCATCGACTCATCTCCAAATATCGTATACTATCCTCATCATCCATATATATGTATATATATATACATAGTCCGATATATATATATATATATATATATATACACACACACACGCACAAGTAAATAAAATGTGAGTGTGTGCGCGCGCGCGTGTATGTAAACCTTATTCTAGGGTTCGCGACTAAGAAAATAACTAAGTTACTTGTAATACACTAAAACTAACCCATGAACATCTAAAATCTATCTTGATAATCATCAACGTATCACAATAAACATATTTATATCTATAGGTATACGTATTCGTATACAACACTACGAAACTGCGGGGGTGCTATACGCCATCCACCCGACTTCCCACGTAGATATATATCTACTCACCTTGATCTTTGCTTGCCAAAGTCGAGGTGCTTCATCATCTCGGAATCCATGCGAGGGTACCTACAACCAATACACAATCGCAAATGCGTATTAAAATCAAGTCGGAAAACCAAAACGGCACACGTTTCGCTCATAGGTTAAAACTTATAGCCTCGCATGCAAAACACGACCAATAACCCTAGTCGTTGACGTTCAAACACCACACAATGGAATACAATATCAAATACCAAATCCCAATTCATTAAAATCCGCAAAAAGAAATCAGAAACTTTGAAAACTTGCTCTAGATTTGCCTCAGGTGACAATTGGGACATTTTGCACATAGGGGGGGTCTAATTTAAAGATACTGCAGCCACAGAACAAACACGAAGCCACACTACCCTACTCTGGCCACAAATTGCGGCCAGAACTAATTTATCTGTGGCTTGGCGGTGGAGTTAGGGCCCAGGGTTTCAATGGTAGCTTCCTAGGTGCCTGGATGACTCTCTGTGATCGCTAAAATATTTTCAGGTGCCCGGGTCATAGCAGATATCAAAACAACCTCACAATTCTCACAATTTTCCAATATCGGGGTTTCTAAGTTGGTGAATTGGGGTTTAATTCTCTGGTTTTGTCCAGAATTCTAGAACTAGAGGGGTTGTAGGGTCTCTACTAATCTCAATTACACTTCACAACTCAAGATTACTCCAAAACCCTAACTTGGAATTTTCAATGTTCACTAAACCTCGATATATCGATTCTAAACTAACAATAGAAGCTAAGGGAATGCATTACTACACTAAGTGTGAAGGAATTACCTCATTTGGCTACTCAAGAATTTTCTTGAGTTGCCCTAAGTGCTAAAAATCCGATTTTTCTTGGTCCAAAGTGCTTGTAGGGAGCTTGTGCACATTTTTTGTAAAAGGGAGATGGAGTTTTAATGAGGGATTGAGGGTGTTTGTGAGGGTTTAGTGGAGGAGGGAGAGAGGGCGGCCATGGAAGAGGGAGAGGGAAAAATGATGAAGGAAAATGATGGAGGGAACAAATGGGAGCTTGGTCAAAGACCCCCACCTCTCTCTCTCTTCTCTCACTTGCACATACCCATTATTCTAACCTTTTCTTTTCTATTCTTTTCTCTTCTCTTTTGTAAACAAAATGAAAAACCCAAAAAGCAACTATGCACAAAAAGAAATCACGATAGAATGAAATGTAAAAATGTGAAATATGACATGGTGCATGTCATGTGCACAAATCAAGCTTAATGCACGATTAGCGATATTTAATCGCGATTAGCATTAAAAAAGAATATAATTAATTATAAGGAATTTATAATTTGCTTAAATCATATAAAACATCCTCATTTCAGTAATTTCTACAAGTTTCCAAATATTTCCCAATTTATCGGTATTTAATTATACCGCCTCATTAAAATATTCATAATATTTATTATTTAATTATAAAAATTCCTAAAAATAATATTTTATTTTTCTGAAATGTTACAGTGGCAGCTTGCCACGTAATCCTCGGGCTCTTATGAAGGATTGTCTCCTTCATCGGCGTCATCGGCTTCATTCTCAAGAACATGCTTAAAGAATTCATCCAACGTAATTGGGGTCCGTGCCTTCTGGTTATACTCTTCCAGTACGTCGATGTATTTCTGTAGACCTGTACGGCTGTCTTCGGGTTGGACGGGCTTCTTGACCTTCTTCTTTTTCTTTACAGATTTTGGAGGCTTGGCCTGAATGTTTTGTCCACCTTCACCAACTTTCAGCATTGGGCGCGGCTTCAGCATCCCCTCAATAATCTCGGGTTCCAACGGGCTCTTCCACCTAATCGCCGGACATGCTTGGAGATCTTTCAGCATTCTTTTAGTTTTTGTCGAAAGAACAACTTCCCATAGAGCTTCCTCTATAAATGAGCATGATTCCCCCGTCGTATCCATCTTTTTCGGAGCGTGCGGTTGTGGTGGGTTTACCCTCCAGTTTTCAGACAACGCGAATTTGCCTTGCTGCTACTGGTCCTTAATCTAGGTTTTGAAGACAAAGCAATCTTCGATTGGATGGCCTTTTATTCGATAGTAGGGGCAATAGTTGGGACTGTTGACGTCACCGGACTGCAGTGGGCATTTTGGATCTGGCAGGGTGATGAGCCTGTTGCGCACCGCCAGCTCGAACAGTCTCCTCATTTTATCCCGGGAAAATGAATAAGGGCGTTTTAGCTTCTCATTAAAGAATCGATGTCTATCGTCCTAGCGATCAGCTGGTTTTGGACCACTGGGTTGCTGCTGAGCATTAGCTATGAAGGTCGCTTTCCCTTTCCCTTTTTCGTTCCGAGGCTCCATTTTCGAGGAGGACGGTCTATGGCCCATCTGATCCATTTGGGCCAGTTTGTCAATCAAGGCCTGAAAGGTAGTCGGCTTGAAAACATCACGAACTGGAATATGGTCGCCTGTGGATCAAGGGTTCCTACGAACATGCCTACTGCAGGAGCTTCTTCGATACGTTGTTCGCATTTCGACCATAGGTTCCGCCACCGGATTGCATACTGAACCCATGTTTCTCCCGGCTTCACCTTGGCGTTGATCAATGCCGTGATTGGGGTCCGTTCGCTAGCGCTTGCGAAACGCTGGGTGAATAGCAATTCCATCGCCGTAAAAGTTTTGATAGAGTTGTTGGGAAGCTCTGAATACCATTCGAACGCCGTCTCTGCCAAGATGTCGATGAATTGGTGAAGTAGTAGCTTATCTTCACCTCCAGTGTTGCCACACAGAGCCCTGAACTGAGCGAGATGTTGATGGGGATTGCATGTCCCTTTATATACGTGGAACTTAGGAATCGTGTATCCTGGCGGGTACTTAATTGTTAGTTATATGTATGCCCTAGAGGCCATTGCTATACATAGGATGTATATTGTAGTGGATGCTGGGACATATATAGGGAGGACTTTCTTGCTCGACATGATAGTATGCTATCTGGTTGCTCTTTACCTTAAAGTGTACACAGATTGTCTCTCTATTACATGTTGGTAAAGCCCTTAGGATGTGTACTTGACTACCTGGACTATGATGCGGATCATACTAGTGGGGACATGGTAGTCCATAAGTACATCGTTCAAAGTCCCTAGTTGTGGGTGTATCAAGACGGGGCATCGATATACCAGAGTAGGCTAGCGTGTACCTTCTCGACCCATACAGATGGGCGATGGATGATCCCATATCCATTGGTGTTTGACATCAGAGGAGATATACGGGTGCTCAGTAGAGACTGGGTACACTGGACGGACTCGCCGAGAACTCCCAGATGGTATTATACCTTACGTCAGATGGCAGTTCTCTGGTGACACTGGTACAGAGTAGTCTGTTGACCCGAGATCGTCATAGAGTCTTGTGTGGTTCCCACTGTGCTTTGATTTCCACCTTACCACGTCCAAGAGGGCGTGCAAAACGGTGGTTTTTGGGTACAGTCCCGAATCACATGGAGGCAATGAGCGATAGGAGGGGATTCGTCTCTCCCGGTATAGGGAGTTGATGTTGCGCTGTGTTCGATTGGCTATAACCGGAAATCCCTGGCCAGGGTTGCTGAGATTTACTGGTAAGTGTTACCAGTAGTTTCTCGAACTGTTTTAGACCTCATATCGACACGACTTATCGAGCTATTGGGGTCTGACGTTAACCACCCCTAGGCAAGATATGCGACATATCAGACGATCAGACCGGACTGTACGGTAGTGTTACTGGTTGGATTCACTGGAGTGTGAGCAGGCTTGCTCGTCGATCTTCTGATCGCTCAATACCCGGGTAGCCGTTACGTTTAGCAGACCGCTTGCGGCTTGTGGGTGTTTGATATGATCATCACTTGCTGCCGGCGTATTGACGAGTCTTTAGAGTCCTACACAGAGGTTTCCTGGCTCAAGCGAAACGAAATAGGAGCGCATATGAGATATGTGCGGGACCGAGAATAATACGTGTATGTGATACCGTATTCCATTCTCGCGATGAATGTGTCGAATGGTTGTATGCGATATAACCTAGTTATCGAATCAAGGATTGATTCGATAAACCGATACATTGGATATTAATCGGTTGTATGCGATATGACCGGATCGTTAAATCAAGTGTTGATTTAATGATTTAATGCATAATTATATATTTGATATATTACTTTGCATTAACTAGTATTGGTTCACTTTAAATGGATTTTCTCACTTGAAGTTCACAAGTTGTATATGCGATATACTTTTGTGCACTTGATTGTATCATGTTTGATGATACATGCTTACTTGAGTTTGTGTAAAGATTAAACCATGGTTATTTAAATGGTTAGGGTTTTGTTTTTCATATATATTTATTCATTTATTTATTTATTTTCTTTTTGGAAAATGAAAAGAAAAATGGTGGCTTTATTTGGATATATGTTGAAGCTTCATGAAGCTTTGGCTTAGTCACCATTTTTGTCTTCATACCTAACCTAACCATTCACTTAACCTTAGTTTAGTCTCTACACTTGACCATGGTTATTATTATGATAAGTATTCTTTTTATATCCTTTTTCAAATACTTATCATATTATTATCTTCATCTTCTTCTTCTTCTTCACTTTAAGAAAAAGCTTGATAGCTTTAATGGCAAAGTGAGAAAAAGAGTGAGAAATCCAATTCTAAAGTGAACCCATCTCCTATTTCTTCATCCTCTACCTCTTGCCAAGTAGTAGAATGTGTTTTCTTCACAAGTTTCATGACTTGGTGAAGTTGGAGCTTGATCTAGCGATGCCTCGACGTAGATCATCTTCGGCATCGTAGTCGACGACCTAGCCCGGTCTTTTCTCCGATGAAACCACCGTGAGAGCCATGGTTCGATTTGGACAGCGGAGAGGACTTCATCACGGAGCTATGGAGGTGGAGAAACGGATCTACAAAGGTTGTATTTCCGTTCTTGTAGTTAAGTGTTAACTAGTTTCATTTTATCGCCTAAACTTCTAGCCAACGATCTTGTTAGGGTTTCTCGGCACCGCAATTTTTTTAAATTGGCATGGTTGATGCCTTGTGAGACCTCTAGTGTGTTCCTAGGAACCCTACATTAATCTGATCGTACCAGCTTGGATATGGTCACCCAGTTCTGACGACTTGGCCAGCGGCTTCGTTTGCTTGATGAGCTCGTATTTGATGAGCTATATAATTGTCACAACCCAAAACTAGGCACATGACCGGCACTTAGACTACGTAACGTCAACAAACGTAACGCAATTTAAGTAAGCCGAAAACCCAGCAATCTAAACCATTATAAGAAGTAAAGGATAGAAACACTTTAAAAATCTCTAGTAAGAACTTAAAGCTTAAGTTTGTTTTCATAAAAATTGCGGCAACACCTCCTTTGTAAAAGCTAGCCACGAAATGGGTACAAACATAAGATATAAGTAAAGCATCCCTAAACGGGAGCAAATCTTGCCCAAAGGCGGAAACAACCACCACAACAGATATACGACGCCGTAGCGAAGAAAATGAGATAACCAACATAAATATAGGCCGGCTCACACGAGCACGACAACCAGATTCATAAGAATATACAATATCGATCCTCACAACTCGTCTCTAAGTCAATATATGAAGGTGGTAGATGGAGAGTACTAGATACAAAAGATATACAATGACATCATCGGATAACCGCAACCCACCTATGACAAAAGGCCTCACAGCCAACCGTAGCGGTATCCACAAAAGTAGAGATAATAAGGCGCCCTACCGCGACTACTATGAGGATCAGACCTGCAAAACACTGTGGCACAACGGGGGTGAGTTTCCAACTCATGAATAGTAAATAATATCATACTGTAATCGCAAGTATGTACGAACAGCGATAAATCTATCACATGTAATCTGATAACATAAGTATGGCAATATGAATATGCAACAATCATGTAAAGGTACATCATCAGGGTACTACAACTACATGAAGCAATGCATATCAAAATAATCATGATTGTGGGATGATATAAATAAACCTCATGCAAAAATCATCAGCATGGAAAAACCCTGATGTCCATCTATGACACCCCAAATACCAAATCCTCGGGCACCGTCACCAAAACCGGCCCTCATATATGTAAATCTCATGGAACCTGAGTGTCCAACATCGACACCCGAAACATCATGAAAACATATGCCTGTATATGTGTGTGTGTGTGTGTGTCCCTCAACGACACATCAAAATCATGGAACCTGAGTGTCTAACATCGACACTCGAAACATCATGAAACCCGTGTCCAGCATCGACACGTAAATCCTCATATCTCAGGCACCGCATCCTCAGATCGGTCCTCATATCCATATATCTCATGTCCATACCTAACTCCGGTCGGTATCCCCCAGATAACCGCCGAGTCCAAATACTATCACCTGTAGGTAGTACTCCCTCCGCCGGGCTCACCGCCTAACAATACGAGTCTTCTTGTCCCGGGGTACCTAACCGGGTCCATGATGTACCTACAGACGGTGCCTACCTCTCCTCGAATCGGGTATCTAACACAAGTCTCAGAACCGATAAACTCATGGTGGACGCACTGAAATATCATATCAAGAGAAACCGGGTTTTCAAGACAATACACATATTTCTTGAAATATCCCCGCGGTTCTCAAATCCAGAAAACCACATGAAATCCATATCTCAATGCGTAAATCCATGAAAACTGATGTATGCAACATTAAACAGTAATATGAGCATATCAAGGGAAAATCGATATTTAAATGCATCCAGTTATTAAATTTATCGTGCGGTTCCTAATTCCTCCGAAATCAAGTGCAACATCATATGAGGTGTACATGTAGCTGTTGCAAGATATGTGTATCTACATGTAAGCATGTATGTATGATACATTTCATAAGCACAATAGTACAATAATCAATGTCTCAATTTCAAATGACAATCCAATACCACTTAGGGGTATATATAATTATAGCAAGGTATGTGGGTGTACATGTAAGTATGCATGATGTACACGTAGCTATAGCAAGATGTGTGTATATACTTGTCAATAATGATGCAATACCATGTAGGTATAGGTGTAGCTGTAGGCATAGCAAGGCATATGTGTAAGCATGTTGGTATAAAGGTATGCTATATTTCATATGCGCAACCGCACAAGAATCAATGCCTCAATGTCACTAATCAATACCATATCACATATGTATGTGTGTTGTGCGTATCATGGCAATTACTGATAGTGTGTGTGTGTAGCATACAATTAGTGCTCGTGCAACATGAACTGTCAATAATAGTGCAGTGTCCAATGGGTACAAGTCCAGGCACAACAATTAATAATATGCAATGATGTCCATCCATCATCTCTATATGTGCATATAAGCATGCAGCTAATATCTTATCATATCATATCTAGCCCTGACGCTTAACGCCATACGGGTGATCTCCCCGTAGATGTTAAATCTACTCCCCGACAATCGCGAACTAGGTAGATCCAATCACCCGCTTCCCTTTCTTCGCAGCGTCCGAAGTCCCCGCCTGCGATCCTATTAACACAAACATAGCAAGTGCAAATCTCAGAAATCGACCAATATCGCGTACAAACTACGTTTGACCGACGCACCAACTCCAATCCAACTCTCAAGTGTTCGTCTAGTGGTTAACGTGTGTACCGACACTCCAAAACCAACCCAAGTGCAGCAGCTACACAAGATCGCAAGCAGTTGCTGAGATTTACTGGTAAGTGTTACCAGTAGTTTCTCGAACTGTTATAGACCTCATATCGACACGACTTATCGAGCTATTGGGGTCTGACGTTAACCACCCCTAGGCAAGATATGCGACATATCAGACGATCAGACCGGACTGTACGGTAGTGTTACTGTTTGGATTCACTGGAGTATGAACGGGCTTGCTCGTCGATCTTCTGATCGCTCAATACCCGGGTGGCCGTTACGTTTAGCAGACCGCTTGCGGCTTGTGGGTGTTTGATATGATCATCACCTGCTGCCGGCGTATTGACGAGTCTTTAGAGTCCTACACAGAGGTTTCCTGGCTCAAGCGAAACGAAATAGGAGCGCATATGAGATATGTGAGGGACCGAGAATAATACGTGTATGTGATACCGTATTCCATTCTCGCGATGAATGTGTCGAATGGTTGTATGCGATATAACCTAGTTATCGAATCAAGGATTGATTCGATAAACCGATACATTGGATATTAGTCGTGTTGGAGATAGTGCCCTCAGAGTCAATTATTGGATCACAGGCACGTGATTGCAATGATTGAGGGGAGGACCTGTCCCAGTAGGACAGTCTTACTCGAGATGATAGTATGCTATCTGGTTTACCTTTATCATCGTGTATTGCTTTAGGTGACCTTACGAGTCGCTATTGCACGTTGATAGAGCCCCTAGGATTCTTGCTTGACTACCAGTAGTATGAGGGCGATCATATAAGTGGGAGCTGGGGTCTATAAGCACATCCTAAAATGGCCCTAGTCGAGGGAGTTTCGAGACAGGGCATCGATTCTCCAGAGTAGACTAGTGTATACAGTCGAGACCCCGACGAGGGGCGGTGGCCGGTCTCACAAGCCACTGGTGTCAGTTGGTTCACCTAAGATGTATACAGGTGCTCATTGGGTTATGAGTACACCGGACAGAACTCGCCGGGAACCTGCTAGTTGGGATTATACCAGACGTCAGATAGCAGTTCCCTGGTGACATGTGTACAGGTTAGTTCATCGACCTGAGATCGTCATTTGTCTCGTGTGAGTTCCCACTGTACTTTGATTACTACCCTACCACGGCTCAAAGGAGTCGTGCAAACAGGTTTTAGTTGGGTACAGTCCCGAGCCACATGGAGGCAGTGAGCGGATCTTCAGGGGTTCGTCTCTCCCGGTTTTGGGGGTGAGGTCATGCTGTGTCTAGGAGAGCCAGAACATGAAAAGTCCTTGGCCAAGGCAGGAGATTTGCTGGTAGGTATTCCAGTAGTATCTCAGGGTGTTCTGGGCTACACTCCGACACGACTTGTACAGCTTTTGGAGGTCTGACTTTTACCAACCCCCTAGGCCCGCCATGCGATGCTCATAGACGAACGGACCGGACTGTATGGATATTGTCACTGAAAGGCTCAGTAGGGTGTCAGGATGAGTTCACTCATCGACGTCCCTTTTGGTCAATAGCTGGTGGCCCGTCACGTATGGCTAATACCTCTGACGTGCTAGTGGTTAAATCCACAGCCATAGTATTGACGAGTCTTTAGAGTCCACCACACAGACAGTTACTCAAGTTTCGGGCGAAACGCTGTTGAGGTCGTATGGAGATATGGCAGGGTTCGATCAGATACGTGCGGTATTGCACGGATCGTGATCGGACGGTTTTTACTAGCCGGCTTTGGCTTAAGCCGGATCCTAGTATTTGATAGTGTAGTTTTGTCTCTTTGCATTTGTGTTCAGTGGGAATACAAATGCGGGCATGTATTTGCAGTAGCGGGGTTTTCCTGTAATTTATTACGGGATCGGTTTTCTGGGGTTGCCAGTTTGCATTCCGTTCCGGCCGGTTTTCTCTTTTTCCTTCCCGGTCGGACTTTTCGTTGGAGGGTGTTAATTGCAAGTTTGCAATTAACATTTTGTGAGGGGTTTCTTTGCATAAGTGTGGCTTCATAATCATGATATTCTTTTCTTGTCTATCCATTGCATTTATTGTGATGGTTTGTGAATGGATTGAATTGGAAATTGGTGTGAATAATTTCTCATTCATTCATTCATTTTCTTTTCTTTGTTTTGTTTAAATTCTTTTTCCCACCCATGAAATGAGTGGGGCCGGCCACACCCTTGTGAGGATGAGTGGAGAGGTTTTATAATTGGTGTGGAATAATTTTCTTCATGTGTTTTTGGTGGACCCCCCCATTGTGTTTTGCTGTGAAGGAATTTTTCCTTTTCTCCTTTGGATTAATTTATGCACACTACTTACTTGATTTCCAGTGAGCAAAAATGAGAGCTTGCTTCATTGTTTTTCACAGTGAGCACATTTCTTCTTGTGGCCGAGCTCTTTTGCTAGCAAGCTTTGATCCATAGAAAATTCTTGTGCATAAATTCCTCCATAAATGGCAACCTCATAAACCCCAAAGAGACATGGCTACTACACTATTCTACAGTATCCCTTGGACGCGTCGGCTAGCCAACTTCGCGCCCGAGTTGCCTCGGTCAAGAGGCGGGAGCCCGTAAAAGATTCCGGCTACGTGGTGCCCTTTCCGACGAGACGATGATAGACGGACTTTCCGCAGGAGATCGGAGTGGAGACGAAGACCGAAGGACACGGATCGCTTGGTATAGCATCTCTACTCTTTTCTATTTTGCTAGTTGTTAGGTTAATGGCCCGATCCGGGTGAAAAGTCCGCGGTGGTGCCGGTTTGCAAAGTTCGCAAAGTTTTTTGTTTCCGCGTTTCCGGCGTCGGATCGACGGCCGGGGCGCCCCCGCGGGCTTACAATGGTGTCAGAGCCACGCCATTAACTTAGCCTAGCATGGTCTAGTGTGTTTAAAACCCGATCGAACAAAATCCCCAAAATCCGTATTTTCCATGCATGTGTTCTCTGTTGAAATTTTTTAAGCTCCTAAAATTTTTCAGGTTATTGAGGAGACATGTACAAGAAATTCTAAGAATTCTGGGAAAATACGATCCACTGATTCCTTACTTCGACCGCGGAAACGCAGCCAAACCCCTGGTTTGACCGCGGTTCCGCGGTGGTTAAGAGGAATCGTGGCACCATATTTTCCCAGTAAGCTTATGAGTTGGAAATAGGGGTTTTGGGATATTTTCTTTCGGCCCAGATTTTCTGTAAGTGCTACAGTACTGCTTGGGGCCCACTTGATAAAATTTGTTCGATCGGATATTTTAAACATGTCAGTTCACAGTATTTACATTATATCTGCGACCGTGAATGTCACTTGATCGGTAGATCCTGTCTAACTGCTATAGCCCGGTTAGACGGATTTGCGAACGTGACATTCACATTGATGTTCTGTGTTTTGCTGTGTTGTTGCGGATCGGTCGTGGGGATAGCCTGGATGCAATGTTAGTACAGTTCTGTTTTTTATGTACATTTGTTATTGCGGGGCGAGCGTCCGACATGTGGACTGCCGTCACTGCCTATTTGTATTATTCTTTTGGGGCACGACCAGGTTGCGGTCGATGTACCCGTTGTATGTATATTTTACTTTCTGTACTAGGATTACCCCGTGGAGGGGTGCACGAATAGCCGGGTTCTAGAAGGCAACAAGCCCGCATCTCATGGCATTGAGACGGAGGGGGCTTCACTCTAGAATTGGCGGGCTATTCGCCGCACTCGTAGGGGGTATAGGATTGACCCAGGAGGGGTGCCCAAGTTACCGGATTCCGTGAAGTGCTGGGTGGTCCATTCACGTAGCTGAAGGGGGCTGCCTAGCTTCAGGTTTTGGCGGGTAACTTGCCGCGCCCGTAGGAGTCTAGTATTTCATTGCACAGGCTATCCATACGACCAGGGGAACGTCGGGTTTCTGCAGCGGCTCTGTGAAACCCGGGGATCCCAGATATCTGTATTGATCTGTGTTGCTATACATTTCTGTGTTGCTTTTATCACGCCTTGAGTGAATACTATATATTGGTATATATTATAGTAGATGTTGTATATGTTTTGCATCCGCGCTAGTCCAGTCCCCGCTCTGTCGTTAGTTAGCTAACCTAACGGGTGATGACGGGACCCAGTGGCGAATGCGGATGGCATATACATACATCAGTATATTTTCGTTCTTTGTGGTGTGATCAATTGATGGGACTGCATTGATTCGGATCAATGCAAGATAAACAAACCTATTCTGATGTTGTTGGAACACTTTTTCAAAAAGCTGTTATTGCAAGGACGTTCACTTTTGTTTTGCACCGTGGTATTCAGTTGGAATATCCTGCTCCTCAGTCGACGAGGCAAGGGCCGAGATCCCTTCACCGGGAGTGACCTCTTGGACAAAAGTTTGCGTCAGGGCAGTAACTTCACTATAGCCGATTACTTTTGCTTTGCATCGTGGTAATCAGTTGGAATATCCTGCACCTCATTCTACGGGGAAAGAGCCGAGATCCCTTCACCGGGAGTGACCTCTTTAGCAAAGGTTTTCGTCACTATATTTTTAAAAAAGCTATCAGTTCCTTCAACGATATCAAGTTCATTACGTTAAAGGTTTTCGCCAGAAACCATTCGTAGCCCTCCGTCGTTTCATATGGATAGTCAATAGTATTCAAGCTGTGTATGTTGGCCAAAGTCAAGGCACAGTGTTTGGTAGCTGTTGGGTATTCATATGCAGCATAGATAGATGCGTTGGTTTGGGACAGTCGTACTGCCATTTTGGCTAAAGTCAAGGGTAGGTACGGGTGGGTTCAAATTAACCAGGAAAATGACGGGTAGAACTTGACATGTGACTTATGATATGTTGGCCAAAGTCAAGGTCATAAGAGCATGGGGCAAAAATCCACATCGGGAGTTTCAAAAGAACTGAAACTTGCCAGATATGCGCATACCTTCTGGAGTGTGATAACGTGAGCGGATTCCGTCACATTATCATGCGATGATAGTTGGATCCCGATTCCCACTGATGAGTTGGTTTACTCCTCGGGTGATCCCGGTTAATTCTTCTTTCAGGTTTGGGGAAGAATTTGACGTAACAGTGGGAGGTTTCCAGATTAGATAAAGTGATAACCATTCTGATCTAGGTAAGAGTGCACGCTGAGTGTTTCTTTTCTCTCTCTCTTTGGCAGCGACCATTGACCCGACCCTAGACTATGACTCAGTGACCAAGTTGACCGAACCTTCTTAACACTGGCTTTTGGATTGTCAAAGTTGCAGACCTCTTTGCCACTCCTACTTTTACCCTTTTCTCCAGGACACCATGTATTACTACGAACGTCCACTTCTATTGGACAAAACCATCGTATGGTTATATACGAACTCGAAGGAATTCGAGGATGGTTTCCGGTTCTGGAGAAAACGAATAGGACTATTCAGTTGTCTTTTCCTTTTACCTTCTCTCAGGTTGCGAGTACTCCTTGGTTTAGGAGTAGTACACCTATTACGCAAATTGGATAGTCTTCTTCCAGACCTTAGGCTGGTGCCGACCGGTAGGGAATGAAGAAAACCAGTTAGCCTAAATGGTGTACAGAAGGTATTAAGTTCAGACAAAGCAAGGGATTAGTAAGAGGGCAAAGTAAATTGCGACTGCTATTCACGACCAAACCAAGTATTTCTTCGCTAATCCTAAATCACCTTTGTATTTCTCCAGGACACTCCGTATCACTACGAAGATCCCAGTTTATTGGATAATCCATCGTATGGTTATATACGAACTCGAAAGGAACTTGTTCCAGTTCGGGGATGGATCCTGGTTCAGGAGAAATAGGAATAAAGTACATTCAGGTGTCTTTTATCTTCACCTTCTCTCGCGTTGCGAGTGCTCCTAGGATTAGGACAGTACACCCTTTATGCTTTTTGGATAGTCTTCTTCCAAACCATAGGCTGGTGCCGAACGATAGGGAAGAAAGAAAACCATTTGGCCTAAAGGGGTGTACAGAAGGTAATGACTAAAGACATAAAAAGGGATTTGGAGAAGTGGCAAAGAATTATACGGTTATAGTTGTGAATCTGGATAATGGAAGAGGCATTACTAAGGAAACCAGGATACCCCATCGAAACATTTCAATGTTTCAGTTTCACTGTGTACTGTTAATAGAAAACTGATTTCCCAATTAGATACTTACTACAGGGTATGTATTTACCAGGTATGATTCTCACATCTGTATGGTTTTACAGATGATGAGTGGGAGTAAGTTATTGGGAATTAGGTGACCATCCTCATTATATCGGGATTCGTTGGAATTGGTGATATTTCAGTAAGCCACCTGGGTTGTTTGCCGGTCGGCAAATATTTGGTTTTGAATATCCGTTGTTATGCACCAATCTCAAATTGATATATCTGTACGTCTATTTTTATAGAGTGAGATATACCTTTTGAAATTATGTCTATGACATTTACCTATACCAGTGGATGGTTAGGTAAGGAGCATTGAACAGCGGTGTAATTCTTCATAACCATAGTACAGTTTTCAACCCACGACACACAGTGAATGAGTCACTAGACTCAGGGGACTTATACAGAATTGTATATTGTCCAGTGTCCATTAGGACAGAGGGGTTGGTCCTCGTACTATATTCTGTTTACTTTTAACTTCTCTAGTTCTTAGACATGTGTTTCGTTGAAACACATGGTCTAAGTTTTGAGGAGTTATAGGTATAAGAGTAAAGTAGAGAACCAGGTGTTGCAAGTATCGGGATTCTTCAAGGTGATCGAAGATGTAGATACTTGTGAATGGTATTCAGTTGATAGTAATGATTAAGAGAACTTGCTTCCCTTTCAGGTTACTCATAATTGGAAGTACTCCTAAGTTGAGTAACGCTGATCGGCCTCTCTCCATTTACTTGACATGCACTGGAGACAACTGCATGATTTGAATCTGGTTCAATTAAATCAGTGCATCTATTTCTTGGATATAGAACGGTTCATATCTTGACATTGTTAAGATACGGGGAGTTGTCCGGCTTATGCTTAAAACCAGACTCTGGACAACTCAAGGCACGTTTCAGTAATGGCTTTTTGTGGGTTGACCCGGGCTATGACGAGGGTTGACTTTCTACCATCTGGAAGATCAATAGTGATATTGTTCTTGACTCGCCACAGTTTTATCAAAAATAGATTTTTTCAGAAAAACAGTAGTGGGAGTATGGTAGAACTGGAAATGATTCCAGAACCGCAAACGATTACTGAAGATTTGATAAGAACCTAAAAATTCAATCTGGTTTGACATTCCATTGGCCACTCCGCAGATATGGTGGGTAACCTCAGGCACCTGAAAGGTACTTCGGTATGCTCAAGGACGGTGGCAGGGAGGTTCTTGTTTACCCAGACTTGCCATTGCTGTTGTTCCAGACTATGAGACCCGGCAGGAGGATGAGTATAGCGTCGTTCTAAACTAGCTTTAGAAGCGTACGTGTATATGACTCGGCCAGAGGGTTGTCGTGGTCAGTGGGAGCAGCGGAAGCATTGGTGGATATCAGGCTTATGTCTATTTATAGACTTAAGCAGATATAGCGGAGATAGATCATCTATTTCTGATGTGACAGTCATAGGTTTGACTTCATCAGAATAGGGGATGGATCGGTTAAGAAGGTAGTAGGGTGTGATGTCCTGGTATTTGATGACATACACAGAGTAGGAAGTGATATTCCTATACTACGATCGGTTATACTTTGGTCGTCACACAGTGGTTTCTCCACACAGGACTTGGATATAATATCAGACATTCTGGTTACTAGATCTATGGTTTTAGATCTAGATTTGGGTGGTTTCCCAATCTGGGTACTTAGACAACATTTTAAGAGTATTTAGAATGAACGACTCCTGGCGCGGTAGTGTACCTGCAGGTAGTGGAGTCACCCTCTCTAAAGGTGTCTTACAGACTAAAGGGGAGAGGGATGTGCATGATTGGCAGATCACTTGCTTAGGCAATTGAGTCAATCATGAGATGTCAAGTACCACACCAGATGTTGTTCTTGCAGTAGGTGCAATAAGTTGATATTCATCCAATCCTAGAGAAACAATCGGAAACAGCTTTAGAACATAAGTGAATGTTCTAGGGATATGATAACGACAGTCTTCTTCGGGAGACAATTATCATTCCAGGCTTCCAAGGTGACCTGGATGGCAGAGTGGCTGTCAGAGTTATAGTTTTCCCTCTGACGAGGGGCAGTATTTTGGACAGATGGTCCAAGTGGATACTGAGGGAAGGCATGGCGCAGGAAACTGATTAAGTTCAGTTGTCGATACAGTCTAAGAAGTTTGGATTTGGAGTTCATTTATGAGCTAGGTCCCATCAGACATCCAGACATTCTAAGACAGGTATTGCTCATTTCGGGAGATGGTTTTCTCTGCGAACATGAGATATAGAGAGACATAGAAAGAAACATCAAAGCGGATCCACTCACTGAGGCTATTCCTCGAACGCATTAGTCTCGGAAACGAGCTTTGTGAGACTGACTAGTAGAGGAGTCGGGTGTTCGGTATCACACGGGCTGTGAGTATGCGACATCGCAATAATTAGCCTCGAGTGCAAGTGGGAGATTGTTGGAGATAGTGCCCTCAGAGTCAATTATTGGATCACAGGCACGTGATTGCAATGATTGAGGGGAGGACCTGTCCCAGTAGGACAGTCTTACTCGAGATGATAGTATGCTATCTGGTTTACCTTTATCATCGTGTACTGCTTTAGGTGACCTTACGAGTCGCTATTGCACGTTGATAGAGCCCCTAGGATTCTTGCTTGACTACCAGTAGTATGAGGGCGATCATATAAGTGGGAGCTGGGGTCTTTAAGCACATCCTAAAATAGTCCCTAGTCGAAGGAGTTTCGAGACAGGGCATCGATTCTCCAGAGTAGACTAGTGTATACAGTCGAGACCCCGACGAGGGGCGGTGGCCGGTCTCACAAGCCACTGGTGTCAGTTGGTTCACCTAAGATGTATACAGGTGCTCATTGGGTTATGAGTACACCGGACAGGACTCGCCGGGAACCTGCTAGTTGGGATTATACTAGACGTCAGATAGCAGTTCCCTGGTGACATGTGTACAGGTTAGTTCATCGACCTGAGATCGTCATTTGTCTCGTGTGAGTTCCCACTGTACTTTGATTACTACCCTACCACGGCTCAAAGGAGTCGTGCAAACAGGTTTTAGTTGGGTACAGTCCCGAGCCACATGGAGGCAGTGAGCGGATCTTCAGGGGTTCGTCTCTCCCGGTTTTGGGGGTGAGGTCGTGCTGTGTCTAGGAGAGCCAGAACATGAAAAGTCCTTGGCCAAGGCAGGAGATTTGCTGGTAGGTATTCCAGTAGTATCTCAGGGTGTTCTGGGCTACACTCCGACACGACTTGTACCGCTTTTGGGGGTTTGACTTTTACCAACCCCCTAGGCCCGCCATGCGATGCTCATAGACGAACGGACCGGACTGTATGGATATTGTCACTGAAAGGCTCAGTAGGGTGTCAGGATGAGTTCGCTCATCGACGTCCCTTTTGGTCAATAGCTGGTGGCCCGTCACGTATGGCTAATACCTCTGACGTGCTAGTGGTTAAATCCACAGCCATAGTATTGATGAGTCCTTAGAGTCCACCACACAGACAGTTACTCAAGTTTCGGGCGAAACGCTGTTGAGGCCGTATGGAGATATGGCAGGGTTCGATCAGATACGTGCGGTATTGCACGGATCGTGATCGGATGGTTTAGTTTTGTCTCTTTGCATTTGTGTTCAGTGGGAATACAAATGCGGGCATGTATTTGCAGTAGTGGGGTTTTCCTGTAATTTATTACGGGATCGGTTTTCTGGGGTTGCCAGTTTGCATTCCGTTTCGGCCGGTTTTCTCTTTTTCCTTCCCGGTCGGACTTTTCGTTGGAGGGTGTTAATTGCAAGTTTGCAATTAACATTTTGTGAGGGGTTTCTTTGCATAAGTGTGGCTTCATAATCATGATATTCTTTTCTTGTCTATCCATTGCATTTATTGTGATGGTTTGTGAATGGATTGAATTGGAAATTGGTGTGACTAATTTCTCATTCATTTTCTTCTCTTTGTTTTGTTTAAATTATTTTTCCCACCCATGAAATGAGTGGGGCCGGCCACACCCTTGTGAGGATGAGTGGAGAGGTTTTATAATTGGTGTGGAATAATTTTCTTCATGTGTTTTTCGTGGACCCCCCCATTGTGTTTTGCTGTGAAGGAATTTTTCCTTTTCTCCTTTGGATTAATTTATGCACACTACTTACTTGATTTCCAGTGAGCAAAAATGAGAGTTTGCTTCATTGTTCTTCACAGTGAGCACATTTCTTCTTGTGGCCGAGCTCTTTTGCTAGCAAGCTTTGATCCATAGAAAATTCTTATGCATAAATTCCTCCATAAATGGAAACCTCATAAACCCCAAAGAGACATGGCTACTACACTATTTTACAGCATCCCTTGGACGCGTCGGCTAGCCAACTTCGCGCCCGAGTTGCCTCGGTCAAGAAGCGGGAGCCCGTAAAAGATTCCGGCTACGTGGTGCCCTTTCCGACGAGACGATGATGGACGGACTTTCCGCAGGAGATCGGAGTGGAGACGAAGACCGATGGACACAGATCGCTTGGTATAGCATCTCTACTCTTTTCTATTTTGCTAGTTGTTAGGATAATGGCCCGATCCGGGTGAAAAGTCCGCGGTGGTGCCGGTTTGCAAAGTTCGCAAAGTTTTTTGTTTCCGCGTTTCCGGCGTCAGATCGACGGCCGGGGCGCCCCCGCGGGCTTACAAGTCGGTTGTATGCGATATGACCGGATCGTTAAATCAAGTGTTGATTTAATGATTTAATGCATAATTATATATTTGATATATTACTTTGCATTAACTAGTATTGGTTCACTTTAAATGGATTTTCTCACTTGAAGTTCACAAGTTATATATGCGATATACTTTTGTGCACTTGATTGTATCATGTTTGATGATACATGCTTACTTGAGTTTGTGTAAAGATTAAACCATGGTTATTTAAATGGTTAGGGTTTTGTTTTTCATATCTATTTATTCATTTATTTATTTATTTTCTTTTTGGAAAATGAAAAGAAAAATGGTGGCTTTATTTGGATATATGTTGAAGCTTCATGAAGCTTTGACTTAGTCACCATTTTTGTCTTCATACCTAACCTAACCATTCACTTAACCTTAGTTTAGTCTCTACACTTGACCATGGTTATTATTATGATAAGTATTCTTTTTATATCCTTTTTCAAATACTTATCATATTATTATCTTCATCTTCTTCTTCTTCTTCACTTTAAGAAAAAGCTTGATAGCTTTAATGGCAAAGTGAGAAAAAGAGTGAGAAATCCAATTCTAAAGTGAACCCATCTCCTATTTCTTCATCCTCTACCTCTTGCCAAGTAGTAGAGTATATTTTCTTCACAAGTTTCATGACTTGGTGAAGTTGGAGCTTGATCTAGCGATGCCTCGACGTAGATCATCTTCGGCATCGTAGTCGACGACCTAGCCCGGTCTTTTCTCTGATGAAACCACCATGAGAGCCATGGTTCGATTTGGACAGCGGAGAGGACTTCATCACGGAGCTATGGAGGTGGAGAAACGGATCTACAAAGGTTGTATTTCCGTTCTTGTAGTTAAGTGTTAACTAGTTTCATTTTATCGCCTAAACTTCTAGCCAACGATCTTGTTAGGGTTTCTCGGCACGGCAATTTTTGTAAATTGGCATGGTTGATGCCTTGTGAGACCTCTAGTGTGTGCCTAGGAACCCTACAGTGGTATCAGAGCCTAGCTAGAGCCTTAGGCGAAGCCTAGACGGAGTTTGAAGTCCGAACGAACCGAAACCCCAAAATTTCCATGCTCTCTGGACATTTTCTAAAATCGTGTTTTTTTCCAGATTAAAAATATGCAGAAAACACATCAGGAATATCTAAGAGTTACTGTGAAATTTGGCAGCCCAATTCCACTATGTCACCGCGGTTCCGCGGCATGAGCAAGGCTCATGCGGCGGTTCCGCGGTCGTACGGCCACAGTATGTAAAGTATTTTGCACAGTAATTCTTAGTTTCCAGTGGTGATTTTCCTGGGAATTTTTAATATTTTTTCAAGAGTTGAATTTTCTGGGTTGTTTTGGGGACTCGGTGTTTCGATCGGATTGTCAAATTTTGTCTATGTGTTTTTCCGGGTAATTTATGAATATGTTAAAAGTTTCGACCGGATATAAATACCCAATTTTTCCCCTGTCGGGAAATTTCCAAGTGTTGGATTTTTCCGTAGTTTAAAGACGTTCTAAGTAGTGCAAGTAACTCGATGGACCCTCTAGAAGACAACAAACCTTAACTCGATTATATGACCGTCTTGAACTGCCCTTTGAACCTTCGGGTTTGGGGCAGTACGGCGTGCCACATATGAGGCGTTGGCTTGACCCTTCTACGGCTGGACCGTTAGTACTGAGGCACGAACTGAATGTTTTTAGACTTGTTTCATGTGTTGATCTGTATCGGGAAAACTTGGGTGTTTGACTGTTCGATCGGAAAGTTTAACATTTTCTAATTATCTGGAATGTGATACAATAATTGGAATTCACAAACAGTTATGAGATAACTGAATGAATGTTATAAACATAGCACTTTAGTCTCACTTGATCGGTTGCCACGGAATTTTGATGTGATCAAAAGTCCGTAGCAATCACGTAGCGTACGCGGATACTCGCCGGGTAAACTTAATAGACAGCCTCACTCCATAGCCCCGACCAAGTGACTGTAGGAGAACCCCGTCGCCGAAAGCATCCGTTCGGGTGCTCGCGGCAGCGGTGTTCCGCCTTGGTGCACTTCGTCGACGGCGTCAGGGGTGCGGCCGCCTACTGAAGTTTGCGACGAGCATTCGATCAGGATGTCGGGAATCTTATTGAATTGCCCGACTTGATATTGAAAAGTGTTTTCGATAATGAGACTAAAATGCGGGGTTTATAATTGTTAGGCATGCGATGTCTAAGGAATTCATTTGGTCAGGCATGCGATGTCTGAGGTGATTGCGGATTCCAACTGTTGTAGTTTTACACTTTCTTTTCTGTGACCGTAAGTGTAATATGTGATATCGCCGGTTTCGTTGCTATATGTCAACGACAATTGGGATGTGCATATTTACTTACGTTGATGACATGTGATGTTATGTGTTGTTGGATATGTTATATTGGATCGTCGTGTTTGAATAGCCGGGGGGTTTTATGTGAGATGAGTGTTTTTCATTTTCATTCATGTAAAAACTTGTATGTAATATTCTTTTATTGGGGCACTTCCAGGTTGCGGAAGTTGTCACCTTTTGTATATTATTTACTTTTCCGCACTAGGATAGACCCAAGGAGGGGAGCACAAGTAACCGGGTTCTGGAGTCCAGTGGGAGACCAACTCGAGGAGTCGAGTCCGGGTCTTCTAACTCTAGAATTGGTAGGGTTGCTTGCCGCTCTCGTAGGGGTCTAGGGGTGTGGGTTTGGCTATTCATCACGACCGTGGAATCCGTGTTTTATACTGGCTCGTATTGAAAACACGGACGTCCTAGTATATCCAATATTTCATATGTTTCTTCTGCTGCGATATCTGTGATGTGATCATGTGATGTTCTGTGATAGATACAGTATATAGTATATATGATATATTATATAGGCATTACTTATGTTTTACACCCGCGCTAGCCCTGCCCCGCTCTGTCGTTAGTTACCTAACCTAACGGTGCACGAGGGGACATCGAGGCAAATGCGGATGGCATAAGTGTACGTCGTATTTATCTGTGATGTTTAGGTACATTAAATGATGGGACTTCATTAATGTGATTAATGAAAGAAAAGAAACCTAAAGATGTTGTAGAATCGAATTTCAAAATAAAACAGGTAGCTACAGTTCTTGCTTTGCACATCGGTATATATGATATATCCTGCACCTTATTCGATAAGGAAAGGACCGAGATCCCTTCACTGGGAGTGACTTCTTTAGCAATAACTGGCAGATGCTACACACTCGGTTTGTCTTTTGATAGCTTTTAAGTGTTTTTGCTTTGCACAGCGATATATATGATATATCCCGCACCTCATTCGACGAGGAAAGGACCGACGCTCCCTTCACCGGGAGTGACTCCTTTAGCAAAACTAGAAAAGCCTCAAAAACACTCCATTTCAAAATTCATTCGATCCTACAATGATATCAAGTTCATTACGCAATAGGTTTTCAGAAAAACCTGTCGTAGCCCTCCGTCATTTTAGATAAGTAGTAGTTAGTATTCGTGCTGCGTTTGTTGGCCTTTGTCAAGGCGCAGTGTGCGGTAGCTAATTGGTGCTTATCTGCTTATGCATATGATGCAGATTGGGTTAGGGTAGTCGTGCGACCTTGTTGGCCTTTGTCAAGGGCCGTGCGGGTGGGTTTAATTCAATCAGGAAATGACGGGTTGAACTTGACTAGCATCCTATGGTTTGTTGGCCTTTGTCAAGGTCATAGGAGGTTAGGGGCAAAATATTATCGGGAATTTCAAGTGTTGAAATTTGCAATGAGATTGCATACCTTCTATGAGATAGTTGGATCCCGATACCCGCTGCGAGTAATTGTTACTCCTGGGAGAGTTTTACACATTACAATTAGCCGATCAAGTAGGTGTCTAGAAAGGTGTCAACGGGGTTACGCCACTGGGAAAACGAGATTTACATTAATTAGGTCCGTGCGAAAGCACGGGGCACCTCCCTCAAAGTACCGACACTGGCCTGGCTGAAAGATTGGCGAACTTGTAGTGTGTAATTAATCCCGGCTAGTCTTTCCTTTTAGGGTTTGAAGGAAGATTTGATAAAAAGCAGTGGGAGCCATCCTGATTAGATAAAATAATAACCAATCTATTCTTGCAAGAGCGCATGCTGAGTGTTTTCTTCTCTCTCTCTCTCCTGGTAGCGACCATGTCACGCCTTAATCAAGATAAAAATACGGATTATTGACCGAACCCGCTTGTTATACTGAGCTGGGGAACGTTGGTCCCGCTCCAACTTATAATAGTTATAAGACAGAGCAGGAAATTAGGGAATACCAGATTTCCCGTGCCGCTCAAACGAAGAGAGTGCATGCTGATGCATCATCTTCGGGTGTGTTCATTACAAAGAACTGTTTCTCAGTATCCTCCGTATCCTGGGTATTTGATACCGGATCAGGATCCCAGATATGTAATCTGTTCCATAGGGCTACAAAAGGGTAGAAAAACTGAGAATGGGTGATAAGTTTCATGAGACAGAAAACGGGGCAAAAGTTGCAGCCAAGTCTGTTGGTCACTGTCACCCTGTATTACCAATACATTGATTCTGAACGAATGTTATTAGATACCGAACCTGATATACAAAATCATATCAGTCTCTTTATTTAGTACAGAAATGATAAAATTTTGTATTGTTGGATAATGTTTTGAACATTTCCTATATCAAAAGTTGATCGGTTCAGGCACGTTATCTAAAAGCATTAATGTTCTAAATCAAACTACAGTTCTAAGTATACGGAACACACACAAGAGGAAGAGTTCAGAAATGAACGAATCCTTCTTGAGGTATTGTAGACTAGGTCATATCAATGTGACCCGACTAGCTGGAGTTACATTTAGATGCATATTTAAATCAGTTTGAATTTACATCTTGTGAAACTCGCCAGTCATGTCACAAAGATAAAATGACCATAGCTCTGTTTATTGAAAACAGAGAAAGAGTTGGTGAACTCTTAGGATTGATACATGTTGATGTATGTAAGGTCCCCTGTCTACACATGCCAGGAATGGTTCTTTGTACTTCATTACATTCTCTGATGATCTCTTTAGATTCAGACATATGTTCCTGTTGAAACACAAGTCCAAACCTTTTGAGATATTCATGGAATATAAGTTAGAAGTAGAGAACCAATACGGGTATAAGTATTATGTCCTTTGATGTGATCAAGGAGGAGAATACTTGAGCACGGAATTCCTGGAATATTCTAAAGGAGAATGAGATTCTCTCTCAGCATTACTCCTCCGTATACACCATAGCACGATGGTATATCGGGGTGGAGCAATCACACCCTATATGATAAGGTGTGCTCTATGATGAGTACTACTGAGTTACCTGTTTCCTTTTGGGAGTTGTGCACTTGAGAAGCTGCATACCTATTGAATAGGGTTCGAATCAAATCAGTTGCCTACCACTTCATATGTGATATGGAAAGGGAAGAGCCCATATCTTAAGTTAGTTAAGATTTGGGGTTGTCCGGCCTATGTCTAAAAGCAAAATCCGGACAAAATCGAGGCAAGGTCAGTTATGTAGAACTGGAAATGTTCCAGCTATACAAACTGCAGCTGATGATTTGGAAGAACCAAAGGATTCAATAGTTACCAACGAACCTCAGCCTCTCCGCCGATCTAGTAGGGTTCCTCACCCACCTGAGAGATACTTTGGTTTCTTTATGACAGTGGGAGCGAGGATTACATCATGAGATGATGACCCAACTAGTTTCGAGCTGGCCATCAGGAGTAAGACTCTGTAAGAATGGCTGGATGCTTATCGATCTGAGATGGAATCCTTATACACCAACAAAGTATGGACTTTGGTTGCTATATCTGAAGGGTTAAATCCCCATCAGGAGCAAGTATATCTTGAGAAGATTACTTGGTGTAGATGGAAAAGTTGAGACTTTCAAAGCTAGACTTGTTAAAGGTTTTCGTCATCGACCAGGCGTGGATAATGATGAAACCTTTTTCCAGTGGCTATGCTTAAGTCCATCCAGATCCTACTTGCCACGGCTACATACCATGACTACGATATCTGGCGGTTGGGTGCCATGACTCCTTTTCTAAATGATGTTTTAGAAGAGTGTGTCTATAAGTACACAGCCAGAGGGCCTCGTAGACAGTGGGAGCAGCGGAAACGTGAGCAAGATGCTTTATCTGATAAAGCAGCATCGCGGAGTTGGAACATCTGTTTTGATGGATTAGTCAAAGAGTTTGACATCATCAAAATGGTAGATGAACCTTGTATAAACAAAAAGGTAGCAGGGAGTATGGTGACGATCCTCGTAGAGTACGTGGATGACATACTCAAGATAGGGAAGGAGTTTCCTATGCTACGCTCAGTCGATCTCCGCTTATCACATGGATTCTCCATATAGGATCAAAGTGATACCTCTACAATCCTGAGTTTTCATCTATGAGATAGATGTTATTTAGGTGTTAAAATACTCACTAGCTGTAGTGAGATGGTATCAATTGATCCTGGGGAGAATCACTGGAAGGGTTCCAGGGTGATAAAGAAGACTGAATGTCAGTCACAGGCATTTTCTTTACCCTCAGTAAAGGGACGGTATGTTGGAAGAGTTCCAAGCTAGATACCGTGACATACTAGACGATAAAGGCACGATACATCGCTACTAAAGATGCTACCAAAGAGGCTGTTTGGGTGTATATTAGTTCATGAGATGAACTATGTTCCTCCCATTGTGTGACAATGGAGTTGTGGCTTATGCCAAGGAACGTCTGTCCCATCAGTGATCCAGACATATTCTAAGGCAGTATCACCTGATCATGGAGATGGTTGATATCCAGGCTGATCGAGGTTAGGAGAGCAGACTCAGAGGACAACACGGCGGATCCACTCACAAAGGCCTATTCCCAGAGAGAGACTTTTATGGGATGGTTGAGTATGAGATACTACAACCACTGCTATCAGATGGCCCTAGTGAAAGTGGGAGATTGTTAGTTATATGTATGCCCTAGAGGCCATTGCTATACATAGGATGTATATTGTAGTGGAAGCTGGGACATATATAGGGAGGACTTTCTTGCTCGACATGATAGTATGCTATCTGGTTGCTCTTTACCTTAACGTGTACACAGATTGTCTCTCTATTACATGTTGGTAAAGCCCTTAGGATGTGTACTTGACTACCTGGACAATGATGCGGATCATACTAGTGGGGACATGGTAGTCCATAAGTACATCCTTCAAAGTCCCTAGTCGTGGGTGTATCGAGACGGGGCATCGATATACCAGAGTAGACTAGCGTGTACCTTCTCGACCCATACAGATGGGCGATGGATGATCCCATATCTATTGGTGTTTGACATCAGAGGAGATATACGGGTGCTCAGTAGAGACTGGGTACACTGGACGGACTCACCGAGAACTCCCAGATGGTATTATACCTTACGTCAGATGGCAGTTCTCTGGTGACACTGGTACAGAGTAGTCTGTTGACCCGAGATCGTCATAGAGTCTTGTGTGGTTCCCACTGTGCTTTGATTTCCACCTTACCACGTCCAAGAGGGCGTGCAAAACGGTGGTTTTTGGGTACAGTCCCGAATCACATGGAGGCAATGAGCGATCGGAGGGGATTCGTCTCTCCCGGTATAGGGAGTTGATGTTGCGCTGTGTTCGATTGGCTATAACCGGAAATCCCTGGCCAGGGCTGCTGAGATTTACTGGTAAGTGTAACCAGTAGTTTCTCGAACTGTTATAGACCTCATATCGACACGACTTATCGAGCTATTGGGGTCTGACGTTAACCACCCCTAGACAAGATATGCGACATATCAGACGATCAGACCGGACTGTACGGTAGTGTTACTAGTTGGATTCACTGGAGTGTGAGTGGGCTTGCTCGTCGATCTTCTGATCGCTCAATACCCGGGTGGCCGTTACGTTTAGCAGACCGCTTGCGGCTTATGGGTGTTTGATATGATCATCACCTGCTGCCGGCGTATTGACGAGTCTTTAGAGTCCTACACAGAGGTTTCCTGGCTCAAGCGAAATGAAATAGGAGCGCATATGAGATATGTGCGGGACCGAGAATAATACGTGTATGTGATACCGTATTCCATTCTCGCGATGAATGTGTCGAATGGTTGTATGCGATATAACCTAGTTATCGAATCAAGGATTGATTCGATAAACCGATACATTGGATATTAGTCGGTTGTATGCGATATGACCGGATCGTTAAATCAAGTATTGATTTAATGATTTAATGCATAATTATATATTTGATATATTACTTTGCATTAACTAGTATTGGTTCACTTTAAATGGATTTTCTCACTTGAAGTTCACAAGTTGTATATGCGATATATTTTTGTGCACTTGATTGTATCATGTTTGATGATACATGCTTACTTGAGTTTGTGTAAAGATTAAACCATGGTTATTTAAATGGTTAGGGTTTTGTTTTTCATATCTATTTATTCATTTATTTATTTATTTTCTTTTTGGAAAATGAAAAGAAAAATGGTGGCTTTATTTGGATATATGTTGAAGCTTCATGAAGCTTTGACTTAGTCACCATTTTTGTCTTTATACCTAACCTAACCATTCACTTAACCTTAGTTTAGTCTCTACACTTGACCATGGTTATTATTATGATAAGTATTCTTTTTATATCCTTTTTCAAATACTTATCATATTATTATCTTCATCTTCTTCTTCTTCTTCACTTTAAGAAAAAGCTTGATAGCTTTAATGGCAAAGTGAGAAAAAGAGTGAGAAATCCAATTCTAAAGTGAACCCATCTCCTATTTCTTCATCCTCTACCTCTTGCCAAGTAGTAGAATGTGTTTTCTTCACAAGTTTCATGACTTGGTGAAGTTGGAGCTTGATCTAGCGATGCCTCGACGTAGATCATCTTCGGCATCGTAGTCGACGACCTAGCCCGGTCTTTTCTCCGATGAAACCACCGTGAGAGCCATGGTTCGATTTGGACAGCGGGGAGGACTTCATCACGGAGCTATGGAGGTGGAGAAACGGATCTACAAAGGTTGTATTTCCGTTCTTGTAATTAAGTGTTAACTAGTTTCATTTTATCGCCTAAACTTCTAGCCAACGATCTTGTTAGGGTTTCTCGGCACCGCAATTTTTTAAAATTGGCATGGTTGATGCCTTGTGAGACTTCTAGTGTGTTCCTAGGAACCCTACATTAATCTGATCGTACCAGCTTGGATATGGTCACCCAGTTCTGACGACTTGGCCAGCGGCTTCGTTTGCTTGATGAGCTCGTATTTGATGAGCTATATAATTGTCACAACCCAAAACTAGGCACATGACCGGCACTTAGACTACGTAACGTCAACAAGCGTAACGCAATTTAAGTAAGCCGAAAACCCAGCAATCTAAACCATTATAAGAAGTAAAGGATAGAAACACTTTAAAAATCTCTAGTAAGAACTTAAAGCTTAAGTTTGTTTTCATAAAAATTGCGGCAACACCTCCTTTGTAAAAGCTAGCCACGAAATGGGTACAAACATAAGATATAAGTAAAGCATCCCCAAACGGGAGCAAATCTTGCCCAAAGGCGGAAACAACCACCACAACAGATATACGACGCCGTAGCGAAGAAAATGAGATAACCAACATAAATATAGGCCGGCTCACACGAGCACGACAACCAGATTCATAAGAATATACAATATCGATCCTCACAACTCGTCTCTAAGTCAATATATGAAGGTGGTAGATGGAGAGTACTAGATACAAAAGATATACAATGACATCATCGGATAACCGCAACCCACCTATGACAAAAGGCCTCACAGCCAACCGTAGCGGTATCCGCAAAAGTAGAGATAATAAGGCGCCCTGCCGCGACTACTATAAGGATCAGACCTGCAAAACACTGTGGCAAAACGGGGGTGAGTTGCCAACTCATGAATAGTAAATAATATCATACTGTAATCGCAAGTATGTACGAACAGCGATAAATCTATCACATGTAATCTGATAACATAAGTATGGCAATATGAATATGCAACAATCATGTAAAGGTACATCATCAGGGTACTACAACTACATGAAGCAATGCATATCAAAATAATCCTGATTGTGGGATGATATAAATAAACCTCATGCAAAAATCATCAGCATGGAAAAACCCTGATGTCCATCTATGACACCCCAAATACCAAATCCTCGGGCACCGTCACCAAAACCGGCCTTCATATATGTAAATCTCATGGAACCTGAGTGTCCAACATCGACACCCGAAACATCATGAAAACATATGCCTGTATATGTGTGTGTGTGTGTCCCTCAACGACACATCAAAATCATGGAACCTGAGTGTCTAACATCGACACTCGAAACATCATGAAACCCGTGTCCAGCATCGACACGTAAATCCTCATATCTCAGGCACCGCATCCTCAGATCGGTCCTCATATCCATATATCTCATGTCCATACCTAACTCCGGTCGGTATCCCCCAGATAACCGCCGAGTCCAAATACTATCACCGGTAGGTAGTACTCCCTCCGCCGGGCTCACCGCCTAACAATACGAGTCTTCTTGCCCCGGGGTACCTAACCGGGTCCATGATGTACCTGCAGATGGTGCCTACCTCTCCTCGAATCGGGTATCTAACACAAGTCTCAGAACCGATAAACTCATGGTGGACGCACTGAAATATCATATCAAGAGAAACCGGGTTTTCAAGACAATACACATATTTCTTGAAATATCCCCGCGGTTCTCAAATCCAGAAAACCACATGAAATCCATATCTCAATGCGTAAATCCATGAAAACTGATGTATGCAACATTAAACAGTAATATGAGCATATCAAGGGAAAATCGATATTTAAATGCATCCAGTTATTAAATTTATCGTGCGGTTCCTAATTCCTCCGAAATCAAGTGCAACATCATATGAGGTGTACATGTAGCTGTAGCAAGATATGTGTATCTACATGTAAGCATGTATGTATGATACATTTCATAAGCACAATAGTACAATAATCAATGTCTCAATTTCAAATGACAATCCAATACCACTTAGGGGTATATATAATTATAGCAAGGTATGTGGGTGTACATGTAAGTATGCATGATGTACACGTAGCTATAGCAAGATGTGTGTATATACTTGTCAATAATGATGCAATACCATGTAGGTATAGGTGTAGCTGTAGGCATAGCAAGGCATATGTGTAAGCATGTTGGTATAAAGATATGCTATATTTCATATGCGCAACCGCACAAGAATCAATGCCTCAATGTCACTAATCAATACCATATCACATATGTATGTGTGTTGTGCGTATCATGGCAATTACCGATAGTGTGTGTGTAGCATACAATTAGTGCTCGTGCAACATGAACTGTCAATAATAGTGCAGTGTCCAATGGGTACAAGTCCAGGCACAACAATTAATAATATGCAATGATGTCCATCCATCATCTCTATATGAGCATATAAGCATGCAGCTAATATCTTATCATATCATATCTAGCCCTGACGCTTAACGCCATACGGGCGATCTCCCCGTAGATGTTAAATCTACTCCCCGACAATCGTGAACTAGGTAGATCCAATCACCCGCTTCCCTTTCTTCGCAGCGTCCGAAGTCCCCGCCTGCGATCCTATTAACACAAACATAGCAAGTGCAAATCTCAGAAATCGACCAATATCGCGTACAAACTACGTTTGACCGACGCACCAACTCCAATCCAACTCTCAAGTGTTCGTCTAGTGGTTAACGTGTGTACCGACACTCCAAAACCAACCCAAGTGCAGCAGCTACACAAGATCGCAAACCGTGTCGGATAACGAAACACGCGCATTCAAAACACTAGATTAAAGCAAAGTGATCCCAGATTTGATATACAAACAATTAGTGAAAGTTGCAAGTTCCACGAGACCACATAAAACTACAGGGACCCCACGACCAAGACTCAACACCCCAGCCCCCACTCTGGCGGCAATTTGTTGCCAGGAGCAATAAATTTGCGGCCACGATATTTTGGAATGGGCTCAGGTTTGTATGGTGGGTTCTAGGTCACAACACTAGGTCACTGTGATGGGAACTTTTCCAACAAACACCTGGTTCTACAACAGATCATAGAGACTCCATAAAGACACTAAAAATACGATATTTGCATGAAACTAAACTTTACACGTTCTAAACTGAAACTAATAAGCTACACAACATTAAAAACACCTACTTAACAGATAGAGATCATTACCTAACCACACAAGCTCAAAGATCCTAGCTTTCCAAGCTCCAAGTGATCTTAGAGGCAAAACGAGACATGAGAAGTGATTTGGGTGAGATTTGATCAAGTTTTGTGAAGGTTTAGTGATGAATGGGTAAGGGTTCAGTTTGAAGGAAGAGGGAATGAGAAATAATTGAGAAAGAGATAGAGTGAGAGAGAATGAGAGTGTGTGAGTGAGTGAGGTGATAATGAGAGAGTGAGGTGAGTGTTGGGTAAACTTATCCCTTATTCTTACTCTCCCCTTCACCTCCATAAATGCTTCATGACTCACCTAGCCACCTCTCTCTCAATCCAAAATAAGAAATATCTCTCACAAATATCTAGGGCAAGATTAAGACAAGGTTAAATCAAGGCATGGGTTGATTAAGGTGTCATGGTCACTTAACGAGATTAACACTAACTAACCCTCGCATTAACATGCACATGTGTGTGCAAGCCATAACAAATAATAATAAAATATTAATTAATTGTTATAAAATGTGAGGAAACCGATTTGGTAAACTTTTCCCTAAAAACCCGCATTAATGCTTAATTAACACTAATCGCATTCTAAGGTGTTACAATCTCCCCCCTTAAAGAAATTGTCCCCGAATTAAAATTCTTATGAAGCGTACCTTCAAAGAGATGAGGGTATTTCTTCCGCATCTCGCTCTCGGCCTCCCAAGTGATCTCCTTACCATTTGGGCTACGCCAAAGAACCTTCACAGATGGCAAGACCTTTGATCGAAGTTTCTTCACCTGCCGATCCAATATAACTACTGGCTGCTCGGTGAACGAATGATCGTGCTCAAGCTGAATGGTTTGGTGCTGAATCATGTGAGAAGGATCATGAAGGAATCTATGAAACATCGACACATGGAACATGGGGTGAACATCCGGAAAACTGTGCGGGAGCGCCAAACAATAAGTAACAGTACCAACTTGCTCAAGGATCTCGAAAGGACCTACAAATCTGGGACCGAGCTTCCCCTTCCTCCCAAATCTCATAATGTCGTTCATCGGAGAAATCCGCAGGAATACAGGATCCCCCACTGCGAACTCAAGTTTGCGACGACGATGGTCGGCATAAGACTTCTGTCTGCATTGGGCTGCTCTCATCCTCTCCTGAATCAACTGGATCTTCTCTTTAGTCTCCTGAACTAGCTGGGGTCCCAAAACCCTACTCACACTGAGTTCGGTCCAACAAACTGGCGATCGACACTTCCTACCATACAAAGCCTCAAAAGGTGTCATCTGAATAGTCTCTTGAAAGTTGTTATTGTAGGAGAACTCAATTAACGGCAAGTGACGATCCCAACTGCCACCAAAATCAAGCACACACGCCCGAAGCATATCCTCTAGAGTCTGTATAGTCCGCTCTAACTGACTATCGGTCTGCGGATGGAAAGCGGTGCTAAAACTCAATCGGGTACCCAAAGATTCCTGAAGCTTCTGCTAAAGACGGCTAGTAAACTGGGTGCCCCTGTCGGATACAATGCATGTGGGAACGTCGTGCAAACGCACAATCTCATCTATATACAACTGAGCAAACTGAGCATAACCGAAAATGGTCTTCACTGGAAGGAAGTGAGCCGCTTTAGTCAACCGGTCAACAATCACCCAAATGGAGTCATACCCCCGACTGGTCATGGGTAGACCCACAATAAAGTCTATGGAAATCTGGTCCCATTTTCACTCAGGAATGGGTAAAGGCTGCAACTCTCCAGCCGGTCTCTGATGCTCAGCCTTGACTTGCTGACAAGTCAGGCACCTCGAAACGAAGTCCGAAACATCGCGCTTCATCCCTTCCCACCAGTAAATGTTTCTCAAGTCACGGTACATCTTGGTGGAACCTGGATGAACGCTAAAGGCTGACTGATATGCCTTCTCTAGGATCCCGCGTCTCAACCTATCAATATCTGGTACACACAAGCAAGTCCCGTAATGTAGCACACCCTGGTCATCATTCAAGAACTTCGAATCTGTACCCTGCCGAACAAGATCAAGATTCTTAGAAAAACGGGCATCACTGGGCTGCGCCTCATGGATACGATCAAGTAGAAGTGGACGGGAGCGGACATGAGCAAGTTGTCCCCCAGTGGAAGAGAACTCAAACTGAACTCTACCATCGCACAAGATCTGCCAATCTGCAGAAGACTGTCTCTGAACTGCGCTCAACTGGGACAAGCTACCCCCGGGCCTACGACTCAAAGCATCAGCTACCACATTCGCCTTGCCCGGGTGATAAGGGATCTCACAATCGTAATCAATCACAAGCTCCATCCACCAACGTTGTCTCAAATTCAGGTCCCGCTGCTGGAAGATGTACTTCAAGCTCTTATGGTCCGTGAAAATCTGACACGACTCCCCGTACAAGAGTTAGTTATATGTATGCCCTAGAGGCCATTACTGTACATTGGATGTATAATGTAGTGGATGCTGGGACATATATAGGGAGGACTTTCTTGCTCGACATGATAGTATGCTATCTGGTTACTCTTTACCTTAACGTGCACATTGATTGTCTCTCTGTTACTGTCACGACCCGAAAGTACGGAACGTGACCGGCACTTAGATTATGAAGCGTCTAGAGGCGCCACGTGACCTAAGTAAGCCGAAGCCCAGAAATCTAAACCATAAAAGAAGAAAAAGAAGAAAAGAAAAGAAAACAAGTATAAAAACATCAGCAAATTTTACCAAAAATTTCGGCAGAGTCTCCTCTGTAAAAACTGGCCCCCAAACGGGTACAACAAGTATAATATGAATAAACAATAAAAAGCATCCCTAAACGGGTGCTAGCTCAACGCCAACAGGCGGAAACAACCACAACAAACACAATAATATACAACGCCAAAGGGCGAGGCTCAAAACTCAAAAGAAAACAAAACCACCAGATCAGAATAATACATGCGCGACTCTAAGGTCGAAATAACAGACTGGTCCAATAAACTTATCAAGTAATACAAATGTGGTTGATGGAGCTTACTAGATACAAATGAGTGAATAAAAGTACAATGGTGGTTCGGATACAAGTGAACCAACCTACCGTGCAAGTCACCCTGAAAGAATAAATGTGCCAGCAAGCTGCCAGGGAAACCTGTACACCGAACCTGTAATAAAATTTGGCACAACGGGGGTGAGTTGCCAACTCGCGAGTAGAAGACATCTACGAAAAGAAATCGAATGCACGACGCTATCCTAGGTCATAATAATAATACACTACTAAGTCTCAAACCTCAAGTAATAGCAGGGTAACAATACGTGTAAGTGCAGATACTCCGTGCTCGTGTCAGTGCCTCATATAGTACCATGTCATATGAATGAAATGCATGCACCATGAATGTAAAGTAACAAATCCTGAAGTCCAGATATATATGTATAAGAAATCTTTAGCTGTTATCATAGTAGAATGTGTATAAGAATCTGAAATCTCAACAATGAAATCCATGGAAATCCGTGTCAAGCATCGACACAACACAGGTAATCTCAAGTCTCAATATCTCGGGCTCCGTCAATCCGGATCGACCCATGTCATCAAATCTCACGACAACGGTCGGTATCCTCCGGATATCCGCCGCTCCAGACATCACCGGTAGGTAGTCTTCCCCTGCCAGGCTCATCGTCTACAACTCGATCTTCTTGCCCCGGGGTACCATACCGGGCCCACCATGTACCCGAGACGGTCCATCCACTCCTCGAATCGGATCTCGAAATCCAACAGAAAACATGAAATACTCATGGTGGACGACTCATACATCACGAGAAAACCGCATCTTATTTTAAAAAAGAGAAGAGGAGAGAGAGAGAAGTTTTTATATATTTTTGCGGTTTTTCCCCAAAAATCCAGAAATCTCATAGAAATCCAAATCTCAAAATCATGAGTAAGTATATGATAAGTGTCAGCATATGCCCATACTACTGTGCGATAACATGAAATATGAATGCATGAATGTCTAAGTAATAAATATCATGTCTTATACTAATGTCAGAGAATAATCACAATATTATATCTGTCTAGTTGCTAACTGATTCTATCCATAAAAGACAATATGATCTAAAGTGTACGTGACATAGCAATTACCGACGATGATGTGTGTGAGCCGGCAAATAAGTGTGCGTGGAATATGCGCATCACCGGTAATAGTGCTGGTGTCCTAACAGGTAAAGTTTATACTGATTATAGCAACATATAAAAGAACATGCACCATGATGATTACAGTACGAATGTAAATACAGGTGTGCATTATCCACTCCTCTGCGAGATACGAGTACAACTACCACTATGTGAGTCGAACCTAAACCAGTGTCCATCTAATATCCTAAGGAACTAACCTAAGAAACTAGTCAATAAGAAACAAGCATCTACTTAAGGTCTGAACCAATATCTCTAATAGTCGGCGATCCCGCCTCAATAGCGTCGCGTACGTAGTACGGCTTCCTCGAATCAAGAGTGCGGATCAATCATCATATCTAAGCCTCGTACGGTAAAATCCATCGTACGGTATCCCTATATCGGGGTACGGGTCAAGTATCTCCTAGGTGTCTCATTATTAGTAATGGGTCATCATCAACACATCTCATGATCAAGGTTCTAAACTGTGATCGCATACATCAATCATATATCATTGCCATCATGATAAGCATCATTAGTTTATCCTCAGAAATATCATGTCATATGTATCATATTGTGATTAAGTCATACTTATATGATATCGGCATCAGGTCACACCAATATAATGTCGTAATCAAGTTATACATATATCATATCGTGATCAGTCACAAGTTACAGTCCGGGTACTATTCTAGCGTCCCATGTACATCAATAACACCACCACTCTTTATGATTTATATATATTCATGTTCATTATCTCATTCTCTAATGATCCGCTAACACTTTAATACGACTGTATAGCCAAGAATTACGGCATCAAGCCCCGCTACATTGTTTCATCATATCTCGGATATCATATCACATCAATGAATCACATATACGTGTTGTATATATATGTATATACCTATACCTCGTTCTATATATATATACACGTATACCCCATGTCGAGTTTCAGTGTGTGCGCGTGGGTGTGTTTCTATCTGAAACCTACGAACCTCTTCCAAGGTACTCATTCTCGGATATGGTTTTCCTAAATCAGTCTAGTCCAGCCTAGGGTCAATACTAGGGTCCTACTAGGGTCACATCTGATTTCCTAATGTCAATAAGTACCATTCCTATTCTACGTTGCGGGGGTGCTAAACGCCATCCACCCGACTTCCCCCCATAGATATACATCTACTCACCTGGTCCATGTCTGCCGACGACGGTGTCGCCATCCTCCTCTTCATCGCCCGCAGTCCACTTGAAGGGTACCTAAACGCAAACATATAAATATTATCGTAAACCGAATCACATACAAAAGTCAAACGATACAAGGAACAAGCACAGGTTAAAACCTATGTCCCGTCCACGCAAAAGAACCAAATACCGCTCGATATCGGCGTACAAACTCCGATGGATCGAGATAACATCATCAAACAACTTGTAGTTTTAAAAAACATTACTTATATTGTAAAACATGATCAATTTCATCGAAACACTAAAATCGATCAAATCGTCCGTTTTCGAAAAACCCGAAAATGCCAATTTACCGTTTTTCATCGAAACTTGACATTTAAATGAAACCAATGGTCATAAAACTCATTAAATAGCATTACTAGACTATACAAACCATTACTATATTTTTATTACACAATTTTGCATTTATTTGAAATTTCTAGTTTGCAACTTTTAACAATTTTAACATTTTTCAAGCAAAATACCACAATTCCATCACAAAACATAATTTTGCATGAATTAATGTATTAAATCACAATTCATGATGATAATGATTTAATGAAAGCATAAATTATATTTTTAATCTCTTTTATTTAGGAATTTTCAAAATCTAGTTTACAAAATAATAGCATTTTATTAGTATTTTCCAATTCTCAAAGTAATCTAGTGATCAAACTAAGTTTTTCTTTCCATTTACATGCTAATACTCTCACTAAAACTACAATCTAATGATAGCAACTTTAATTGGAATTTTATATTACCCACAAACACATTTTAGAAAAATCTAGTTAGCTAATTTCCTTATTTAAAACAATTTTAAATGAAAATTTTACAATTTAACAACCATGCAATATTTTCCAATTCTAAAAGTGTTAAACTAACTATTATAACCCTAATTAATTATTAAAAACCCTAACTTGAATTTACAACCCTAACTTGCATTTTAAAAAAAACATAGAATTAATTCATTAAATCTAATTAAGCTTAAATGATCATCTAATAACAATAAATCAAAAGAAGGAAAATTATACCTCCAAAATGTGAAATCCAAACAAGAAATGAGCCTCCAAAATACATGCTTTCCCACTCCACAATCCATATAAAAAAGGGTAGAGAATAAAGGGTATGAAGAGATTAGGATATTGTGTATTTTTTGTTGAATTTTTGATGTAATTTGATGGATTTTTGGGCAAAAATGAGGTGGGAAATGGGGGGGGGGGGCAGCCATGGGAGGGTTGTGGCCGGCCTTGAGGGAGTGAGGGAGAGAAAGAAATGATTAAGGAAAAGTGTAGAAGTTTCAAGAGGAGAAATATCACTTAAAGGTCTTTTCATGGTTTATTTAATTATTTATTTATTTGTTTACTATAGCAACTCAAGAAAGCTCTAGAAAATAGGAAAAATTTGCAAATAATTTTTGCATGATACATACTAAATTCTAACATGCCATGGTTCATTTTTACAAATTAAAACCATTTAAATTTGTAATTTACACTAATTTAGTGTAAAAATAAAGCTTATGTTAATATTTAAAATAATTAATTTAGGAAATTTTTTTAATTAAACTAAAAATTTATAAGTGGCTAAATAAACACTATTTACTAGTAATTACATAATTAAATAGGTATTTTTGAATTTATAATGAAAAACAATTACGGTTTGATTTTACGAAAAATACATTTTGCTTTACCGAAAATCATAAAATTCACTTAAACAATTTTATTCATTTAATTATTTATTTAATTATTTTTAAAACGTTACAGTTACATGTTGGTAAAGCCCTTAGGATGTGTACTTGACTACCTGGACTATGATGCGGATCATACTAGTGGGGACATGGTAGTCCATAAGTACATCCTTCAAAGTCCCTAGTCGTGGGTGTATCGAGACGGGGCATCAATATACCAGAGTAGACTAGCATGTACCTTCTCGACCCATACAGATGGGCGATGGATGATCTCATATCCATTGGTGTTTGACATCAGAGGAGATATATGGGTGCTCAGTGTTAGTTATATGTATGCCCTAGAGGCCATTACTGTACATTGGATGTATATTGTAGTGGATGCTGGGACATATATATAGGTAGGACTTTCTTGCTCGACATGATAGTACGCTATCTGGTTGCTCTTTATCTTAACATGTATACTTTCCGTCTCTCTGTTACATGTTGATAAAGCCCTTAGGATGTGTACTCGACTTCCAGGACTGTGATGCAGATCATACTATTGGGGCCTGGATAGTCTATGAGTACATCCTTGAAATGTTCCTAGTCGAGGGAATATCGAGACGGGGCATCGATATTCCAGAGTAGACTAGCGTATATCTTCTCGACCCATGCGATGGGCGATGGATGATCCCATATCCATTGGTGTTTGACATCAGAAATGGTATACGGGTGCTCAGTGGAGACTGGGTACACTGAACGGACTCGCTGAGAACTCCCAGATGGTATTATACCTCACGTCAGATGGCAGTTCTCTGGTGACACTGGTACAGCTTAGTCTGTTGACCCGAGATCGTCATAGAGTCTTGTGTGTCTCCCACTGTGCTTTGATTTCCACCCTACCACGGCTCTACTGAGTCGTGCAAACAGGTGGTTTTTGGGTACAGTCCCGATTCACATGGAGGCAATGAGCGATAGGAGGGGATTCGTCTCTCCCGGTATTGGGGGTTGATGTTGCGCAATGCACGACTGGCCATAACATGAAATCCCTGGCCAGGGTTGCAGTGATATACTGGTAAGAGTTATCAGTAGTTTCATGAATGTTATGGACCCTACGTCGGCATGACTTATCAAGCTATTGGGGTCTGACGTTTACCACCCCTAGTATATATGAAGTTCTGTGACAGGTATTATATATAGTATATATGATATATTATATAGACGTTGCTTATGTTTTACACCCGCGCTAGCCCTGCCTCGCTCTGGCGTTAGTTACCTAACCTAACGGTGCAGACGGGATATCGAGGCGAATGCGGATGGCATAAGCGTACGTTATATTTATCTGTGATGGTTAGGTGGACTTAAATGATGGGATATTCATTAATGAGATTAATGAAAGAAAATAAACCTAATTGATGTTGTGGAATCGAATTTTAAAATAAAACAGGTAGCTACAGTTCTTGCTTTGCATCGTGGTGTTCTTAGTAGAACATCCTGCACCTTATTCGATAAGGAAAGGACCGAGATCCCTTCACCGGGAGTGACTCCTTTAGCAATAACTGGCAGATGCTACAACCCTCGGTTTGTCTTTTGATCGCTTCTATAGTTTCTGCTTTGCACAGTGATATATATGATATATCCTGCACCTCATTCGACGAGGAAAGGGCCGACGATCCCTTCACCGGGAGTGACCCCTTTAGCAAAACTAGAAAAGCCTAAAAAACATTCCATTTAAAAACCATTTGATTCCGCAACGAGATCAAGTTCAAAGCGTTAAAGGATTTCACAAAAACCAGCCGCAACCCTCCGTCATTTTAGGAAGTAGAGTACTTAGTATTCGTGCTGTGTTTGTTGACCATAGTCAAGGCACAGTGTACGGTAGCTAAGTGATGTCTTCCTACACCGCATATGATGCGATTAGTTAGGACAGTCGCGTGACTTTGTTGACCTTAGTTAAGGGTCATGTGGGTGGGTCTAATTAATCACGAAATGACGGGTAGAACTTGACTAGTACTTATGATTTGTTGACCATAGTTAAGGTCATAGGTGCTAGGGGTAAAAACCTTTATCGGGAGTTTCAAGTGTTGAAACTTGCAATGAGATTGCATACCTTCTATATGATAGTTGGATCCCGATACCCACTGCGAGTAATTGTTACTCCTGGGAGAGTTTTGCACTTTGCAATTAGCCGATCAAGTAGGTGTCTAGAAAGGTGTCAATGGGGTTACGCCTCTGGGAAAACGAGGTTTACTGTAATTAGGTCCGTGCGAAAGCACGGGGAACCTCCCTCAAAGTACCGACACTGGCCTGGCTGAAAGATTGGCGAACTTGTAGAGTGTAATTAATCCCGGCTAGTCTTTCCTTTTAGGGTTTGAAGGAAGATTTGATAAAAACAGTGGGAGCCATCCTGATTAGATAAAATATATAACCAATCTAATCTTGCAAGAGCGCACGCTGAGTGTTTTCTTCTCTCTCTCTCCAGGTATCGACCATATCACGCCTTAATCAAGATAATAATACGGAATTTTGACCGAACCCGCTTGTTATACTGAGCTGGGGAACGTTGGTCCCGCTCCAACTTATAATTGTTATAAGACAGAGCAGGAAATAGGGGAATACCAGAATTCCTATGCCGCCCAAACGAAGAAAGTGCATATGATGCATCTTCTTCGGGTGTGTTCGTTAAACAGAACTGTTTCTCAGTATCCTCTGTATCTTGGGTATATGATACCGGATCAGGATCCCAGATATGTAAGCTGTTACATAGGGCTACAAAAAGGTAGAAAAACTGAGAACGGGTGATAAGTTTCATGAGACAGAAACCGGGGCAAGTGTTGCAGCCAAGTCTATTGGTCACTGTCACCCTGTATTACCAGTACATTGATTCTGAACAAATGCTATTAGATACCGAACCTGATATACAAAATCATATCGGTCTCTTTATTAGTAAAGAAGGATATAATTTTGTATTGTTGGATAATGTTTTGAACATTTCCTATATCAAAAGTTGATCGGTTCAGGCACGTTATCTATAAGCATTGATGTTCTAAATCAAACTACAGTTCTTAGTATACGGAACACACACAAGAGGAAAAGTTCAGAAATGAACGGATCCTTCTTGTGGTATTGTAGACTAGGTCACATCAATGCGACCCGACTGGCTGAAGTTACATTTTAGATGCATATTTAAATCAGTTTGAATTTACATCTTATGAAACTTGCCAGTCATGTCACAAAGATTAGATGACCATAGCTCCGTTTACTGGAAACAGAGAAAGAGTTAGTAAACTCTTGGGACTGATACATTATGATGTATGTAAAGTCTCCTGTCTACACATGCCAGGACTGGTTCTTTATACTTCATTATATTCTCTGATGATCTCTCAAGATTCAGTCATATGTTCCTGTTGAAACATAAGTCCGAACCTTTTGAGGTATTCACAGAATATAAGTTAGAAGTAGAGAACCAATAACCGGGTATAAGTATTATGTCCTATGATGAGATCAGGGAGGAGAATACTTGTGCATGGCATTCCTGGACCATTCTAAAGGAGAATGAGATTCTCTCTCCGTACTACTCCTCTGAATACACCACAGCACAACGGTGTATCAGGGCGGAGCAATTGCACAATATTAGATATGGTGTGCTCTATGATGAGTATTACTGAGTTACCTATTTCCTTTTGGGGTTATGCACTTGAGAAGCTGCATACCTATTGAATTAGGTTTGAATCAAATCAGTGCCTACCATTCCATATGAGATATGGTATGGGAAGAACCCATCTCTTAAGCTAGTTAAGATTTGGGGTTGTCCGGCCTATGTTTAAAGCAAAATCCGGACAAGATCGAGGCAGGATCAGTTCTGTAGAACTGGAAAGGTTCCAGCTATACAAAACTGCAGTTGATGATTTGACAGAACCAAAGGATTTTATAGTCCTCGACGAACCTCAACCTCTCCGCCGATCTAGTAGGGTTCCTCATCCGCCTGAGAGATACCTCAGTTTCTCGATGACAGTGGGAGAAAGGATTGCATCATGAGATGATGACCCAACTAGTTTCGAGCAGGCCATCAAGAGTAGGGACTCTGTAAGAATGGCTGGATGCTTAGCGATCTGAGATGGAATCCTTATACACCAACAAAGTATGGACTTTGGTTGCCATATCTGAAGGGTTAAATCCCCATCAGGAGCAAGTATATCTTGAGAAGATTACTTGGTGTAGATAGAAAAGTTGAGACTTTCAAAGCTAGACTTGTTAAAGGCTTTCGTCATCGACTAGGCGTGGATAATGATGAAACCTTTTTCCAGTAGCTATGCTTAAGTCTATCCAGATCCTACTTACCACGGCTACATACCATGACTACGATATCTGGCGGTTGGGTGCCATGACTGTTTTTCTAAATACTGATTTAGAAGAGAACGTCTATAAGAACACAGCCAGAGGGCTTCGTAAACAGTGGGAGCAGCGGAAACGTGTGCAGGTTGCTTTACATAATGAAGCAGGCATCGCGGAGTTGGAACGTCTGTTTTGATGTGATAGTCAAAGTGTTTGACTTCATCAAAATGGTAGACGAACCTTGTATATACAAAAGGGTAGTAGAGAGTAAGGTGGTCATCTTCGTATTGTACGTAGACAACATACTCTTGATAGGAAAAGAGTTTCCTATACTACGATCGGTCAATCTCCTATTATCACTAGGATTCTCCAAATAGGATCAAAGTGATACCTCCTAAATCCTGAGTTTTCATCTATGAGATAGATGTAATTGGATGCTAGGATTCTCACTAGATGTAGTGAGATGGTATCAATCGATCCTAGGGAGAATCACTGGAAGAGTTCCAGGATGATAAAGACGACTGAATGTCAGTCACGGGCATTGTCTTTACCCTCAGTAGAGGGACGGTATGTTGGAAGAGTTCCAAGCTAGATACCGTGGCAAACTAGACGATAAAGGCTGGTAACATCGCTATTGAAGATATTACCAAAGAGGAAGTTTGGGTGTATATTGGTTCATAAGATGAACGAGGTTCCTGCCATTGTATGACAATGGAAGTGTGGCTTCGGCCCTGGAACCCTGGTCCTATCAGTGACCCAGACATATTCTGAGGAAGCATCACCTGACCATGGAGATAGTTGATCTCCGGGGTGATCGAGGTTAGGAGAGTAGACTCAGAGGACAACACGGCAGATCCACTCACGAAGGCCTTTTCCCAGAGAGAGACTCATATGGGATGGTTGAGTATTAGATACTGCGACCACTGCTACAGATGGCCCTAGTGCAAGTGGGAGATTGTTAGTTATATGTATGCCCTAGAGGCCATTACTGTACATTGGATGTATATTGTAGTGGATGCTGGGACATATATATAGGTAGGACTTTCTTGCTCGACATGATAGTACGCTATCTGGTTGCTCTTTATCTTAACATGTATACTTTCCGTCTCTCTGTTACATGTTGATAAAGCCCTTAGGATGTGTACTCGACTTCCAGGACTGTGATGCAGATCATACTAGTGGGGCCTGGATAGCCTATGAGTACATCCTTGAAATGTTCCTAGTCGAGGGAATATCGAGACGGGGCATCGATATTCCAGAGTAGACTAGCGTATATCTTCTCGACCCATGCGATGGGCGATGGATGATCCCATATCCATTGGTGTTTGACATCAGAAATGGTATACGGGTGCTCAGTGGAGACTGGGTACACTGAACGGACTCGCCGAGAACTCCCAGATGGTATTATACCTCACGTCAGATGGCAGTTCTCTGGTGACACTGGTACAACTTAGTCTGTTGACCCGAGATCGTCATAGAGTCTTGTGTGTCTCCCACTGTGCTTTGATTTCCACCCTACCACGGCTCTACTGAGTCGTGCAAACAGGTGGTTTTTGGGTACAGTCCCGATTCACATGGAGGCAATGAGCGATAGGAGGGGATTCGTCTCTCCCGGTATTGGGGGTTGATGTTGCGCAATGCACGACTGGCCATAACAGGAAATCCCTGGCCAGGGTTGCAGTGATATACTGGTAAGAGTTATCAGTAGTTTCATGAATGTTATGGACCCTACGTCGGCATGACTTATCAAGCTATTGGGGTCTGACGTTTACCACCCCTATGCAAGATATGCGGCATATCAGACGAACAGACCGGACTGTACGGTAAGTGTTACTGGTTGGATTCACAGGAGTGTGAGCGGGCTTGCTCGTCGATCTTCTGATAGCTCAATACCCGGGTGGCCGTTATGTTTAGCAGACCGCTTGCGGCTTGTGGGTGTTTGATATGATCATCATCTGCTGCCGGCGTATTGACGAGTCTTTAGAGTCCTACACAGAGGTTTCCTAGCTCAAGCGAAATGAAATAGGAGCGCATATGAGATATGTGCGGGACCGAGAATAATTCGTGTATGTGATACCGTATTCCATTCTCGCGACGAATGTATCGATTGGTTATATGCGATATAACCTGGTTATCGAATCAAGGATTGATTCGAGAAGCCGATACATTGAATACTAGTCGGTTATATGCGACATGACCGGATCATTGAATCAAGTGTTGATTTAATGATTTAATGCATAATTATATATATTTGATATATTACTTTGCATTAACTAGTATTGGTTCACTTTAAATGGATTTACTCACTTGGTTTGTGCACATTGCATATGTGATATATTTTGTGCACATGATTGTATCATGTTTGATGATACATGCAAGCTAGGGTTAGTGTAAAGAATTAGACCATGGTTAAGATTATGATTAGGGTTTTCTTTCCTCTTATTTATTTATGTATTTATTTTGGAAAAAGATGAGAAAAGAATGGTTGCTATTTTTGTTTGCTAGTTGAAGATTCTTGAAGCTTTGAATTAGTCCACCATCCTTGTCTTATACTTAACCCTAACCATTCTAGTTAACCATGGTCCATTCTCTACAACTAACCAAGGGTTAGTAAATGATAAGTATTGATTTATTTATCATTTACATAATACTTATCATATCTTCTTCTTCTTCTTCTTCATCTTCTTCTTCCATGAAGAAAGCTTGCTACTCCAATGGCAAGTGATGAAAACTAGTGAGAAATCCAAAACTAAAGTCTACCCACTTCCTATTTATTCATCCTCTACCCCTTGACAAGTAGTATAGGGTGTTTCCTTCACAAGTTTTCATGGCTTGGTGAAGGTGGAGCTTGATCTAGTGATGCCTCGACGTAGATCATCTTCGGTACGTCGTCGATGACCTAGCCCGTTTTTTCCTCCGATGAAGCCGACGCTAGAGCCCAAGATACGATTTGGACAGCGAGGGGACTTCATCACGGAGCCTACGAGGTGGTGGACCGGATCTACAAAGGTTGTATCCCCTTTCCTTTAGATACATTTCCGTTTACATGCTTGCTTCGCCTATTTATCTAGTTAACGATCCGTATTAGGGTTTATAGGCACCCGTAAAATTTGATTTGTGCATGTTTGATCACTTGTGAGACTCCACTAGAGTGCCTAGGAACCCTACACTCAGTAGAGACTGGGTACACTGGACGGACTCGCCGAGAACTCCCAGATGGTATTATACCTTACGTCAGATGGCAGTTCTCTGGTGACACTGGTACAGAGTAGTCTGTTGACCCGAGATCGTCATAGAGTCTTGTGTGGTTCCCACTGTGCTTTGATTTCCATCTTACCACGTCCAAGAGGGCGTGCAAAACGGTGGTTTTTAGGTAGAGTCCCGAATCACATGGAGGCAATGAGCGATAGGAGGGGATTTGTCTCTCCCGGTATAGGGGGTTGATGTTGCGCTTTGTTCGATTGGCTATAACCGGAAATCCCTGGCCAGGGTTGCTGAGATTTACTGGTAAGTGTTACCAGTAGTTTCTCGAACTGTTATAGACCTCATATCGACACGACTTATCGAGCTATTGGGGTCTGACGTTTACCACCCCTAGGCAAGATATGCGACATATCAGACGATCAGACCGGACTGTACGGTAAGTGTTACTGGTTGGATTCACTGGAGTGTGAGCGGGCTTGCTTGTCGATCTTCTGATCGCTCAATACCCGGATGGCCGTTACGTTTAGCAGACCGCTTGCGGCTTGTGGGTGATTGATATGATCATCATCTGCTACAGGCGTATTGACGAGTCTTTAGAGTCCAACACAGAGGTTTCCTGGCTTAAGCGAAACGAAATAGGAGCGCATATGAGATATGTGCGGGACCGAGAATAATGCGTGTATGTGATACCGTATTTCATTCTCGCGATTAATGTTTCGATTGGTTATATGCGATATATCCTAGTTATCGAATCGAAGATCGATTCGATAAGCCGATACATTGGATACTGGTCGATTATGTGCGATATGACCGGATCATTGAATCAAGTGTTGATTTAATGATTTAATGTATAATTATATATTTGATATATTACTTTGCATTAACTAGTATTGGTTCACTTTAAATGGATTTTCTCACTTGGTTTGTGCACATTGTATATGTGATATACTTTTGTACACAAGATTGTATCGTGTTTGATGATACATGCTAGTTTGGGTTTGTGTAAAGAATTAAACCATGGTTACTTAAGTGGTTAGGGTTTCATTTCCTTTTCTCATTTATTTATCTATTTATTCATTTTGGAAAATGAAAAGCATAAAGAGAAAATGGTTGCTAACTTTGTTTGTATTATGAAGCTTCATGAAGCTTTGACCAAGTGACCATTTTGTCTCATGCTTAACCCTAACCACTCCACTTAACCCTAGTTGATTCTCTACACTTCACCATGGTTAGATTATGATAAGTATTCCTTTTATTTTCTATTTGTGATTAACTTATCATAACAATTATCATCTTCTTCTTCTTCTTCATATGAAGAAAGCTTGCCTCATCAATGGCAAGTGAAGAAATCAAGTGAGAAATCCAATTCTAAAGTCTACCCACTTCCTATTTCTTCATCCTCTACCTCTTGCTAAGTAGTAGAGTGTTTTTTCTTCATAAGTTTCATGACTTTGTGAAGTGAGAGCTTGATCTTGTGATGCCTCGACGTAGATCATCTTCGGCACGAAGCCGACGACCTTGCCTGCCCATTTCTCCGATGAAGCCGACGCAAGAGCTCGGATTTCGATTTGGACAGCGAGGAGACTTCATTGCGGAGCTATGGAGGTGGAGGACCGGATCTACAAAGGTTGTATTTCCGCTCTTTTAGTTTAGTTGTAAACTAGTTTCTTGTTTCGCCTAGAATTCTAGCCAACGATCCGTAGTATAGGGTTTCTCGGCACCGTAATTTTTGAAATTGTCATGGTTGATGCCTTGTGAGACCTCTTGAGAGTGCCTAGGAACCCTACAATGGTATCAGAGCCTAGCTAGAGCCTTAGGCGATGCGTAGACGAAGTTTGAAACCCGAACGAACCCGAAACCCTAACACAAACATGCTCTTTGGACTTTTTCCAAAATCTGGAGTTTTTCGATATTAAAAATATGCAGAAAAATCAGCAGGAAATTCTAAGGGTTTCTGTAAAATTCGTGTGCCTAATTCCATCAATACGCCGCGGTTCCGCAGTACGAGCATGGCTCGTGCGGCGGTTCCGCGGCCGTTTTGTCTTATGTGGCATCGAATTTTGCATAGTAATTCATAATTTGCAGTGCTGGTTTTCCTGGGAATTTTTAATATTTTTTTAAGAGTTGAATTTTCTGGGTTGTTTTGGGGATTCGAATGTTCGATCGGATTATCAAATTTTGTCTGTGTGGCTTTCCGGATAAATTTTAGAATATGCTAAAAAGTTCGACCGGATATAAATACCCAATTTTTCCCCTGTCAGGAAATTTCCAAGTGTTGGATTTTTCCGTGGTTTAATAACGTTCTAAGTAGTGCAAGAAACGCAATGGACCCTCTAGAAGACAACAAACCTTAACTCGATTATGTGACCATCTTGAACTGCCCTTCGAACCTTAGGGTTTGGGGCAGTACGGCGTGCCACATGTGAAGCGTTGGCTTGACCCTTCTATGGCTGGACCGTTGGTACTGAGGCACGAACTGAATATTTTTAGACTTATTTCAAGAGTTGATCTGTTTCGGGAAAACTTGGGCGTTTGACTGTTCGATCGGAAAGTTTAACATTTTCTATTTATCTGGAATGTGATACAATAATTGGAATTCACAAATAGTTATGAGATAACTGAATGAATGTTATAAACATAGCAGTTTAGTCTCACTTGATCGGTTGCCACGGAATTTTGATGCGATCAAAAGTCCGTCGCAATCACGTAGCGTACGCGGATACTCGCCGGGTAAACTTAATAGACAGCCTCACTCCATAACCCCGACCAAGTGACTGTAGGAGAACCGCGTCGCCGAAAGCATCCGTTCGGGTGCTCGCGGCAGCGGTGTTCCGCCTTGGTGCACTTCGTCGACGGTATCGGGGATGCGGCCGTCTACTGAAGTTTGCGACGAGCATTCGATCAGTTTTTCGGGAATCCTGTTGAATTGCCCGACTTGATATTGAAAAGTGTTTTCGATAATGAGACTAAAATGTGGGGTTTATAATTGTTAGGCATGCGATGTCTAAAGAATTCATTTGATCAGGCATGCGATGTCTGAGGAGGTTGCGGATTCCAACTGTTGTAGTTTTACACTTTCTTTTCTGTGACCGTAAGTGTAATATGTGATATCGCCGGTTTCGTTGCTATATGTCAACGACAATTGGGATGCGCATATTTACTTACGTTGATGACATGTGATGTTATGTGTTGCTGGATATGTTATATTGGATCGTCGTGTTTGAATAGCCAGGGGTTTTTTATGTGAGATGAGTGTTTTTCATTTTCATTCATGTAAAAACTTGTATGTAATATTCTTTTATTGGGGCACTTCCAGGTTGCGGAAGTAGTCACCCTTTGTATATTATTTACTTTTCCGCACTAGGATAGACCCAAGGAGGAGGGCACAAGTAACCGGGTTCTGGAGTCCAGTGGAAGACCAACTCGAGGAGTCGAGTCCGAGTCTCCTAACTCTAGAATTGGTAGGGTTGCTTGCCGCTCTCATAGGGGTCTAGGGGTGTGGGTTTGGCTATTCATCGCGACCGTGGAATCCGTGTTTTATACTGGCTCGTATTGAAAACACGGACGTCCTAGTATATCCAATATTTCATATGTTTCTTCTGCTACGATATCTGTGATGTGATCAAGTAATGTTCTGTGATAGATACAGTATATAGTATATATGATATATTATATAGATGTTACTTATGTTTTACACCCGCGCTAGCCCTGCCCCGCTCTGCCGTTAGTTACCTAACCTAACGGTGCACGAGGGGACATCGAGGCGAATGCGGATGGCATAAGTGTACGTCGTATTTATCTGTGATGTTTAGGTAATTTAAATGATGGGACTTCATTAATGAGATTAATGAAATAAAAGAAACCTAAGATGTTGTAGAATCGAATTTCAAAATAAAACAGGTAGCTACAGTTCTTGCTTTGCACAGAGGTATATGTGATATATCCTACACCTTATTCGATAAGGAAAGGACCGAGATCCCTTCACCGGGAGTGACTCCTTTAGCAATAACTGGCAGATGCTACACCCTCGGTTTGTCTTTTGATTGCTTTTAAGAGTTTTTTGCTTTGCACAGTGATATATATGATATATCCCGCACCTCATTCGACGAGAAAAGGACCGACGATCCCTTCACCGGGAGTGACTCCTTTAGCAAAACTAGAAAAGCCTCAAAAACACTCCATTTCAAAATCCATTTGATTCTACAACGATATCAAGTTCATTACGCAATAGGTTTTCAGAAAAACCTGTCGTAGCCCTCCGTCATTTCAGATAAGTACTAGTTAGTATTCGTGCTACGTTTGTTGACTATGTTAAGGCGTAGTGTGCGGTAGCTAATTAGTGCTTATCTGCATAAGCATATGATGTGATTGGATTAGGGTAGTCGTGCGACTTTGTTGACTATGTTAAGGGTCGTGCGGGTGAGTTTAATTCAATCGGGAAATGACGGGTTGAACTTGACTAGCACTTATGATTTGTTGACTATGTTAAGGTCATATAGCTGCTAGGGGCAAAATATTATCCGGAATTTCAAGTGTTGAAATTTGCAATGAGATTGCATACCTTCTATGAGATAGTTGGATCCCGATACCCGCTGCGAGTAATTGTTACTCCTGGGAGAGTTTTAAACATTACAATTAGCCGATCAAGTAGGTGTCTAGAAAGGTGTTAACGAGGTTACGCCTCTGGGAAAATGAGGTTTACATTAATTAGGTTCGTGCGAAAGCACGGGGGACCTCCCTCAAAGTACCGACACTGGCCTGGCTGAAAGATTGGCGAACTTGTAGTGTGTAATTAATCCCGGCTAGTCTTTCCTTTTAGGGTTTGAAGGAAGATTTGATAAAAAGCAGTGGGAGCCATCCTGATTAAATAAAATAATAACCAATCTATTCTTGCAAGAGCGCACGCTGAGTGTTTTCTTCTCTCTCTCTCCAGGTAGCGACCATGTCACGCCTTAATCAAGATAAAAATACGGAATATTGACCGAACCCGCTTGTTATACTGAGCTGGGGAACGTTGGTCCCACTCCAACTTATAATTGTTATAAGACAGAGCAGGAAATTGGGGAATACCAGATTTCCCGTGCCGCCCAAACGAAGAAAGTGCATGTTGATGCATCATCTTCGGGTGTGTTCATTATACAGAACTGTTTCTCAGTATCCTCCGCATCCTTGGTATATGATACCGGATCAGGATCCCAGATATGTAATCTGTTACATAGGGCTACAAAAGGGTAGAAAAACTGAGAACGGGTGATAAGTTTCATGAGGCAGAAAACGGGGCAAGAGTTGCAGCCAAGTCTGTCGGTCACTGTCGCCCTGTATTATCAGTACATTGATTCTGAACAAATGCTATTAGATACCGAACGTGATATACAAAATCATATCAGTTTCTTTATTAGTAAAGAATGATAAAATTTTGTATTGTTGGGTAATGTTTTGAACATTTCCTATATCAAAAGTTGATTGGTTCAGGCACGTTATCTAAAAGCATTGATGTTCTAAATCAAACTACGGTTCTTAGTATATAGAACACACACAAGAGGAAGAGTTCAGAAATGAACGGATCCTTCTTGAGGTATTATAGACTAGGTTATATCAATGCGACCCGACTAGCTAAGTTGCACAAAGATACATATTTAAATCTGTTTGAATTTACATCTTGTGAAAACCTGCCAGTCATGTCACAAAGATAAGATGACCATAGCTCTGTTTAATGGAAACAGAGAAAGAGTTAGTGAACTCTTGGGATTGATACATGTTGATGTATGGAAGGTCCCCTGTCTACACATGCCTGGACTGGTTCTTTATACTTCATTACGTTCTCTGATGATCTCTTTAGATTCAGACATATGTTCCTGTTGAAACATAAGTCCGAACCTTTTGAGATATTCACAGAATATGATTTAGAAGTAGAGAACCAAAATACGGGTATAAGTATTATGTCTTATGATGAGATCAAGGAGGAGATTACTTGAGCACGGAATTCCTGGACTATTCTAAAGGAGAATGAGATTCTCTCTCGGCATTACTCCTCCGAATACACCATAGCACGATGGTATGTCGGGGCGGAGCAGATACGCCCTATTTGATATGGTGTGCTCTATGATGAGTACTACTGAGTTACCTATTTCCTTTTGGGAGTTATGCACTTATGAAGTTGCATACCTATTGAATAGGGTTCGAATCAAATCAGTGCCTACCACTTCATATGTGATATGGAAAGGGAAGAGCCCATGTCTTAAGCTAGTTAAGATTTTGGGTTGTCCGGCCTATGTCTAAAAAGAAAAATCCGGACAAGCTCGAGGCAAGGTTAGTTATGTAGAACTGGAAGTGTTTCAGCTATAAAAACTACAGCAGATGATTTGGTACAACCAAAGAATTCAGAAGATTCCAACGAACCTCAGCCTCTCCGCCGATCTAGTAGGGTTCCTCACCCACCTGAGAGATACTTTGGTTTCTCTATGACAGTGGGAGCGAGGATTGCATCATGAGATGATGACCCAACTAGCTTCGAGCTGGCCATCAGGAGTAAGACTCTGTAAGAATGGCTGGATGCTTAGCGATCTGAGATGGAATCCATGTACACCAACAAAGTATGGACTTTGGTTGCTATATCTAAAGGGTTAAATCCCCATCAGGAGCAAGTATATCTTGAGAAGATTACTTGGTGTAGATGGAAAAGTTGAGACTTTCAAAGCTAGACTTGTTAAAGGTTTTCGTCATCAACCAGGCGTGAATAATGATGAAACCTTTTCCAGTACCTATGCTTAAGTCCATCCAGATCCTACTTGCCACGGCTACATACCATGACTACGATATCTGGCGGTTGGGTGCCATGACTCCTTTTCTAAATGATGTTTTAGAAGAGTGTGTCTATAAGTACACAGCCAGAGGGCCTCGTAGACAGTGGGAACAGCGGAAACGTGAGCAAGATGCTTTATCTGATAAAGCAGGCATCGCGGAGTTGGAACATCTATTTTGATGGATTAGTCAAAGAGTTTGACATCATCAAAATGGTAGATGAACATTGTATAAACAAAAAGGTAGTAGGGGGTATGGTGACGATCCTCGTAGAGTACGTGGATGACATACTCAACATAGGGAAGGAGTTTCCTATGCTACGCTCAGTCAATCTCCGCTTATCACAATGATTCTCCATATAGGATCAAAATGATACCTACTAAATCCTGGATTTCGGATCTATGAGATAGATCTAATTGGATGTTAGGATACTCACTAGCAGTAGTGAGATGGTATCAATCGATCCTGGGGAGAATCGCTGGAAGTGTTCCAGGGTGATGAAGACGACTGAATGTCAGTCGCAGGCATTGTCTTTACCCTCAGTAAAGGGACGGTATGTTGGAAGAGTTCCAAGCTAGATACCGTGGCATACTAGACGATAAAGGCTGGATACATCGCTACTTAAGATGCTACCAAGGAGGAAGTCTGGGTGTATATTGGTTCATGAGATGAACTTCGTTCCTCCCATTGTGTGACAATGGAGTTGTGGCTTTTGCCCAGGAACCCCGGTCCCATCAGTGACTCAGACATGTTCTAAGGCAGTATCACATGATCATGGAGATGGTTGATCTCCAGGCTGATCGAGGTTAGGAGAGCAGACTCAGAGGACAACACGGCGGATCCACTCACAAAGGCCTATTCCCAGAGAGAGACTTTTATGGGATGGTTGAGTATGAGATACTACAACCACTGCTATCAGATGGCCCTAGTGCAAGTGGGAGATTGTTAGTTATATGTAAGCCCTAGAGGCCATTACTGTACATTGGATGTATAATGTAGTGGATGCTAGGACATATATAGGGAGGACTTTCTTGCTCGACATGATAGTATGCTATCTGGTTACTCTTTACCTTAACGTGCAAATTGATTGTCTCTCTGTTACATGTTGGTAAAGCCCTTAGGATGTGTACTTGACTACCTGGACTATGATGCGGATCATACTAGTGGGGACATGGTAGTCCATAAGTACATCCTTCAAAGTCCCTAGTCGTGGGTGTATCGAAACGGGGCATCGATATACCAGAGTAGACTAGCGTGTACCTTCTCGACCCATATAGATGGGCGATGGATGATCCCATATCCATTGGTGTTTGACATCAGAGGAGATATACGGGTGCTCAGTAGAGACTGGGTACACTGGACGGACTCGCCGAGAACTCCCAGATGGTATTATACCTTACGTCAGATGGCAGTTCTCTGGTGACACTGGTACAGAGTAGTCTGTTGACCCGAGATCGTCATAGAGTCTTGTGTGGTTCCCACTGTGCTTTGATTTCCATCTTACCATGTCCAAGAGGGCGTGCAAAACGGTGGTTTTTGGGTACAGTCCCGAATCACATGGAGGCAATGAGCGATAGGAGGGGATTCGTCTCTCCCGGTATTGGGGGTTGATGTTGCGTTGTGTTCGATTGGCTATAACCGGAAATCCCTGGCCAGGGTTGCTGAGATTTACTGGTAAGTGTTACCAGTAGTTTCTCGAACTGTTATAGACCTCATATCGACACGACTTATCGAGCTATTGGGGTCTGACGTTTACCACCCCTAGGCAAGATATGCGACATATCAGACGATCAGACCGGACTGTACGGTAAGTGTTACTGGTTGGATTCACTGGAGTGTGAGCGGGCTTGCTTGTCGATCTTCTGATCGCTCAATACCCGGGTGGCCGTTACGTTTAGCAGACCGCTTGCGGCTTGTGGGTGATTGATATGATCATCATCTGCTACAGGCGTATTGACGAGTCTTTAGAGTCCAACACAGAGGTTTCCTGGCTTAAGCGAAACGAAATAGGAGCGCATATGAGATATGTACGGGACCGAGAATAATGCGTGTATGTGATACCGTATTTCATTCTCGTGATTAATGTTTCGATTGGTTGTATGCGATATATCCTAGTTATCGAATCGAAGATCGATTCGATAAGCCGATACATTGGATACTGGTCGGTTATGTGCGACATGACCGGATCATTGAATCAAGTGTTGATTTAATGATTTAATGTATAATTATATATTTGATATATTACTTTGCATTAACTAGTATTGGTTCACTTTAAATGGATTTTCTCACTTGGTTTGTGCACATTGTATATGTGATATACTTTTGTACATAAGATTGTATCATGTTTGATGATACATGCTAGTTTGGGTTTGTGTAAAGAATTAAACCATGGTTACTTAAGTGGTTAGGGTTTCATTTCCTTTTCTCATTTATTTATCTATTTATTCATTTTGGAAAATGAAAAGCATAAAGAGAAAATGGTTGCTAACTTTGTTTGTATTATGAAGCTTCATGAAGCTTTGACCAAGTGACCATTTTGTCTCATGCTTAACCCTAACCACTCCACTTAACCCTAGTTGATTCTCTACACTTCACCATGGTTAGATTATGAAATAGTATTCCTTTTATTTTCTATTTGTGATTAACTTATCATAACAATTATCATCTTCTTCTTCTTCTTCATATGAAGAAAGCTTGCCTCATCAATGGCAAGTGAGAAATCCAATTCTAAAGTCTACCCACTTCCTATTTCTTCATCCTCTACCTCTTGCTAAGTAGTAGAGTGTGTTTTCTTCACAAGTTTCATGACTTTGTGAAGTGAGAGCTTGATCTTGTGATGCCTCGACGTAGATCATCTTCGGCACGAAGCCGACGACCTTGCCCGCCCATTTCTCCGATGAAGCCGACGCAAGAGCCCGGATTTCTATTTGGACAGCGAGGAGACTTCATTGCGGAGCTATGGAGGTGGAGGACCGGATCTACAAAGGTTGTATTTCCGCTCTTTTATTTTAGTTGTAAACTAGTTTCTTGTTTCGCCTAGAATTCTAGCCAACGATCCGTAGTCTAGGGTTTCTCGGCACCGTAATTTTTGAAATTGGCATGGTTGATGCCTTGTGAGACCTCTTGAGAGTGCCTAGGAACTCTACAACAAGTAGTGTCTCCAGATCTTCAGCGCAAAGACCACCGCGGCCATCTTAAGATCATGAGTGGTTGTAACATTTCAGAAAAATAAAATATTATTCTTGGGAATTTTTATAATTAAATAATAAATATAATGAATATTTTAATATGGCTGTATAATTAAATACCGATAATTTGGGGAATTTTTTTTTGGAAAATTATGGAAATTACTGAAAAGATGGTGTTTTATGTGAAATAAGCAAATTATGAAATTTTATGATTTATTATATTCGCTTTTAGTGCTAATCGCGATTAAATATCGCTAATCGCGTATTAAGCGTGTTTTGTGCACATGACATGCACCATATCATTTTTACACTTGTTACATTTTATCATAGTCTTTTCTTCATTTATCATGCATGGTGGTTGACTTTAGAAAAGAAAAGAAAAGGAAAAAGAAAGGAAATGATGACTTGAGGAGACATAATCATGAGAGTGAAGCATGGGCATGAGAGAGAAAGTGGGAGTGGGTGAGGGGTTAACTTTGACCAAGGGCCATTGCAATTATTCATCCTCTTCATCTTTTTCCTCTCCCTTCTTCTCACCATGGCAGCACCTCATCTCCCCCTCCTCTTCAACCATCAAAACAAACCCAAAACAAACCCAAAACCCCATCTCCTTTTCACAAAAATCATGCACAAGGCCATTACAAGCACATCGGACCAAGAAAAATCAGATTTTGGCGCTGTAGAGGATTCATGAGTGTCAAATGAGGTAATCCCTTCACAATTAGTGTATTATTTCATTTGCTTATGCATCTATTCAAGTTTAAAATCGATTTGGCGAAGTTTAGTGGACTTTGGAAATCCCTAGAGAGGGTTAGGGTTGATTTTGAGTTGTGATTGTGTAATTAAGCCTAGGTGGTGACCTTAAACCCCCCCTATGATCTTAGAACCTATACTATACTGAAACAAACCCAAATACTGAAAACAGAAAACTATCCATGTCAGTTTGTGAGGAAAATGAGTGTGCAGGGAAATCTGGGATGATCCGGGGAATTTCTGAGACAAACAAACAACTCCAATGACCAATTTAAGACCATAGGAGACCACCCTGTGAGTACGAGGCCGTTTCACCAAGGGAAAACCAGTCTCGCCAGAATTGAGGGGGTAGGGGCTGGCCACCTGGGTGAGTTTGGTGCCCAGGTTGTGTCTATAGTTCATAGGACCCCTATACATGACCCCAGTATTGTTTGCTTACCTAGTTTTGACCTGAACTGAAATCTGGGACCACTTTCTTGAGTTTTTGTTTTGATTCGGGGTTTTGTTTTACGTATTTTAAATTCTGGAATTTTGCACATTGGTTTTAACTCGATGGTTTGACGTTTGTACATCAACATCGAGGGTTGGTTTGGCTATTCTCGCATGCGTAAGCGATAGGTTTTGACCTATGTGTGATATGCGTGCCGATTTGTTTTTCGTATGCCGTTTCGATTTCGAATTGGATTTTAATGCGATACGACACGTTGTGATGTGTAGGTACCCTCATGAGGACTTCGAGACGACAAGCAAGCGGGTGGCGACGTCGACATCGGCAAGCGAAGGTCAAGGTGAGTAGATTTATATCTACGGGGAGAAGTCGGGTGGATGGCGTATAGCACCCCCGCAAAGTCGTAAGAAACGATGTGATATGTTATAGATAAGCATTTATATGTTATGGAGAGATTGAACACTTAGCAAGGGGAGCTTTAGGTGATCATGGGTTTAGTGTTAGTGAGAATTGAAGAAGGACTTTAGTTGATTTCTTAGTCACGAAAACCCTAGGGTAAAGACTTACATACACGCACATACACATACTCGCATACATCGATATCCTTGTGCGTATTGGGGACATATTTAGATTGGTTTATTCACATGCTTTGATGACGAGAATGTTATATGATACTTGGGAATGAGTCGATCTGATTGGGCATGATGTCGTGAGATATTTAATGTGTGACCGAGATAAGTCATGATGTTATAACAGGTCGTTGGACGACGATACTATGTTGTTGGCATATATGACGATAGTTGACATGTGATCGAGATATGAGATAAGATACGTTAAGATATTTATAATGGATCGCTTGGGCGAAGTATACTTCTATATGATAATATGTGTGGATGACATCGGATTGTAGGAGACTTTAGATCAGTAGCCAGAGCATGATATTGTTGATGATATTAGTAGTGTACTAGACTTAGATCAGTACCCCTGCTCACGATATGTGATGATGAAGATGCCCAATGAATAATGAGATAAATATGATATTTGGGATGTCGTACGATAGATTTACCGTACGAGATATAGTTATGAGGATAGATCCGCACTCTGGACTCGAGGATGTATTATTAGTTGTTGGGTCGTACGTGATACCATTGAGGCGAGATCACCGACTACTAGCTTGTTAGTGTATATGCCCTAGAGGCCATTACTGTATCATACTAATTTGTATATTACTTGATGGAAGCTTGGGATATTCATAGTTGTATATACAATCTTGCTCGAAATGGTAGTATGCTACTTGGTTTGTCTCTGCTTTAATATGTGCATGTGTTTCTTTTAGCATATCGCTGATATACATATTAGTAGAGCCCTTAGGATCTTTGCTTGATTACCAGCGTTGTGATGGCGCTCACACTCGTGGGCGCTGGGTAATCCATAAGCACATCCTTATACAGGTCCCTAGTCGTTGGACTATCGAGACAGGGCATCGATACTCCGGAGTAGACTAGCGTATGCGCTTCTCATCCCAGCGTGGGAAACGGTCCGTCCCACAGCCGTCAGTACGTCGTACTTGAGATAGTATGCGGGTGCTCGTTAGGTTACGAGTACACTGGACAGGACTCGTCGGGAACTGTTGGTTGGTATTATACCTATCGTCAGTTATCAGTTCCCAGGTGACATGAGTACAGCTTAGTCCGCTGACTTGACACTGTCACTTCGCCTCGAGTGAGTTCCCACTGCACTTTGATTACTACCCTACCACGGCTCAAAGGAGTCGTGCAAACAGGTAGTTTTTGGGTGCAGTCCCGAAGCACTTGGAGGCAGTGACGGTTAGACAGGATTCGTCTCTCCCGGTATTGGGGGTTGACATCGCGCTGTGTCCAGGAGAGCCATTACACGAGTAGTCCATGGCCAGGGCAAGCGAGATATACTGGTAGGTTTCCAGTGTTATCTCAGGGTGTTCTGGGCTACACTCCGATACGACTTATACCGCTATTAGGGGACTGACGTTCACCGGCCCCCTAGGCCCGCCATGCGATGTATCAGACGAACAGACCGGACTATACGGAGACTGTCACATACAGGCTCAGTAGGAGTTCAGATGGGGTTCACCTCGTCAGTCTTCTTATCGGCATCTACCTGGGGACCGTTACGTACAGCTAGTGCCGCTTGCGGTCTGTGGTTAAACCCACTGCCAGCGTAGTGTCGAGTCTGTAGAGTCCCACACAGAGAGCTATTCGCCTTTAGGCAAAATGAGTAGAGGTCGCATGGTTTTGCGACAGGGTTCGTTCACATCCGCGCACTTGTGCACGTTTGTTGTCCGGACAGCTTATACTAGCGGGCTTTGGTTTAAGCCAGATCCTAGTATATGATTTGGGATTGGTTTTATCTCTTTGTATTCGTGTTCCTCGGATCACGAATACGGGTGCGTATGCACAGTTGCTTGAGACAGAGGGAGAGGACTTTGATTAGGGTTAATGACCATTGTCATTTTATTAACCCTAATGCTTATGTGTGTATTATGGTTAATTGATATTAGTTTATTATAATTATGCATGGTTATGGTTGTTGACCATTTGACATTCTTGACTTGTTGACCTTGGTTGACACTTTGACCATCATCATTTCATTTGGAAGATACTCTTTCATCCTTGCAATTTGCATTAAAAATGAAATGATAATGGTCATGTCTTGATTAAGCCATGACAATTATCTCACTAATTATCTAATTACAATAATTCACACATATATGAGAGAATGCTTCATATTTTCTCTCATTCTATCATTCACTTTCTCTCTCTTGTTCTTCCTCTCCCTCAAGCTCTCCCCTCTCATGTATTGAGAAACACTTGAGCTTGAGAAAAACCTCTTCTTGATAATCTCTACTCTCATCTATGGTTCTAGTATTAGCACTTCTAGCACCCTAGTTACTTCTAGCTTGGAGTTGAAGCCAAAGGTTGAGGCTTTCGGGTGGATCTTTCTTCGACGTGAGAAGACGACAAAGATGACCTCTTTCTACTACTCCAAGGAGCAAGGAGAGAAGGACATAAAGCCCTAGGTATAACCATTCTAACACTCAGCTAGTTTCTAGTTAGCTTTAGCTTGTTTTTGTTTAGCAAAGATCCTTCATTGTCTAGTCCATGTTGCCTATAGTTGATAAAAATTTGATTTTTATTCCCTTTTCCGTCTCCCCGTAAGTACCGGGGTGGGCAACGTGGACTTACAGTGGTATCAGAGCCTAACTAAACATAAACTAGCTAGGTTGTAAAGTGTATGGAAGTTCGAATCGGAAAAATCGAAAAACCGAGTTTTCAAAACCCTAACTTTCTGTTAAAATTTTTTTCTGTTCAAAACAAAATAAATCATACTCCAAAAATCATCTCAGGGTTTTGTGAAGAAAGCCACCAAAAACGATCCAGAGATTCGCTCAAAGAGGCGCGGTTCCGCGGCAATAGCAAGCTATTGCCGCGCAACCGTGGCCGTTTTGGCTCGGCTCTGGGTCGAGTTTGGTGCAGTGTCTTTCTGGCTTGGTTTTGGGATTTTTAAGATGGTTTATATGTGCCCAGATTTTCCATAATAGAAATTTGTTTTTGGGGGCCTATAAATCCGTATTTTTTTTATCGACCTTCACTACACTTTGACTAAAGGGTTATATCTGTGATATTTATATGTATTGAACGTCGGCTAATCGCTATATGTCGATTAGTCGGGGTTATACATATCTGTGATCTGTGTTTGATGATGGTATGTGTATATGAATGTGTTGGATTGTCGCGGGTGAATAGCCGGGGTGGATGTGAGATGAGTGTTTCTTTTTCTTTCATTCATTATGTAAATTGATGTAATATTATTATTTGTTTGGCCGCACAACCGGGTCGGGGTTGTAGCCGTCATTGTATAATTCTTTTTACTGTTTTTGCTCCTAGGATAGACCCATGGAGGGGGTGCACAAACTACCGGGTATCTCGAAGTGCCGAGTGGCCTACTCACGGTGTTGAGGGAGGTTGCTTCGCTTCGGGTACTTGGCAGGTAGTTTGCCGCACCCGTAGGGGTCTTGGGTAGGGTATTTGGCTATTCACCGCGACTGTGTAATCCGCTTTTCGTTGCAGGCTCGAACGGATTGTGGATTCCTAGTATATCCAATGTATTCATCTATGATCTGTAATGTCTATCATTGCTATATATTTATATATGATAACTATTTAGGCATTGCTTATGTTTTACAGCCGCGCTGGCCCAGCCCCCGCTCTGTCGTTAGTTAAGTAACCTAACGGGTGATGACGGGGCCCCGTGGCGAATGCGAATGGCATAAGCGTACGTCATATTTTGGTTGTTTTCTGCAATGGTAGGATTAAATGATGGGACGCATTAAAAGAACTAATGCAAGAAAATAAACCAAGTAAAATTCGATTGGAACACTTTGAAAACCACTCGGTTCTTTTCAAAACTAAATTTTTAAACGCGGAGCTTGAACCACTCCTTTTAAAAGATATCTCGTTCCATCGATTATATCAAGTTCACTACGTTCACGGTTTCGCCAAAACCATTCGTAGCCCTCCGTCATTCCACATGAATGGTCAAAAGTATTCAAGCTATGTATTTTGGCCAAAGTCAAGGCATAGTGATTGGTAGCTATTGGGTATTCATGTGCAGCATAGATAAATGCGTTGGTTTGGGACAGTCGTGCTGCCATTTTGGCCAAAGTCACGGGTAGGTACGGGTGGGTCCAAATTAACCAGGAGAATGACGGGTAGAACTTGACATGTGACTTATGATATTTTGGCCAAAATCAAGATCATAAGAGCATGGGGCAAAAATCCACATCGGGAGTTTCATAAGTACTGAAACTTGCTAGCGCTGCATACCATTTGGAGTGTGATAATTCTGGTAGGATTCCTTCAGTTTTATCATGCGATGATATTTGGATCCCGATCCTACTGTGAGTATATGCTACTCCTCGGGAAAACTCTCACTTAACGATCAATGCTATAAACTTAGTAGGTGTCTAGAAAGGTGTTAGCGGGGCTACGCCCCCAGGGAAAAGAGGTTCTTAAATTAAGGAACTTCGCAAAAGCGTTGGAAAACCTCCCTCGAAGTACCGACACTGGCCCGGCTGAACGGTTAAGCAAGTATTGTACGGTGAGATTGATCCTGACTAATCCTTTCTTTACGGTTTGAGAAGGGATTCGAGAGACAGTGGGAGCCATCCAGTTTAGACAAACTAAAAACCACTCTAAACTTGCAAGAGCATCATGCTAAAGTGTTTCTTTTCTCTCTCCTAATTGCAGCGACCATTCAACATGACCGGACTTAAGTTATTACTAGATAAAAACATATTGACAGAGCCAAACTACAAAGATTGGCTCAGGAATGTCAAGATGGCAATCACTTATGACAAGTTGGGGTATGTCCTTACCACCAAAGCTCCCCCTGTCCCAGGTCCCAAAACCAGTGTCGTAGATAGGGAAATCTACAAGACCTGGGAAATAGATTGCGCGAAGGCCAAATGCCTCGTACTAGTCTCGATGGACAACGAACATCAGAGGAGGCACGAGAATATGGACCTAGAGTCCATATTTCTTCATACAAAAGAACTGTATGGAGAGCAGTCTCGTATCGCAAGATACGAAGTGTCGAAGAAGTTGTTTTTGGCAAGGTTGGCCGTCGGATCATCGGTAACGGAACACGTGCTTAAGATGATTGGCTACATAGAGGAGCTCGCGGACCTTGGGACCACGTTGGAAAATGAACTCTATACTGATTTGATTCTCCAGTCCCTTCCTTCCACTTACGCCCAGTTTATCCTTAACTTCAACATGCAAGGAAAGGAGGTTGAACTTTCCGAACTTCTGAACATGTTGAGGAGTGCTGAGGGCACCCTACAGAAGGGTAGGGAGACATCCATTTTGTTTGTAGGAGGATCTTCCTCTTCTAGATCTTGGGCGAAAGCCAAGGGTAAGAAGAAGAAAGCCCCCGCCAAACCAAGAGGCGGTGTCAGTAAAGTGGATACGAAGGTAAAAGGAAAAGCAACAAAGGTAGCGGGAAAGCTGGTAGGGAAGGAAGAATGCTTCTATTGTCACAAAAGTGGTCACTGGAAACAGGATTGCAAGGCTTGGAAGGCCAGAACACAGGATTTGAAGCGAGTTGCGGCTTCAGCTTCAGGTGTGTATGTTATTGATAACTGTCTATCAATAAACTCTACTTCCTGGGTATTGGATACCGGATCAGGATCTCATATCTGTAATTCTTTGCAGGCGTTGAGAAAGCGTAGAGTTTTGAAGGCAGGTGACATGACCCTCAGAGTTGCAAACGGTGCTAGCATGGATGCTGAGGCCGTGGGGGACTATCACCTGGGATTTTCGGATGGACATTTTTTGGTTTTGCGTAGTTGTTATTATGTACCAAATGCAACCTGTAATATCATTTCTGTATCTTTATTATCTAAAGAAGGTTATGAATTTGCATTTGTAAGTAATGTAGTGAACATTCACCTTAATCAAGTTTTGATTGGGTCAGGTACATTGAACAACGGTATATACGTATTAAACCAACCACAGATTTTCAATGTCCAGAATACACACAAAAGAAAGTCTCCAGAAATCAAAAAAACTTTCTTATGGCATTGTAGACTGGGTCACATCAATGAGAGAAGGTTGACTAAGTTACATACAGAAGGGTATTTGGATCCGTTCGAATATCAATCGTATGCAACTTTTCAATCCTGTCTCAGAGGAAAGATGACAAAGACTCCGTTCACTGGACACGGAGTAAGAGCGAGCGAGCTCTTGGGACTCGTACACAGCGACGTGTGCGGTCCAATGTCTACACATGCGCGAAGCGGTTATTCTTACTTCATTACTTTTACGGATGACTTTTCAAGGTACGGTTATGTCTTCTTAATGAAACATAAATCCGAGGCTTTTGAAAAATTCCAGGAATATAAAAATGAAGTAGAAAAACAAACAGGCAAAAGTATCAAGGCACTGAGATCTGATCGAGGTGGTGAATACTTGAGTGCCGAGTTCCTGGGTTACTTAAAAGAGAATGGAATTCTCTCTCAGCTTACTCCTCCATACACTCCGCAACATAACGGTGTATCGGAGAGACGGAACCGAACCCTATTGGATATGGTACAGTCCATGATCAGTAACGCTGAGTTGCCGCGATCGTTCTGGGGATATGCGCTAGAATCAGCTGCATACCTTTTGAACCGAGTTCCAACTAAGACTGTGCCTACTACACCATATCAGATGTGGTGTGGGAAGAGACCCTATCTTAATCACATCAAGACATGGGGATGTCCATCTTTTGGAAAAAAACAGCATGCGGACAAGCTCGAGGCACGCTCAGTACAGTGCAAGTTTATGGGATATCCAAAGAACTCCAAGGGATATTTCTTCTATTGCGAAGAGGAACAAAAGGTGTTTGTTTCTCTCCATGCCCACTTTCTAGAACACCAGTTCATAGAAAAAGAATTAAGTGGGAGCGCAATAGAACTGGAAGAAATTCCAGAACCACGAGCTATTACTGAAAGCTTAGTAGAACCAGAGGGTTCGAAAGATCTGGACATTCCCACGCCACTCCGCAGGAGTAGCAGACAGTCTCATCCGCCCGAGAGATACTACGGTTTTCTCATTGACGGGGATAGAGAGGATTGCATCATAGACTGTGATGAGCCTACTAGCTTCCAGCAAGCCATTCAGAGCGTCGACTCGGTAAAATGGTTGGATGCAATGCGGACCGAAATGGAGTCCATGTATACCAACAAAGTATGGACGTTGGACATTGCTCCAGATGGGGTAAAACCCGTAGGATGCAAGTGGATCTTCAAAAGGAAGATTGGTGTAGATGGACAGGTTGAGACCTATAAAGCTAGACTGGTAGCAAAGGGTTTTCGTCAGCGACCTGGTTTGGACTATGACGAAACCTTTTCTCCAGTAGCTATGCTGAAATCTATTTGGATCCTTCTTGCCATTGCTGCCTTCTACGATTATGAGATTTGGCAGATGGACGTAAAGAAAGCTTTTCTAAATGGACATTTAGAGGAGTGTGTCTATATAGACCAGCCAGAGGGTTTCATTCAGAGTGGGAGCAGCGGAAAGGTGTGCAAGTTGCTTAAGTCCATTTATGGACTAAAGCGGGCATCGCGGAGTTAGAACATCTGTTTTGATGAGACGGTCAAAGAATTTGGCTTTATCAAAAATCCAGATGAACCATGCATCTATTGTAGATTTGTAGCGAGAACTGTAGTATTCCTCGTTTTATACGTGGATGACATTCTCTTAATAGGAAATGATATTCCTATGCTACAATCTGTCAAGGGGTTCTTGTCACACAGGTTCTCCATGAAAGACCTGGGTGATGCCTCATACATTCTGGGTATCCGGATCTACCATGACAGATCCAAGAGGATATTAGGACTTTCACAGTCCAGGTACATCGACACCACACTGAAGAGATTCAGTATGGAAGATTCCAAGCGCGGTAATCTACCGGCTTGTCACGGGATCACCCTCTCCAAAGAGATGTCTCACAAGACTGATTTGGAGAGGGATCGCATGTCTATTATACCCTACGCTTCTGCGGTAGGCTCTATAATGTATGCGATGTTGTGTACCAGACCGGATGTGGCTTATGCACTGAGTGTGGTAAGCAGGTATCAGTCAAACCCTGGGGAGAAACATTGGATAGCAGTAAAGAATATTCTCAAGTACCTGAGAAGGACTAAGGAGATGTTCTTGGTGTATGGCGGAAAAGACCTCCAGATTGAGGCCTTTGCTGACTCCAGCTTCCAGAGTGACAAGGATGATTCCAAGTCCATGTCGGGTTTTGTCTTCACCCTCAATGGAGGGGCGGTGTTTTGGAAGAGCTCCAAACAGGAAACTGTTGCTGACTCGACTATGGAAGCGGAATACATCGCTGCATCTGATGCCACAAAAGAAGCTGTCTGGATGAGGAAGTTCTTGAAAGAACTTCAGGTGGTTCCGTCCATTGTTGACCCAATACCTCTGTATTGCGACAACAACGGGGCTATAGCTTTAGCGAAGGAACCAAGGTCCCATCAGAAATCCAGACACATCTTGAGGCGGTATCACCTGATCAGGGAGATCGTGGATCGCCAGGAGATCGAGGTTCGGAGGGTTGCTTCAGAAGATAACACAGCAGATCCATTCACCAAGGCCTTGCCCCAGACTCAGTTCGAGCGGCTGATCGAGATGATAGGTCTTCGATACGCCAGTACATGGCCTTAGTGCAAGTGGGAGATTGTTAGTATATATGCCCTAGAGGCCATTACTGTATCATACTAGTTTGTATATTACTTGATGGAAGCTTGGGATATTCACAGTTGTATATACAATCTTGCTCGAAATGGTAGTATGCTACTTGGTTTGTCTCTGCTTTAATATGTGCATGTGTTTCTTTTAGCATATCGCTGATATACATATTAGTAGAGCCCTTAGGATCTTTGCTTGATTACCAGCGTTGTGATGGCGCTCACACTCGTGGGCGCGGTGTAATCCATAAGCACATCCTTATACAGGTCCCTAGTCGTTGGACTATCGAGACAGGGCATCGATACTCCGGAGTAGACTAGCGTATGCGCTTCTCATCCCAGCGTGGGAGACGGTCTGTCCCACAGCCGTCAGTACGTCGTACTTGAGATAGTATGCGGGTGCTCGTTAAGTTACGAGTACACTGGACAGGACTCGTCGGGAACTGTTGGTTGGTATTATACCTATCGTCAGTTATCAGTTCCCAGGTGACATGAGTACAGCTTAGTCCGCTGACTTGACACTGTCACTTCGCCTCGAGTGTGTTCCCACTGCACTTTGATTACTACCCTACCACGACTCAAAGGAGTCATGCAAACAGGTAGTTTTTGGGTGCAGTCCCGAAGCACTTGGAGGCAGTGACGGTTAGACAGGATTCGTCTCTCCCGGTATTGGGGGTTGACATCGCGCTGTGTCCAGGAGAGCCATTACACGAGTAGTCCCTGGCCAGGGCAAGCGAGATATACTGGTAGGTTTCCAGTGTTATCTCAGGGTGTTCTGGGCTACACTCCGACACGACTTGTACCGCTATTAGGGGACTGACGTTCACCGCCCCGCTAGGCCCGCCATGCGATGTATCAGACGAACAGACCGGACTGTACGGAGACTGTCACATACAGGCTCGGTAGGAGTTCAGATGGGGTTCACCTCGTCAGTCTTCTTACCGGCATCTACCTGGGGACCGTTACGTACAGCTAGTGCCGCTTGCGGTCTGTGGTTAAACCCACTGCCAGCGTAGTGTCGAGTCTTTAGAGTCCTACACAGAGAGCTATTCGCCTTTAGGCAAAATGAGTAGAGGTCGCATGGTTTTGCGACAGGGTTCGTTCACATCCGCGCACTTGTGCACGTTTGTTGTCCGGACAGCTTATACTAGCGGCCTTTGGTTTAAGCCAGATCCTAGTATATGATTTGGGGTTGGTTTTATCTCTTTGTATTCGTGTTCCTCGGATCACGAATACTGATGCATATGCACAGTTGCTTGAGACAGAGGGAGGGGACTTTGATTAGGGTTAATGACCATTGTCATTTTATTAGCCCTAATGCTTATGTGTGTATTATGGTTAATTGATATTAGTTTATTATAATTGTGCATGGTTATGGTTGTTGACCATTTGACATTCTTGACTTGTTGACCTTGGTAGACACTTTGACCATCATCATTTCATTTGGAAGATGCACTTTGATCCTTGCAATTTGCATTAAAAATGAAATGATAATGGTCATGTCTTGATTAAGCCATGACAATTATCTCACTAATTATCTAATTACAATAATTCACACATATATGAGAGAATGCTTCATATTTTCTCTCATTCTATCATTCACTTTCTCTCTCTTGTTCTTCCTCTCCCTCAAGCTCTCCCCTCTCATGTGTTGAGAAACACTTGAGCTTGAGAAAAACCTCTTCTTGATAATCTCTACTCTCATCTATGGTTCTAGTATTAGCACTTCTAGCACCCTAGTTACTTCTAGCTTGGAGTTGAAGCCAAAGGTTGAGGCTTTCGGGTGGATCTTTCTTCGACGTGAGAAGACGACAAAGGTGACCTCTTTCTACTACTCCAAGGAGCAAGGAGAGAAGGACATAAAGCCCTAGGTATAACCATTCTAACACTCAGCTAGTTTCTAGTTAGCTTTAGCTTGTTTTTGTTTAGAAAAGATCCTTCTTTGTCTAGTCCATGTTGCCTATAGTTGATAAAAATTTGATTTTTATTCCCTTTTCCGCCTCCCCGTAAGTACCGGGGTGGGCAATGTGGACTTACATAGCTATGTATATAGATCGACTTAGACTTAGGTGGATTTCCTTACCCTTTTGACTGGGCTCGAGTCACACTAGTTTTCAAGTGGAGGATTGTGTGTTTTTTAGATACCAAATTGCATGACTCGTATATTGGGTAAGTTTATTCTTCAGTGTTTCCGTTACCATATCGCTTTCTGTATATTCATGATGTTTCATCGCATTGCTTCCTTATACATATGTTATCTATCATTATTATGAAACCCTACTATCAGGACACCAGCACCATTACCGATGACGCGTATGCTCCACATACACTTGCTTGCCGGCTCACACACATCTTCATCGGTAATTTCCATGTCACGTACACTTTAGAAAATACTATTCATTGACATAGCTTGCTAGTTGATAGTTGTGATATGTTATAACTTTCATATGCTAGTTTAACTATCGCATTAATTGCATGATATCAGATGCATCCATATATTCATTGGTTATGCAGTATTATGGAGATTTATGCCGGATTTCATTGTTATTGACATGGTGACTTGATGATTTCGGATTCTTCTTGATATTTCTGGATTTGGAAACCGCATGTGAAAGTTTTGTAAACTGATGAATTGTTTTAAAGAGAAAAAATGTGGTTTTCCTTGATATGATGAGTAGTGCCCACCATGATGTTTTCTCGATTCTGAGATGTTTTCGAGACCCGATTCGAGGAGTTGGATGAACCTTCTACGGGTACATGGTGGACCCGGTATGGTACCCCGGGGCAAGAAGTTCGAGGTGTAGACGATGAGCCCGGCAGGGGCAGACTACCTACCGGTGATAGTTTTTGGACCTGGCAGTTATCCGGAGGATACCGAACGGAGTCACGAGATGGATATTGGCCGATCCGTTCTGCCGGAGCCCGCGGGCCGATCCCGCAGATGATACGGAGCCTGAAATATATAAGGATTTACGTGCCGATGCTGGGCACAGGTTTCATGATGTTTTCGAGTGTCGATGCTAGACACTCAGGCTCCATGATTTTGATGTGTCGCGAGGGACACACGTTGATTTATATCCTCATACTTTCATGCATATGCTTCATGACTTTTACATGCATGATGTTGTTATGGCATTGATTACATAGTTGGATGATATCCACATACTTATAGACATCATGATATAGTTGACACTGATTTCATGATGATTACATTGATCATACCTCATGTTTATGATATGTTGTTACCTGAGGCACTGACACGAGCATGTAGTATTACATTTATACATAGATGGACCAGGATATGATTTTGAGGATATTACCTGATATGACCTAGGATAGCGTTATGCATGCGATTTCTACTCGTAGATGTTTTCTACTCACGAGTTGGCAACTCACCCCCGTTGTGCCACAGTTTCTTGCAGGTTTTGCCGCACAGGTTTCGTTGCGGTTTTGCTGGCACACTGTCCCTTCCGGATGATCGCTTTGGTAGATGGGTTCTTTTGCATCAGGACCACAATTATATATTTGTTATTTCGGTTGTATCTAGTAAAACTCCATCAACCAGACATGTATATTTTATTTACTTAGCAAACCAGTGATGTTTATTCTTTCGACCTTAGAGTCGCGCGTTTTATTATTATGGAATTCTTGTTGATTTGAGTTTTCCTTTTGAGTTTTGATCATCGCCCTTCGGCGTTGTATATTATATGCTTACGTGGTTGTGGTCGTCGATTGACGAAGAGCTAGCTCCCGCTTGGGGATGCCTTTTTATCATTATGTATTCATTTACCATGTTGTACCCCGTTCGGGGCCTGTTTTTACAAAGGAAACTCTGCCGAAATTTTTAGAAAAGACTGGTGATTTTAAAAATGCATATTTCGACTTATGTTGCTAAACTACTTGATTTAAATTGGTTTTTCCTTCACTCTACTGCTTTACTTGGTTTGGATTTCTGGGTTTTGGCTTACTTAGATTACGTACGCCCCGAGACGTTTCGTAATTTAAGTGCCGGTCATGTTCCGTACTTTTCGGGTCGTGACAGTGGGGTAATTCTGCTCGTGCTTCTTCAGCTGCCTAGAAGCATAAGCAATCACTCTATCATGTTGCATCAGTACACAACCGAGCCCCACTCGAGACGTGTCGCAGTAAACAACACAACCACCCGATCCAGAAGGCAAAGATAGAACTGGTGCAGTCGTCAACCCGAGTCTTCAACTGCTGAAAACTCTGCTCACACGCATCAGTCCAAAGAAAAGGAACCCCCTTCCGGGTCAGTCCGGTCAGCGGTGCAGCGATATATTGGAGATAGTGCCCTCAGAGTCAATTATTGGATCACAGGCACATGATTGCAATGATTGAGGGAGGACCTATCCCGGTAGGACAGTCTTACTCGAGATGATAGTATGCTATCTGGTTTACCTTTATCATCGTGTACTGCTTTAGGTGACCTGACAGGTCGCTATTGCACGTTGATAGAGCCCCTAGGATTCTTGCTTGACTGCCAGCAGTATGAGGGCGATCATATAAGTGAGAGCTGGAGTCTATAAGCACATCCTTAAAAGGTCCCTAGTCGTGGGAGTTTCGAGACATGGCATCGATTCTCCAGAGTAGACTAGTGTATACAGTCGAGACCCCGACGAGGGGCGGTGGCCGGTCTCACAAGCCACTGGTGTCATTTGGTTCACCTAAGATGTATACAGGTGCTCATTGGGTTATGAGTACACCGAACAGGACTCGCCGGGAACATGCTAGTTGGTCTTATACCTGACGTCAGATAGCAGTTCCCAGGTGACATGTGTACAGGTTAGTTCATCGACCTGGGGATCGTCATTTGTCTCGTGTGAGTTCCCACTGTACTTTGATTACTACCCTACCACGGCTTAAAGGAGTCGTGGAAACAGTTTTTAGTTGGGTACAGTCCCGAGCCATATGGAAGCAGTGAGCGGATCTTCAGGGGTTCGTTTCTCCCGGTATTGGGGGTGAGGTCGCGCTGTGTCTAGGAGAGCCATTGCACGAAGTCCTTAGCCAAGGCAGGAGATTTACTGGTAGGTATTCCAGTAGTATCTCAGGGTGTTCTGGGCTACACTCCGACACGACTTGTACCGCTTTTGGGGGTCTGACTTTTACCAACCCCCTAGGCCCGACATGCGATGCTCATAGACGAACGGACCGGACTGTACGGATATTGTCACTGACAGGCTCAGTAGGCTGTCAGGACGAGTTCGCTCATCGACGTCCCTTTTGGTCAATAGCTGGTGGCCCGTCACGTATTGGCTTATATCTCTGACGTGCTAGTGGTTAAATCCACAGCCATAGTATTGACGAGTCTTTAGAGTCCACCACACTTTCAGTTACTCAAGCTTTCGGGCGAAACGCTGTAGAGGCCATATGGAGATATGGCAGGGTTCGATCTGATACGTGCGGTATTGCACGGATCAGGATCGAACAGATTTTACTAGCCGGCTTTGGTTTAAGCCGGATCCTAGTATAGTACAGTGTAGATTTTGTCTCTTTGCATTTGTATCCGGTCGGAATACAGATGCGGGTGTGTATGCACAGTATCGGGGTTTTCCTGTAATTTATTACGGGACCAGTTTTCTGGAGTTGCCTGTTTGCATTCCGTTCCGGCCGGTTTTCCTTTGTTCTTTCCCGGCCGGACTTTTCCGATGGAGGGGGTTATTTGCAAGTTTGCAAATAACACATTGTGGAGGATTTTCTTGCAAATATATTAATTATGAAAGCATCTTTTGATACCATTCTCATCCATCATCATCACTTGCTTTTTGTTGATTTGAGGTGATTAGAGTTTGATGTAGATTTGTTATGATGATGTTTAGGTTGTGGTCACCCTCCACCTTTTACTACACTCACCTCCCTCTTGCATTTGGTATTCATTCCTCCACCATTCTCATTTGGAGATGGTTGAACACATTTGAGAGAAAAAGATGAGAGCTTCATCTTTGAGAGTGTAGCATTCTTGATCTCATTTTCATGCTAGAAAAATGCAAGCACCATTTTTCTTATCTTGATTCCTCCATCATCTTCAAAGGCAACAAACCCCAAATGAGACATAGCTTCAACCCTACACATTCTACAGCAAATCTTGGACGCGTCGGCCAGCTAACTTCGCGCCCGAGTTGCCTCGGTATTGAGGTGGGAGCCCGTAAAAGATGCAGGCGATGTGGTGCCCTTCCGGCGAGGAGGCGACGACCGGAGTTTCCGCAGGAGATCGGGACGACGACGAGAAGACCGGAGGACTCGGATCATTCGGTATATGTCTTACCCGTCTTGTAGTTAGCTTAGACTAGTTAATGGTTCGATCCGGGTGTTTAGTGCGCGGTGGTGCCGGTTTGCTAAGTTCGCAAAATTAAAGTTTATCACCGCTTCCGCATTTGGCCGTCGGATTGACGGCCGGGGCGCCGCCGTGCACTTACAGTGGTATCAGAGCCTCGCCATTAACTTCGTCTAGCTTTGTTTGATGTGTTTGCATTTCCGATCGACCAAAATTCCAAAAACTCGCGTTTTTCCTCACATCAGTTTTCTGTCGAAATTTTTTGAACTCCAAAAATTTTTCAGGTTGTAAAAAACTAATGTACTGGAAATTCTAAGACTGCTGTAAAAATTCGACGCAGTGAGTCGATCACTGAAGCGCGGAACCGTGGCCAAACCCCCCCTTGGGCCGCGGTTCCGCCGCACATTGGTGTCCTCACTGTGTCCAATTTCTCCAGTGGGCTTCTGGGCTGATTTTAGGGGTTTTGGAATATTAATATTGGGCCCAGAATTTCTGTGAGTGCTACAGTATTGCTTGGGGGCCCACTTGTTAATTTTTGATCGATCGGATATTTTAAACACATTATTTCACAGTATTTACATTATATCTGCGACCGTGAATGTCACTCGATCGGTAAATCCAGTCTAACTGCTATAGCCCGGTTAGACGGATTTGCGAACGTGACTTTCACGTTGATGTTTTGTGATTTTGTTGTGATGTTGCGGATCGGTCGTGGGGGATAGCCTGGATGCAATGCTAGTACAGTGCTGTTGTATTATGTACATTTGATATTGCGGGGCGAGCGTCCGACATGTGGACTGCCGTCACTGCCAGTTTGTATTATTATTTTGGGGCACGACCTGGTTGCGGTCGATGTACCCGTTGTATGTATATTTTACTTTCTGTACTAGGATTACCCCGCGGAGGGGTGCACGGATAGCCGGGTTCTAGAGGGCAACAAGCCCGCATCTCATGGCATTGAGACGGAGGGGGCTTCACTCTAGGATTGGCGGGCTATTCGCCGCACTCGTAGGGGGTACAGGTTGACCCAGGAGGGGTGCCCAAGTTACCGGATTCCGTGAAGTGCTGGGTGGTCTATTCACGGTGCTGAAGGGGGCTGCCTCGCTTCAGGTTTTGGCGGGTAACTTGCCGCGCCCGTAGGGATCTAGGATTTCATTGCACAGGCTATCCACACGACCAGGGGAACGTCGGGTTTCAGTAGTGGCTCTGTGAAACCCGGGGATCCCAGATATCTGTATTGTTCTGTGATGCTGTACATTTCTGTGATGTTGCATTTCTTATCACGCCTTGAGCGAATATAATATATTGGTATATATATTAGTAGATGTTGTATATGTTTTACATCCGCGCTAGTCCAGTCCCCGCTCTGTCGTTAGTTAGCTAACCTAACGGGTAATGACGGGACCCAGTGGCGAATGCGGATGGCATATACGTACATCAGTATATTTTCGTTCTTTGTGGTGTGATCAATTGATGGGGACTGCGTTGATTCGGATCAATGCAAGTTAAAACAAACCTATTCTGATGTTGTTGGAACACTTTTCAAAAAGCTGTTATTGCAAGGACGTTTACTTTTGTTTTGCATCGTGGTATTCATTTGGAATATCCTGCTCCTCAGACGACGAGGCAAGGGCCGAGATCCCTTCACCGGGAGTGACCACTTGGACAGAAGTTTGCGTCAGGGCATTAACTTCACTATAGCCGATTACTTTTGCTTTTCACCGTGGTATTCAGTTGGAATATCCTGCACCTCATTCTACGGGGAAAGAGCTGAGATCCCTTCACCGGGAGTGACCTCTTTAGCAAAAGTTTTCGTCACTATATTTTCTAAAAGCTATCCGTTCCTTCAACGATATCAAGTTCATTACGTTAAAGGTTTTCGCCAGAAACCATTCGTAGCCCTCCGTCGTTTCAGACGGGTAGCACGTAGTATTCATGCTATGTTTGTTGACCTTCGTCAAGGCATAGTGCATGGTAGCTGCTTGTTGTCTTTCTGCTGCATAGATAGATGTGTTGGTTTGGGACAGTCGTATAGCCTTGTTGACCTTCGTCAAGGGCTTGTACGGGTGGGTTCAAATTAACCTGGACAATGACGGGTGGAACTTGACATGTGACTTATGATTTGTTGACCTTCGTCAAGGTCATAAGAGCATGGGGCAGAAATCATATCGGGAGTTTCAAAAGAACTGAAACTTGCCAGATATGCGCATACCTTCTGGAGTGTGATAGCGTGAGCGGATTCCGTCACGTTATCATGCGATGATAGTTGGATCCCGATTCCCACTGATGAGTTGGTTTACTCCTCGGGTGACCCCGACTAATTCTTCTTTCAGGTTTGGAGGAGAATTTGAGGTACAGTGGGAGGTTTCCAGATTAGAAAAAGTGATAACCATTCTGATCTAGGTTAGAGTGCACGCTGAGTGTTTCTTTTCTCTCTCTCTCTGGCAGCGACCATTGACCCGACCCTAGACTATGACTCAGTGACCAAGTTGACCGAACCTTCTTAACACTGGCTTTTGGATTGTCAGAGTTGCAGACCTCATTGCCACTCCTACTTTTACTCTTTTCTCCAGGACACCCCGTATTGCTACGAACGTCCACTTCCATTGGACAAAACCATCGTATGGTTAGATACGAACTCGAAGGAATTTGAGGATGGTTTCCGGTTCTGGAGAAAACGGATAGGATTATTCAGTTGTCTTTTCCTTTTACCTTCTCTCTCAGATTGCGAGTACTCCTTGGCTTAGGAGATAGTACACCTATTATGCAAATTGGATAGTCTTCTTCCAAACCATAGGCAGGTACCGACCGGTAGGGAATGAAGAAAACCAATTAGCATAACGATGGTGTGCAGAAGGTATTAAGCTCAGACAAAGCAAGGGATTAGTAAGAGGGCAAAGTAAATTGCGACTGGTATTCACGACCAAACCAAGTATTCCTTCGCCAATCCTAAATCACCTTTGTATTTCTCCAGGACACTCCGTATCACTACGAAGATCCACAGTTTATTTGGATACTCCATCGTATGGTTATATACGAACTCGAAAGGAACTTGTTCCAGTTCGGGGATGGATTCTGGTTCAGGAGAAATAGGAATAAGGTTTATTCGGTTGTATTTTATCTTCACCTTCTCTCGCATTGCGAGTGCTCCTAGGATTAGGACAGTACACCCATTATGCTTATTGGATAGTCTTCTTCCAAACCATAGGCTGGTGCCGAACGGTAGGGAAGGAAGAAACCATTTGGCCTAAAGGGGTGTGCAGAAGGTAATGACTAAAGACATATAAAGGGATTTGGAGAGGTGGCAAAGAATTATACGGTTATAGTTGTGAATCTGGATAATGGTAGAGGCATTACTAGGAATACCAGGATACCCCATCGAAACATTTCAATGTTTCAGTTCAACTGTGTACTGTTAAAAGAAAACTGATTTCCCGATTGGACACTTGCTCCAGGGTATGTATTTACCAAGTTTGATTCTCACATCTATATGGTTTTACAGATGATGAGTGGGAGTAAGTTATTGGGAATAGGGTGATCATCCTCATTATATCGGGATTCGTTGTAATCGGTGATATTTGAGGAGATCATCTGGGCTGTTTGCCAGTTGGCAAATATTTGGTTTTGAATATCCGCTGTTGTACACCAATTTCAAATTGATATATCTGTACGTCTATTTTTATAGAGTGAGATATACCTTTTGATATTATGTCGATGACATTTACCTATATCAGTGGATGGTTAGGTAAGGAGCATTAAACAGCGGTGTAATTCTTCTTAACCATAAGTACAGTTTTCAACCTACGACACACAGTGAAAGAGTTGTTAGACTCAGCGGACTTATACAGAGTATTGTATGTTGTCCAGTGTCCATTAGGACAGAGGGGTTGGTCCTCATACTATATTCTGTTTACTTTTAACTTCTCTAGTTCTTAGACATGTGTTTCGTAGAAACACAGGGTCTAAGTTTTGAGGAGTTATAGGTATTTGAATAGAGTAGAGAACCAGGTGTAGCAAGTATCGGGATTCTTCAAAGTGATCGAAGATGTAGATACTTGTGTATGGTATTCAGTTGATAGTAATGATAAAGAGAAATTGCTTCTCTTTCAGGTTACTCATAATTGGAAGCATTCCTAAGTTGAGTAACGCTGATCGGCCTCTCTCCATTTAGTTGACATGCACTGGAGACAGCTGCATGATTTGAATCTGGTTAAATTAAATCAGTGCCTCTGGTTCTATATTGGATATAGAACAGTTCATATCTTAACGTTGTTAAGGTACGGGGAGTTGTCCGGCTTATGATTAAAACCAGACACTAGACAACTCAAGGCACGTTTCTGTAATGGCTGTTTGTGGGTTAACCCAGGCTATGACGAGGGTTGACTTTCTACCATCTGGCAGATCAATAGAAATATTGTTCTAGACTCGCCACAGTTTTATTAAAAATGGATTTTTTCAAAAACAGTAGTGGGAGTATGGTAGAACTGGAAGTCATTCCAGAACCGCAAACGATTACTGAAGATTTGATAAGGAACCTAAAGATTCAATCTGATTTGACATTCCATTGGCCACTCCGCAGATAAGGTGGGTAACTTCAGGCACCCGAGAGGTACTCCGGTAGCCTCAAGGACGGTGACAGGGAAGTTCTTGTTTACCCACACTTGCCATTGTTGTTGTTCCAGGCTGCGAGACCCGGTGGGAGGATGAGTATAGCGTCGTTCTAAACTAGCTTTAGAAGTGCACGTCTATATGACTATGCCAGAGGGTTGTCGTAGTCAGTGGGAGCAGCGGAAGCATTGGTGGACATCAGGCTTATGTCTATTTATAGACTAAAGTAGATGTAGCGGAGATAGATCATCTATTTCTGACGTGACAGTCATAGGTTTGACTTCATCAGAATAGGGGATGGATCTGTTGAGAAGGTAGTAGGGTGTGATATCCTGGTATTTGGATGACATACACAGAGTAGGAAAAGAAACTCCTATACTACGATCGGTTATACTTTGGTCGTCACACAGTGGTTTCTCCACATGGGACTTGGACATTATATCAGACATACTGGTTACTAGATCTATGTTTTTAGATCTAGATTTGGGTGGTTTCCCAATCAGGGTACCTTCACAGCATTCTAAGAGTATTTAGAATGGACGACTCCTGGCACGGTAGTGTACCTGCAGGTGATGGAGTCATCCTCTCTAAAGGTGTCTTACAGACTAAAGGGGAGAGGGATGTGCATGATTGGCAGATCACTTGCTCAGGAAATTGAGTCAATCATGAGATGTCAAGTACCACACTAGATGTTGTTCTTGCAGTAGATGTAATAAGTTGACATTGATCCAATCCTGGAGAAACAGTCGGAAGCAGTTTTAGAACATAAGTGAATGTTCTAGGGATATGATAACGGCTGCCTCCTTTGGGAGACAGTTATCATTCCAGGCTTCCAAGGTGACATGGACGACAAGGAGGTTGTCAGAGTTATAGTTTTCCTTCTGACGAGGGGCAGTATTTTGGACAGGTGGTCCAAGGCAATACTGAGGGAGGCATGGCGCAGGATACTGATTAAGTTCAGTTGACGATACAGTCTAAGAAGTTTGGATTTGGAGTTCATTCATGAGCTGGGTCCCATCAGACATCCAGACATTCTAAGACAGGTATTGCTCATTTCGGGAGATGGCTTTCTCCGCGAACATGAGATATAGAGAGACATAGAAAGAAACATCAAGGCGGATCCACTCACTGAGGCTATTCCTCGACCGCAATAGTTTCACAAACGGGATTTGTGAGACTGACTAGTAGAGGAGTTGGGTGTTCGGTATCACACGGGCTGTGAGTATGCGACATCGCAATAATTAGCCTTGAGTGCAAGTGGGAGATTGTTGGAGATAGTGCCCTCAGAGTCAATTATTGGATCACAGGCACGTGATTGCAATGATTGAGGGAGGACCTATCCCGGTAGGACAGTCTTTCTCGAGATGATAGTATGCTATCTGGTTTACCTTTATCATCGTGTACTGCTTTAGGTGACCTGACAGGTCGCTATTGCACGTTGATAGAGCCCCTAGGATTCTTGCTTGACTGCCAGCAGTATGAGGGCGATCATATAAGTGAGAGCTGGAGTCTATAAGCACATCCTTAAAAGGTCCCTAGTCGTGGGAGTTTTGAGACAGGGCATCGATTCTCCAAGGTAGACTAGTGTATACAGTCGAGACCCCGACGAGTGGCGGTGGCCGGTCTCACAAGCCACTGGTGTCAGTTGGTTCACCTAAGATGTATACAGGTGCTCATTGGGTTATGAGTACACCGGACAGGACTCGCCGGGAACATGCTAGTTGGTCTTATACCTGACGTCAGATAGCAGTTCCCAGGTGACATGTGTACAGGTTAGTTCATCGACCTGGGGATCGTCATTTGTCTCATGTGAGTTCCTACTGTACTTTGATTACTACCCTACCACGGCTCAAAGGAGTCGTGCAAACAGGTTTTAGTTGGGTACAGTCCCGAGCCACATGGAAGCAGTGAGCGGATCTTCACGGGTTCGTCTCTCCCGGTATTGGGGGTGAGGTCGCGCTGTGTCTAGAAGAGCCATTACACGAAGTCCTTGGCCAAGGCAGGAGATTTACTGGTAGGTATTCCAGTAGTATCTCAGGGTGTTCTGGGCTACACTCCGACACGACTTGTACCGTTTTTGGGGGTCTGACTTTTTCCAACCCCCTAGGCCCGACATGCGATGCTCATAGACGAACGGACCGGACTGTACGGATATTGTCACTGACAGGCTCAGTAGGCTGTCAGGACGAGTTCGCTCATCGACGTCCCTTTTGGTCAATAGTTGGTGGCCCGTCACGTATTGGCTTATACCTCTGACGTGCTAGTGGTTAAATCCACAGCCATAGTATTGACGAGTCTTTAGAGTCCACCACACTTTCAGTTACTCAAGCTTTCGGGCGAAACGCTGTAGAGGCCATATGGAGATATGGCAGGGTTCGATCTGATACGTGCGGTATTGCACGGATCAGGATTGAACGGATTTTACTAGCCGGCTTTGGTTTAAGCCGGATCCTAGTATAGTACAATGTAGATTTTGTCTCTTTGCATTTGTATCCGGTCGGAATACAGATGCGGGTGTGTATGCACAGTATCGGGGTTTTCCTGTAATTTATTATGGGACCAGTTTTCTGGAGTTGCCTGTTTGCATTCCGTTCCGGCCGGTTTTCCTTTGTTCTTTCCCGGCCGGACTTTTCCGATGGAGGGGGTTATTTGCAAGTTTGCAAATAACACATTGTGGAGGATTTTCTTGCAAATATATTAATTATGAAAGCATCTTTTGATACCATTCTCATCCATCATCATCACTTGCTTTTTGTTGATTTGAGGTGATTAGAGTTTGATGTAGATTTGTTATGATGATGTTTAGGTTGTGGTCACCCTCCACCTTTTACTACACTCACCTCCCTCTTGCATTTGGTATTCATTCCTCCACCATTCTCATTTGGAGATGGTTGAACACATTTGAGAGAAAAAGATGAGAGCTTCATCTTTGAGAGTGTAGCATTCTTGATCTCATTTTCATGCTAGAAAAATGCAAGCACCATTTTTCTTATCTTGATTCCTCCATCATCTTCAAAGGCAACAAACCCCAAATGAGACATAGCTTCAACCCTACAAATTCTACAGCAAATCTTGGACGCGTCGGCCAGCCAACTTCGCGCCCGAGTTGCCTCGGTATTGAGGTGGGAGCCCGTAAAAGATGCAGGCGATGTGGTGCCCTTCCGGCGAGGAGGCGACGACCGGAGTTTCCGCAGGAGATCGGGACGACGACGAGAAGACCGGAGGACTCGGATCATTCGGTATATCTCTAACCCGTCTTGTAGTTAGCTTAGACTAGTTAATGGTTCGATCCGGGTGTTTAGTGCGCGGTGGTGCCGGTTTGCTAAGTTCGCAAAATTAAAGTTCATCACCGCTTCCGCATTTGGCCGTCGGATTGACGGCCGGGGCGCCGCCGTGCACTTACACGATACTCGAGAAATCCTGCACGAAGAGGCGGTAATAACCAGCTAAGCCCAAAAAGCTGTGGACCTCTGTCACGGATACAGGTCTGGGCCAAAACTGTACAGCCTCGATCTTCCTCGGGTCCATAAGAATACCGTCTCCCGTCACCACATGACCCAGGAAGTCAACTCTATCAAGCCAAAATGCGCACTTTGAGAATTTAGCATACAGCCGGTGCTCTCTCAATATCTGCAAAGAAATCCTCAAGTGCTGCTCATGCTCCTCTCGACTCCTAGATTAGACCAGAATGTCGTCAATAAACACAATAATAAACTGGTCGAGGAACGGCCTGAAAATCCGGTTCATCAGATCCATGAAAGCTGCTGGGGCATTGGTGAGTTTGAACGACATCACCAGAAACTCATAATGCCCATAGCGTGTACGAAAAGCAGTCTTCGGAATGTCATCATTCTGAACCCGCAACTGATGATAAGCCGAACGCAAATCAATTTTAGAAAAATGTTTCGCACCTTGGAGCTGATCAAACAAATCGTCAATGCGAGGTAAAGATACCTATTCCGCACCGTAACTCGGTTCAATTGACGATAATCAATACACAACCTTAAACTGCCGTCCTTCTTCTTGACAAACAGCACAGGAGCTCCCCAAGGTGAAACACTCGGACGCACAAGTCCCTTATCAAGCAACTCTTGAAATTGATCTTTAAGCTCTCTAAGCTCTGCCGGAGCCATCCGGTAAGGCGGTATAGAAATAAGCCCCGTGCCAGGAATCAGATCAATGCAAAACTCAATATCACGCTAAGGCGGCAAACCAGGTAACTCATCGGGAAAAACGTCGGGAAACTCTCGTACGACAGGAACCCGGTCCAACGACTCTACTGTGGCTCCAGTATCATAAATGAAAGCCAAGAATCCCCGACATCCTCTCCTCAAAAGCTGACTAGCGCAAAAGGATGAAATCAAACTGTGAGAGGCGGCACCACGGCCCCCCTGCACAACCCGAACAGACTCGCCTGGAAAACTAAAACTGACTGTCTTCTCACGGAAGTCCACGGACGCATAGCAAGCAGCTAACCAGTCCATGCCAAGAAGAACGTCAAAGTCCAACATATCTAGAAGGATCAAGTCGATGGACGAATCTCTATCTCCTATACAAACGGCACACGACTGAAACACATGTCGCGCAACAAAAGAATCGCCAACAGGAGAAATCACAACAAGCGGTTGATCTAGCAAACACGACTCTCGGCCCAACCTCGACACGAAGTGTGTAGAAACATACGAATGCGTAGATCCCGGATCAAATAAAACATGTGCATTATAACAACATACAGAAAGAGTACCTGAAACCACTGCATTGGACGCCTGCGTGTCCTGATGAGTCAAGGCAAACACCCGAGCATGTCCTCTACCAACAACTGGCTGACCTCCGCCTCTACCATCCCGTCCTCTCTGAACAAAATCACTGCGACCATGACCTCTCTGAGGATGAGTCTGACACGGGGCAACAACAGGCATAAGATGGAACTCTTTCCTAGGTGGAGAAGGTGGTAAGGTAACATGTGGAACCGTTGCCTCTCTCTAGCGCATCGCGGTACAATCTCTGATGCGGTGATAGGGATTGCCACACCCAAAACATCCAGCCGACGACTGCTAACTATCCTAGGGATAAGAGCTAAATAACTGGCCTCGTCCCGAGCATCTACTACCCCCAGTACCTGAACGGAATCTGTCCTGGCGTCCAAACGCCCGTCTCCGTGCTGATACACTAGTATGAGCCCTCTTCGGTTCCGGAACAACCGACGTCTCGGAAAGACGCTCCTCAACCAATAGGGTTGCGCCCACCGCTGCTACATACGTATCACAATGTTGTATGCTGATGGCGAGGAACAACTAGGTAAGCAAGCCTCGAACAAACCTCTTGACCCGCATCTCCTCAGTAGCTACCAAATACGAAGCATACACAGACAGCTCGATAAACTGCATATCGTACTCGGCCACCGTCATACCCGGAGTCTGGCGTAACGAGTCGAAACTGCACGCTCGAGCATCCCTGACGCTCTGTGGAAGAAAACACGCAAGAAACACCGTCACGAACTCAGCCCAGGTCATAGGAGAAAGACCTGCGGCTCTGCCCTTCTCTAAGGACTCGCACCACTTCTGGGCCAAACCCTCCAGACGAAAGCTCGTGAACTCTACCCATATCGCGTCGGAGCATCTCAGCAAACGACATATCCTGGCCATCCGATCGATAAACGACTGCGGATCCTCAGCTGCATCGGTGCCAGTGAAAACCGGAGACCTCAGCCTCATGAACTCCGATAACGATACGGTGATCACCTCCGTAGCTGCAGGTACAACTGTCAGAACAGTAAGCGCCAACATGGTCCTCGTAACGGGTAGAACAACCTCCTGCCTCTGTGCTCGAATGGCCTCAACTAACGACCTTACCATCTGGCGCAAATCCTGCATACCAGCCCCCAGCATAGCAATATGGTCTGTCGAAGGTGGATCAATCTGCTCCTGCACAATGGGCGTACCGCCCGGGCCAGTCCTCGTCTCGGATGAGTTAACTCTGACCTCGGCCCTCACGGCCGCTCTCTGCACCCTCGTAGTCTTCAGTGGCATAAAGGCTGGAAATGGAAACAGGATTCGATAAGAACACAGAAATCGAATCTTAAGGATGTATATGATCACGGAAGGAATTTCAAGCAATAAGTCCTAAGATCACTTAGGTGGAGTACCGTGTCAAAAGTATGCCGCAGAACATACACACGCTACGTTACTCTGCTTAAGCTACCTACTCCATCATACCAAGGTCATGCTACACTCCGAAAGGTAAAACCTAGAGCTCTGATACCAACTTTGTCATGACCCAAAACTAGGCACACGACTGGCAATTAGACTACGTAACGTCAACAGGCGTAACGCAATTTAAGTAAGCCGAAAACCCGGCAATCTAAACCATTACAAGAAGTAAAGGATAGAAACACTTTAAAAATCTCAAGTAAGAACTTAAAGCTTAAGTTTATTTTCATAAAAATTTCGGCAGCACCTCCTTTATAAAAGCTAGCCCTGAAACGGGTACAAATATAAAATATAAGTAAAGCATCCCCAAACGGGAGCAAATCTCGCCCAAAGGCGGAAACAACCACCACAACAGATGTACGATGCCGTAGCGAAGAAAATGAGATAACCAACATAAATATAGGCCGGCTCACACGAGCAAGACAACCAGGGTTATAAGAATATACAATATCGATCCTCACAACTCGTCTCTAAGTCAATACATGAAGGTAGTTGATGGAGAGTACTAGATACAAAAGATATACAACGACATCATCGGATAACCGCAACCCACCTATGACAAAAGGCCTCACAGCCAACCGTAACAGTATCCGCAAAAGTAGAGATAATAAGGCGACCTGCCGTGACTACTTTGAGGATCAAACCTGCAAAACACTGTGGCACAACGGGGGTGAGTTGACAACTCGTGAATAGCAAATAAAACCATACTGTAATCGCAAGTATGCACGAACAGCGATAAATCTATCACATGTAATCTGATAGCATAAGTATGGCAATATGAATATGCAAAAATCATGTAAAGGTACATCATCAGGATACTACAACTACATGAAGCAATGCATATCAAAATAATCTTGAGTGTAGGATGATATAAATAAACCTCATGCAAAAATCATCAGCATGGAAAAACCCCGGTGTCCATCTATGACACCCCAAATCCCAAATCCTCGGGCGCCATCACCAAAATCGGCTCTTATATCTGTAAATCTCATGGAACTTGAGTGTCCAACATCGACACTTGAAACATCATGAAAACATATGCCTGTATATATGTGTGTGTGTGTGTGTCCCTCAACGACACATCAAAATCATGGAACCTGAGTGTCTAACATCGACACTCGAAACATCATGAAACCCGTGTCCAGCATCGACACGTAAATCCTCATATCTCAGGCACCGCATCATCAGATCGGTCCTCATATCCATATATCTCATGTCCGTACCTAACTCCGGTCGGTATCCCCCAGATAACCGCCGAGTCCAAATACTATCACTGATAGGTAGTACTCCCTTCGCCGGGCTCACCGCCTAACAATACGAGTCTTCTTGCCCAGGGGTACGTAACCGGGTCCACCATGTACCCGCAGACGGTGCCTACCTCTCCTCGAATCGGGTATCTAACACAAGTCTCAGAACCAAGAAACTCATGGTGGACGCACTGAAATATCATATCAAGAGAAACCGGGTTTTCAAGACAATACACATATTTCTTGAAATATCCCCGCGGTTCTCAAATCCAGAAAATCGTATGAAATCCATATCTCAATGCGTAAATCCATGAAAACTGATGTATGCAACATAAAACGGTAATATGAGCATATCAAGGGAAAACCGATATTTAAATGCATCCAGTTATTAAATATATCGTGCGGTTCCCAATTCCTTCGAAATCAAGTGCAACATCATATGAGGTGTAGATATAGTTGTAGCAAGTTATGTGTATCTACATGTAAGCATGTATGTATGATGCATTTCATAAGCGCAATAGCACAATAATCAATGTCTCAATGTCAAATGACAATCCAATACCACTTAGGGGTATATATAACTATAGCAAGGTATGTGGGTGTACATGTAAGTATGCATGATGTACACGTAGCTATAGCAAGATGTGTGTATATACCTATCAATAATGATGCAATACCATATAGGTATATGTGTAGCTGTAGCCATAGCAAGGCATATGTGTAAGCATGTAGATATACAGGTATGCTATATTTCATATGCGCAACCGCACAAGAATAAATGCCTCAATGTCACTGATCAATACCATATCATATATGTATGTGTGTTGTGCGTATCATGGCAATTACCGACTCTGTGTGTGTAGCATACAATTAGTGCTCGTGCAACATGAACTGTCAATAATAGTGCAGTGTCCAATGGGTACAAGTCCAGGCACAACAAGTAATAATATGCAATGATGTCCATGCATCATCTCTATATGTGCATATAAGCATGCAGCTAATATCTTATCACATCATATCTAGCCCTGACGCTTAACGCCATACGGGCGATCTCCCCATAGATGTTAAATCTACTCATCGACAATCGCGAACTAGGTAGATCCAATCACCCGCTTCCCTTTCTTCGTAGCGTCCGAAGTCCCCGCCTGTGATCCTATTAACACAAACATAGCAAGTGCAAATCTCAGAAATCGACCAATATCACGTCCAAACTACGTTTGACCGACGCACCAACTCCAATCCAACTCTCAAGTGTTCGTCTAGTGGTTAACGTGTGTAGCGACACTCCAAAACTAACCCAAGTGCAGCAGCTACACAAGATCACGAGCCATGTCGGATAACGTAACACGCGCATTCAAAACACTAGATTAAAGCAAAGTGATCCCAGATTTTGATACACAAACAATTAGTGAAAGTTGCAAGTTCCACGAGACCATATACAACCCCAGAGACCCCACGACCAAGACTCAACACCCCAGCCCCCATTCTGGCCGCAATTTGCGGCCAGAAGAAATAAATTTGCGTCCACGATATTTGGGAATGGGCTCAGGTTTTTATGGTGGGTTCTAGGTCACAACACTAGGTCACTGTAATGGGAACTTTTCCAACAAACACCTGGTTCTACAGCAGATCACAGAGACTCTATAAAGACACTAAAAATACGATATTTGCACGAAACTAAACTTTACGCGTTCTAAACTAAAACTAATAAGGTACACAACATTAAAAACACCTACTTAACAGATAGAGATCATTACCTAACCACACAAGCTCAAAGATCCTAGCTTTCCAAGCTCCAAGTGATCTTAGAGGCAAAACGAGACATGAGAAGTGGTTTGGGTGAGATTTGATCAAGTTTTGTGAAGGTTTAGTGATGAATAGGTAAGGGTTCAGTTTGAGAGAAGAGGGAATGAGAAATAATTGAGAAAGAGATAGAGTGAGAGAGAATGAGAGTGTGTGAGTGAGTAAGGTGAGAATGAGAGAGTGAGGTGAGTGTAGGGTAAACTTATCCCTTATTCTTACTCTCTCCCCCGCCTCCATTAATGCAACCATAAATGCTTCATGAATCACCTAGCCACCTCTCTCTCAATCCAAAACAAGAAATATCTCTCACAAATATCTAGGGCAAGGTTAAATCAAGGCATGGATTAATTATGGTGTCATAGTCACTTAACGAGATTAACACTAACTAACCCTCGCATTAACATGCACATGTGTGTGCAAGCCATAACAAATAATAATAAAATATTAATTAATTGTTATAAAATGTGAGGAAACCGATTTGGTCAACTTTTCCCTAAAAACCCGCATTAACGCTTAATTTACACTAATTGCATTCTAAGGTGTTACAATAATCATCGAGCGCGGTTTTTGAGATTGTTTTCTCTTTTGCCGCTGAAGAGGCCGGAAGAGGGTTTGATGTCTCCCCTCTATCGTCATCAATTATTACTGGAGGATCTTCGGTTGGAGGATTCGATTGGATCATCATGCCCACCATATCATAGAATAATAGCGCCATTTGTTTTATGTTGGCCGCTTGTTCCGCGGCCGCTTTGTCCTTCCTCTCGAGCATTCTTCGGAGGAATTCGGCATCAGTTTCCTGTTCTTGGCGCTGCTCCGACGGTGTCTCCGGGATTTCTTTTGGCCCAATGAGTGCGGCCATGGTTGTCAGCATCTCCTGGAGCTTTTGTTGCTGCTCCTGAGTTTTCGTCACAGACCGTGTGAGCGGTCGATGACCTGTAGAGGCACGGCTTTCCTTTTTTCCAGAAGACATACAAACGGTATACACTACCATGCCCCCAGACTTGGGGCGTTTGGATTTAGTGCCCTTGAGATTCGTCGCAGGCACAGGGATCATCTCAGGCCTTCTTCTTTTGTGGGCAATCAAAGTTGAAGGGGCCGTTGCAGCGGGCACCCAAGTAGATGACACCTTTTGTGGTACGACAGGGTGGTCCTTCTCTTACCGAACCATCATTTTCTATGGTCGGCGAGAGTAGTCTTGGTTAATCACAGAGTCTTGGACCCTTCTCCAGACCCTGTGAATTTTTGAGGACAACCGCTGAGGGGGTTGTTCTGGCTCTACCTTTGTAACATTTTCCATAGGTGGAGGAAATATTTTTAGCACGACGGTCGGAGAGTTCTTGCGCACTCTCTTGAGCGGTTCAAAGCAATTCACAGTTGGAACAACAACATTAATTTCCATCATTGGAGCTGGTGGAGTCAGTCCGAAAGGTGAGTTGCCCTCGTTTTTCCTTACTCGGCGTCAGTGGCAACGGCGAGCATGCCGTGCGGATAGGACCGGTGCAGTTACGGGGGTGGCCTCATCATGCCCCATGTCCTGGTAGAGGGCTGCCGTTGGTACCAGCCTATTGAAAACTGACGTCCGCCAAGAAGAAACGTCCAACCTGTCAAAGAGTGACCTTTGGGCAGGGGAATCAGCTTTGGTGACCTTGCCCGAAGTGGGAGTTGGCGCGGACAGTCTAGCGAAGACCGATCCCTTAGCAGGAGAAGCCTCTCTGATGGTTTCGTTTATTGGAGATGGAATGGCTATCCGCTTCGGGGATAACTCCTTCAGATATCGTAGGCTTTTTCATGGGCCCACCTGAGCTTTGGCCGAGTCTGTTGAAAACCGAGGTGCTGGATTTGGTTGACCCATTGAGAGGGGCCGCGGTAGTTGTAAGCCGATCAATGGCCGACTTCTTCGGAGCTTCTTGCGATGGAAATAGGGTGTTGAAGATCATTGGTGGGAGCATGTGTTGGATATATGTATGCCCTAGAGGCCATTATATGATAGTGGATGTATTTATACATGTATATATATATATATATATATATATATATATATATATATATATATATTCAGTGTACATTCTTGCTCGACATGATAGTATGCTATCTGGTTCTTCTTTATCTGACATGTTGATTTGATCATGCTTTTATTCATTCACACATGTTGATAAAGCCCTGAGGATATTTGCTTGACTACTGTGATTATGATGGAGATCGTACTAGTGGGACATCTGTAGTTTATAAGCATATCCTGAAAAGTCCCTAGTCGTAGGTGTATCGAGACGGGGCATCGATATACCAGAGTAGACTAGCGTATATGATACTTGACCCATACGATGGGCGATGGATGTTCCCACATTCATCAATGTTTGACATCGAGATCGTATACGGGTGCTTAGTGGAGACGAGTACACTGGACGAACTCGCCGAGAACTCATATATGGAATTATATCTATCGTCGGATAGCAGTTCTCAGGTGACACTGGTACAGGTTAGTCTGTAGACCCGAGATCGTCATAGAGTCTTGTGTGTTCTCCTACTGTACTTTGATTGCCACCCTACCACGGCTCTATTGAGTCATGCAAACAGGTGGCTTTTGGGTACAGTCCCGAGACACACGAAGACGATGAGCGATAGGAGGGGTTTCGTCTCTCCCAGTATTGGGAGTTGATGTTGTGCTGTGCTCGATTGGCTATATCAGTAAGTCCCTGGCTAGGGCTGTTGAGATTTACTGATAAGGGTTATCAGTAGTTTCTCGATCTGTTATAGACCATTCATCGGCACGACTTATTGAGTAATTGGGGTCGACGTTACCATCCCTGGACTCGATATGCAGCATATCTGACGAAGAGACCGGACTGTACGGTAGTGTTGCTGGTTGGCTCGACGGGAGTTGTGACAGGTTCGCTTATTTTCTTCTGATCACTCAATACCCGGGTGGCCGTTACGTTTAGCTGACCTCTTGCGGCTTGGGGTGCTTGATATGATCATCACCCACTGCCGGCGTATTGACGAGTCTTAGAGTTCCACAATGGAGTTACCTAGTCCAGGCGAAACGATGTGGTGTGCATATGAGATATGCGCGTGGACCCGGTTAAAATGCGCGTATGTGATACCGTATATTAATCGGGCGGTTTGCTTTTGGTCTGGTCGTATGTGATATGACCGGTTTGCTAAATCAAGTGTTGATTTATCATTGACCATTAGTTTCTCACTTTAAACCATTTCTTGTCTTTTTGTTGTATGCATACATGTATGCATTTATTCTCATTAATGCACATATAGATATGCATGCACACATACATGCATACATAATTCTATCATGGTTGTTGATATAGTGGATGGTGGCAATATAAGACTCACACCATTTATAAATATATGGATATTTCCTTTTTGGAAAAGAAAAATGGAAATGGAAATTGTTATCATGGTTTAATATTTTATTCATGCACTGACCCTTTGCTTTAACCATGATTTAATTTCTATGGCCATTTTTGATCCAAAATAAATATCTAGATATTTTATAACTATGGTTAAGAATGAGAAAGAGAAAATATATATATTTTCATTTCTCATTTTTAACATAAGTTTATCATTATCTTGAGCTCTTCACAAGCCATCATCTTCTTCCTCCTCTCTCTCTTGCTCTCTAGCTTCTTCTTGTGAGCAAAATAGTTATCAAGTTAGGGTTTTGAAGTGAGAAAACAAACCACATCACCATTCTACACTAGTCTTGCCCATTAGTGTAGAGTGTTAGCTTCTACTTCTTCTCTTGATCTAGTGGAGCTTCAAGCTTGGACAAGGAGGACTCCGGGTGGATCGTCGTGGACCTAGAGGATCTCAAGAGAGCCTTTTTTCAACCCTCAAGTAGCCAAGGAGTCTAGCGTAGGGAGCTACAAAGGTTGTACTCTCAAAACCCTAGCTTTTACTACTTGTGTTTGTGTTATAGTTTTTGTCACGACCCAAAGTTCGGCCCGTGACCAGCACTTAACCACGTAACGTCTACATGCGTAACGCGACTAAGTAAGCCGAAACCCAGAAATCAAAACCATTTAAAATATAGAGTGTTAAAACATTTTAGTAGAAACTTTTGTATAATGTTTAGAAAACCTTAAGTAATTTAGTAGAAATCCTTTTTAGTTCAAGAGTTATTTTTAATAATTTTGGCAACATTTCCTTTATAAAAATTTGTCCCGAAATCGGGTAAAAGGCAAGATATAAGTAAAATGTCATGTGAAATGAATAGAGCATCCCAAATGGGAGAATCGCGCCCAACGGCGGAACAATCACCACGATATGATATACGACGCCGTAGCGAAAAATGAGCAGTAAAAATGAAAACAAATATCATAAAAGGATAAGACTGCATAAATAAAGTCGGCTCACAACGAGCTCGACACCAGAGTACAAAATAATATATATCGTCCTCACAACTGGTCTCTAAGTCAATACATGAAAGTAGATGGAGAGTTCTAGATACATCAATGTACAACTGAAAAGTAAACAGATACCGCACAAAACCCACCTACTAGCAAAAGGGCTAGCACGCCTCAGCAGTGGTATCTGTGTCAAAAGATGCGAATAACAGCCAGCCGCGACTACTCCAAAGGGCAACCTGCAAGCACTGTGGCACAACGGGGGTGAGTTGCCAACTCGTGAATAGTAGATAACATATAAAGGTAATCGCGAGTATGCACGTGCTGCGATACTCTAACCTATGCCAACAGATAACATCTATATGATGAACTGGATGCTCAAATCATGCAACAAGTGCAACCTAATAGTCTCTCCATATGATGAGCAAGGTATACGATAATCATGTCTGGCAATGAAATCTAACAACCCTATATAGAATGAGCAGGGTATGCAATGATCGTGCAAGCGTGTGTACTCTATCAGGTACAATAGATACAGGATGAGATGTAAAATACCGAATGCTGAGCATGGGAAGAAATAATATCTACACGGAATATCAACGTGGAAAATACTGGTGTCCATCAATACACCCAAATCCCAGTAAAACTCAGGCGCCGTCATCCTCATCGGCCCTCAAATCCTGTAAATCTCATAAAATCGTGAGTGCCCAACATCGGCACTCGAAATATCATAAAATCAGCCGTGTCCAGTATCGACACGCAAATCCTCCAGTATGGGGCGTTCGTCCATCGGATCTGCCCACGGGCTCCATCTGCGGAATTGGCCCTCGGCCCCGGCAGTACGCGTCGTCCCGTATCCTCTATCGACTCTGGTCGGTATCCTCCGGATAATCGCCAGGTTTAACCAATCACCGGTAGGTAGTAGTCCCTCAGCCGGGCTCACCGTCTAACAACATGAGTCTTCTTGCCCCGGGGTACCATACCGGGTCCATCATGTACCCGCAATCGGTGCCTACCACTCCTCGAATCGGGTATACTCACACAAGCTCTCTAGAACCGAGAAAACTCATGGTGGACGCACTGAAATATCATATCAAGAGAAACCGGGTTTTTTTTAAAATAGTGTGTATTTTCTTAAAATCATACCACGGTTCTCAAATCCAGAAATCATACGAAATCCAAAACTCAATGCGTAAATCCATGCAATGTGTCGTATGACACTAAGAATAAAAGAAAGGGAAAACCGCTCTTTTAAAAGATCCAGTTTTGAAAATATCACATGCGGTCCCTTAGTTTTTAAATCAAGTCAATATCATCCATGTATGTAACATATGTATATGTGTATAGGTATGGATGTGCGAAAGGATAAGTACGCAAGGTGAATGTAGCAATGTACATGTGCACTAATGTGGACATATGATGTATATGTGCCCAAGTATGAATATATGATGTATATGGCACAAGAATGGATAGGTGATGTATATGTGCCCAAGTATGAATATATGATGTATGTGGCACAAGTATGGATATGTGGTGTATATGTGCCCAGGTAGTGATATATCAATGAAGGTATGCACAAAAGTGAGTATACAGTGTGCATGGTATGAATATAACATATACTAATAAGCGGCAAATCATGACAAACATCAACAAAGCGGAATCAATATGATATATGATTTATAGAAATCCTATAATGTGAGTGTCATGGCAATCACTAACGATGTGAGTATAGCATATAAATAGTGCTCGTGCAGTTTGAACCGTTAGTGACAGTGCAGTGTTCTATACTACCAGTTCTATATGTAACAGAAAGTATGCTACTAGTATATCCAAATGAACACACATGGCTAAATATCCTAATACGCCCTGACGCTTAACGCCATACGGGCGATTTCCCCGTAGATGTTAAATCTACTCACCTGGTCGCGTGCTAAGTATAGCCGACCACCTGCTTCCCTTTTCTGGCGGCGTCTGACGTACCCGCCTGCGAACCTGGAATTTACACAATGAACCCCTATATAAGCAAATATCTCGCAAATACGCGATATCAAAATCAAATGCGAATCCCGCGTCGCGAACTAAATGCGCGCGTATACGTAACGCGTGTGCATACGCTAAAACCCAACGCGACACGCGGTGGCACACAGCGACACGCTGTGATTCACAGCAAACCAACTCGACACGTATCGTACGTGTCGCGCAAGTCCCGCTACGCTAAAAAAAATAGGTAAACGGTCCCAGATTTAATCTGGAGAAAAAACAAGCAAATCAAACAGGACCAAATACATCACTAAACCTACAGACACTTACTTACCCAAAAACCCATACAGACACCCACTTTTGGGCCGGCGGCATAGAGGGGGGGCCGGCCAAATTCCGGTGTCATGGGTCCATGTTGCTACACTAGGGTCCTAACACAGTTTATATCATAATGTATATGTTTGCTTACTAAAAAGGTTACCCTAATAACAGCAGATTTCAAATATCAATAAGGGTTTAGTTTAAGCACCAAGTGTGCAACACTAGGGTATTTTAAGGATCTGGGTCAATTAACAGGAAACAAGTGATATCGACAGTATAAATTAGGGTAAATCTAACTACAAACACCCTGAAACTCCCTGTTCTCCAACAAAATTACCCAAGTTAACATCAAAGTCCACCAAAACACAATAATATGGCTACACAAACCCAGATTTTGTCTCAGGTAAAAACTCAAAAAGTAAACAATACTAATCACAGCAAATCTCTATATACACCCACATACACAAGATACACACACTCATCTCAACAGGGGGCCGGCGTCGCCGGTCCGGCAAGAGGAGGCCGCCGGTCTACCTCCGGTGGGAGGGGCTAGAACTCCAACACAACACCCTAAAAACCCTGCACACTATTCTAAAACTGTTTGCTAATCTAGGAAAGGGCCAGAAATGTCGCAGATCCTAATATCCTATGATATGTGTCAAAAACCGTATTTTAACGTTTCAAGTTTAGCGATTTAAGGTTATCTAGCTAATTCTAGCGACACCACTAGGCTAAAACAGAATAACTAACACCTAATAGGGTTGATTTAGCTATAAACACTCTAACTTAACTAGATCTAACATCAAAGCACAAATCTAGCACTAAAACTCCATTTAATCCCTAAATAAGCTAAACTAACACACAATCTAGCGAACATGGAAACGGAGCCCAGAAGTTATACCTTACTCGACCCTACAATGCCGGGTCAGGAGAAGAAGAGGAAGGGAAGAAGCTGCTACTGCTTGCTTCGCCTGCTGTTGCTGTTGCTGCTCCTGATGCTGTTGCTGTTGATGTTGCTATTGTTGATGTTGTTGTTGTTGTGCTGGGGCTGCTGGTGCTGATGCTGCTGTGCTGGGGCTGCTACTACATGTGCTGTTGCTGTTGCAAGGAGCTGCTGCTGCTGCTTGGTGTTGCTGATGCTTGCAACTGCTGCTGGGGCTGAAGCTGCTCCTAATGTAGCTGCTGTTGCTGAAGCTGATGTTGTTGCTTCAGCTGAGGCTGTGTGTGTGTGCGAGACAGAGAGAGAGAGAGAGAGAGTGAGAGAGTGAGAGTGTGAGAAATATGAGAGTGCGCAACAAAAGAAAATGATACTACAAGAGAGTCAACCCCCATCTCGCTCTTGCCTCATTAAATGCAAGCATGGGCTTGCTATGATGCACTCCTTCTCTCTCTCTCACACATTTAATGCAAGCATGGTATTGCCATGATGCATTCTCTCTCTCTCTCTCTCTCTCTCATTCTCTCAAGTCAACACAAGAAATAACTTAACTCCCATTTCATTTTTTAAAAGAAAAAAAATACCCTTAAATTAAATCATTTTATCTTAACAAGGAGGGGTTAATCTACCATGGTTGTTAAACATGGTTTAACCCAAATTCTAACCCTAGTTTACATGCACATGTTTGTGCAAGCTTAGGAAAATTCTAGAAAAATATTTATAATTTTTGAAAAAATATTTGAAAATCAATTTGGTAAACTTTTTATTAAAATCACATATTAAATATAATTAGTCACTAAATACATTCTAAAGTGTTACAGTTTTGTTACCCTAGTTTTTCTAATTTGATCCTTAGGTTTGTTTCTCTAGCACCATATAAATTTTAAATATGGCATGTGTGATGCCTCCAAACCCTTGTAGTGGTGCTGTAGGAACCCCTAGATATGGTATCAGAACCAATCTAGAGCCTTAGGGTAACCTAGACGACGTTAAAAATCTCGAACGAACGAAAATCGACGCCCGAAGGGTGCTCTCTGGAAATTTTTCTAAAACCTAGATTTTTTCAAATTAAAAATACTTACAAAATTCAGCAGGGTATTTTATGGGCCCACAAGAAGTACGACGCCCTAACTCATCCGTACGACCGCGGAACCGCGGCCATAGTGGCCTTTCTGCGGCGGTTCCGTGGCGCAGTAGGTGGGTCATGGGCCTTATTTTCTTGTGCAGGCCCGTATGTATTTTGTGCAGTTACTAGTATTTTTAAAATCTGCTCAGGTGTTGAGCTTTCTGAGAAGTCTTTGGGGGTTCAATCGTTCGATCGAATATTTTAACGGCGCCTAGTTTATTAATATTTGATACAATAATTGGAACCTACAAATTTGTTTGTTGCGTGTAAATCTAGCAGTTCGGTCTCGGCAACAATCGGAAATCTTGTTGAATTATCCGGTTTGTTTTGAAAATGTGTTTTCATGGATGAGACCTAAATGCGAGCTTTACATTGTTAGGCATGAAATCTTGTATATGTGATATTCCGGGTTTGTGTTGTCTAAAGGCAATTATGATTCCAATTGTTGTAGTTTTTCATTTTATTTCTCTGTGACCGTAAGTGTAGTATGTGGTATATCGCCGGTTTCGTTGCTATACATCAACGACAATCGAAGTACGCATACTTACTTACGTTGATGATATGTGATATTATATGTTGCTGAGATTTGACATGTAGGATTGTCGTGATTGAATAGCCGGGGGGTTTGATGTGAGATGAGAGTTATCTTTTCATTCATGTAAAATTCAAATGTAATGTAATATTCTTTTATTTGGGGCACTTCCAGGTTGAGGATGATGTCACCAGTGTTGTATATTATTTACTTTTCTGCATTAGGATAGACCCAAGGAGGGGAGCACAAGTGACCGGGTTCTGGGGTTCAGAGGGAGGCCATCTCGAGGAGTCGAGACCGGGTCTCCTAAACTCCAGAATTGGTAGGGTCTCTTGCCGCTCTCATGGGGGTCTAGGGGTGTGGGCTTGGCTATTCATCGTGACTGCGGAATCCATATTTTCTATTGTTGGCTAAATACTAAATACGGGCGTCCTAGTATATCCTATATTATCATATCTGTGTTTCTGCTGCCTATATTCTATATATCTGAGACGAATGATGTATTATATATGAGATATATAATAGACGTTGCTTATGTTTTACACCCGTGCTAGTCCCGTCCCGGTATGCCGTTAGTTAAGTAACCTAACGGTGCATAACGGAACATTGCGGCGAATGCGGATGGCATAAGCATACGTTGTATTTTCGTTTCTTTTCTGTGATTGGCTTAAGAACTTAAATGATAGGGCTACATTAATATGATTAATGTAAAGAAAATAAACCTAAAAAGATGTTGTAGAATCGGATTTGAAAACCACTCGGCTCTTTATGAAAAAGCTACATTTCAAAACTGCGGAGCTCAAGCCACTCCTTTTGAAAACCATTTGATTCTACGACGATATCAAGTTCAAAGCGTTAAAGATTTTCTTAAAAATCATCCGCAACCCTCCGTCATTTTAGGAAGTAGAGTACTTAGTATTCGTGCTACGTTTGTTGACCTTAGCCAAGGTGTAGTGTACGGTAGCTAAGTGATATCTTCCTACAATGCATATGATGCAGATTTATTGGGACGGGCATGTGACTTTGTTGACCTTAGCCAAGAGTCATGTCAACGGGTCTAATTAATCAAGAAATGACGGGTTGAACTTGACTAGTGCTTGTGATTTGTTGACCATAGCCAAGGTCATGAGTGCTAGGGGTAAAAACCACATCGGGAGTTTCAAGAGTTGAAATTTGAAATGAGATTGCATACCTTCCATATGATGGTTGGATCCCGATCCCATTGTGGGCAATAGTTGCTCCCAGGAGAGTTTTACAATTTACAATTAGCTAACTCATTAGGTGTCTAGAAAGGTGTTAAAAGGGGCTACGCCTCGGGGAAGACGAGGTTTATATTAATTAGGTCCGTGCGAAAGCACGGGGAACCTCCCTCAAGTACCGACACTGGCCTGGCTGAACAGTTAGCGAAGTTGTAGACTGTAATTAATCCTGGCTAGTTTTCTTTCTTGGTTTAAAAGAAAAACTTGATTAAAGCAGTGGGAGACATCAATTAGATAAGATAATAACCAATCTGATCTTTGCAAGAGTTTTCGCTGAGTGTATTCTTTTCTCTCTCTTAATGGCAGATACCAATGACAGGACTCAAGCTTCTACTAGATAAAAATAAACTGAATGGAACCAATTATAAAGACTGGCTGAGGAATCTTAACATTGCCTTGACTTATGATAAGGTATCATATATACTCACGGCTCCAGCCCTGCCCGTCCCAGGTCATAAATCCTCTGTTGCGGATATTGAAGTCCGCAAGACATAGGACGCTGACTGTGCCACGGCCAAATGCCTCGCGCTTGCATCGATGGATAACACACATCAAAAGCAGCACGAGAATATGGACGTTCACGCCATATTCCTCCATACAAAGGAGTTGTATGGAGAGCAATCCCGCGTATTACGATACGAAGCATCAAGAAAACTGTTTCAGATGCGAATGGCCCCTGGCACACCAGTAGGAGACCATGTTCTAAAGATAATAGCTCTCATAGAAGAGATTGAGGACCTTGGATGGACAATGAACAATATACGGATATTATTCTGCAGTCTCTCCCCTCCACCTTTGCTCAATTTATAGTTAACTTCAACATGCACAACATGGAGAAGGAACTACCTGAACTCCTTAATATGTTAAGGAGTGCAGAGAGCACACTGAAATTAGTGAAAACTCCCGTTTTGAGTGTTGGGCAATCTTCCTATTATCGTCCAAAGGCTAAGGCCAAGGGAAAGATAAAGAAGAAGCCCACCAAGCCTAGGGGTGGAGTTAAAAAGGTTAAGGGGAAGGACAAGTCCAAAGCTGGAGAATCGGAAAAAGGGGAATGTTATCACTGCCACAAAACAGGACATTGGAAGCGCAACTGCACGGAGTACTTAGATCTCAAGAAGAAGCATGGGGATGCTTCCGCTTCAGGTGTGTTTGTGACAGAAAACTGTTTTTCAATAAACTATGCTTCCTGGGTATTAGATACCGGTTCAGGTTCTCACATTTGCAATTCTATGCAGGGACTGAGAAATAGCAAGGTTTTGAAGACAGGTGACCAAACTCTCCGCGTTGGAAATGGTTCCAATGTACATACAGTTGCAGTAGGAGAGTATCACTTGGGGTTGCCGTCTGGGTGTATATTGGTTTTGAACCAATGTTATTATGTACCTAGTATGCTTTGTAATATAATATATTTTTCTTTGTTAGACAATAAAGGATATAATTTTGTATTGCAGAACAATGTTATGAACATTCACCTGAATCAAATGTTGGTTGGGTATGGTACGCTTAATAACGGGATATACGTTCTAAATCAACACACAGTTTTCAGCATACAACACACTAATAAAAGGAAACTTTCAGAAATAAATGAAGCTTTTCTTTGGCACTGTAGACTTGGTCATATTAACGAAACAAGACTAAACAAGCTACATAAAGATGGATATTTAAACCCTTTTGAATATAAATCTTATACGACTTGCCAGTCTTGTATCAAGGGTAAAATGACCAAAACTCTGTTTACAGGACACGGAGAAAGAGCTACTGAGCTCTTAGGGCTCATACATAGTGATGTATGCGGGCCAATGTCTACACAGGCTAGAGGCGGTTTTTCATACTTCATTACATTCACTGATGATTTCTTAAGATTCGGTCATGTATTTTTATTAAAGCACAAATCCGAAGCTTTCGATAAATTCACTGAATATAAACAAGAAGTAAAAAAATAAACCGGCCTGACCATCAAAATGCTTCGATCAGATCGAGGTGGGGAGTACCTCAGTACAGAGTTTGCAAACTTCCTAAAAGAGAATGGGATTCTCTCTCAGCTCACTCCTCCTTACACACCACAGCACAACGGTGTGTCAGAACGTCGGAATCGGACCCTATTAGATATGGTCCGTTCCATGATGAGTGATGCTGAGTTACCCGTCTCATTTTGGGGGCATGCATTGGAGACTGCAGCGTTTCTATTGAACAGGGTCCCAACCAAAACTGTGTCTACCACGCCATATGAGATATGGCATGGGAAGAGACCATCTCTTAAGCGAATTAAGATTTGGGGTTGCCCGGCCTATGTTAAAAAGCAGAATCCGGACAAACTCGAGACACGGTCGGTCATGTGTAACTTTGTGGGATATCCAAGGAATTCTTATGGATATCTTTTCTACAACAAAAAGGAACAAAAGGTGTTTGTTTCTCAGCATGCCACATTCTTGGAAAAAGAGTTTTTCACAAATGAAACTGATGGCAATATGGTGGATCTAGAAGAGGTTCTAGAGACACAAACTACAAATGACGACTTGGTTGAACCGACTGTTGCAACAGAAACTGAGGAATCTCGGCCACTCCGTAGGTCTGGTAGGACTTCTCGTCCACCGGAGAGGTACTACGGTTTCCTCATTGATGGTGACAGAGAAGACTGCATCATGGAAGATGATGATCCTACCAGCTTTCAGCAAGCTATCACGAGTGGAGACTCTGTGAAGTGGCTGGATGCCATGAGATCCGAAATGGAGTCCATGTACACCAACAAAGTATGGACTTTGGACGTTGTACCCCATGGGGTAAAACCTGTGGGGTGCAAATGGATCTTTAAAAGAAAGATTGGTGTAGATGGGAAGGTAGAGACCTATAAGGCAAGACTTGTGGAGAAGGGTTTTCGTTAAAGACCAGGTTTGGACTATGACGAGAATTTTTCTCCCGTAGCCATGCTTAAATCCATTCAGATCCTACTTGCTATTGCTGCTCACTACGACTATGAAATCTGGCAGATGGACGTTAAAACGGCATTTCTAAATGGAGATTTAGAAGAATGCGTTTATATGGATCAGCCAGAGGGATTCATTGACAGTGGGAGCAGCGGGAAAGCATGTAGATTGCTTAAATCCATTTATGGATTAAAGCAGGCATCACGGAGTTGGAACATCTATTTCGATGATGTCATCAAAGAGTTTGATTTCATTAAAAATCCAGATGAACCTTGTGTTTATAAGAAGGCTGTAGGGAGAGCTGTCACATTCCTCGTATTGTACGTGGATGACATTCTTCTGATAGGAAATGATATTCCTATATTATAGTCGGTCAAATCTTTCTTATCACTAAGGTTCTCCATGAAGGACCTAGGTGATGCCACATACATTCTAGGCATTAGGATCTATAGGGATAGATCCAAGAGGTTATTGGGATTGTCCCAAACCAGGTACATCAACACCATCCTAAAAAGGTTTAGTATGGAAGACTCTAAGCGGGGTGCCTTACCCGCTTGCCATGGGGTCACTCTCTCTAAGGACTCTTGTCCAAAGACCGATGAAGAGAGAGCTCGCATGAGCATTATACCCTATGCTTCGGCAGTAGGATCTATAATGTATGTGATGTTATGTACACGCCCAGATGTAGCTTATGCACTTAGTGTAGTAAGTAGGTATCAATCCAACCCAGGGAAGAATCACTGGATAGCTGTGAAGAACATTCTTAAGTACTTGCGAAGGACTAAAGAATTGTTCTTGGTGTATGGTAATGGAGATCTCCAAATGGAGGCCTTCACCTATTCGAGCTTCCAGAGCGATAAGGACGACAGCAAATCTATCTCCGGGTTTGTATTTACCCTCAATGGAGGGGCGGTAAGTTGGAAGAGTTCCAAACAGGATACCGTTGCAGACTCTATGATGGAAGCTGAGTACATTGCTGCGATTGATGCCGCCAAGGAGGCCGTCTGGATGAAGAAGTTCGTCTCGGAGCTAGGAGTAGTTCCAACCATTATTGATCCAATACCATTGTATTGTGATAATAATGGGGCTATGGCGTTAGCCAAGGAGCCCAGGTCCCATCAGCGGTCCAGACACATCCTGATGCGTTTTCATTTGATCCGGGAGATTGTAGATCGCCGCGAGATCGAGATTAGGAGAGTAGACACAAAGAACAACACCGCGGATCCACTCACCAAGGCCCTCCCTCAGCCGCAGCATAAGCGACTTTTTGAGATGTTGGGTATGAGATACGCCAATAACTGGCCTTAGTGCAAGTGGGAGATTGTTGGATATATGTATTCCCTAGAGGCCATTATATGATAGTGGATGTATTTTTACATGTATATATATATATATATATTCAGTGTACATTCTTGCTCGACATGATAGTATGCTATCTGGTTCTTCTTTATCTGACATGTTGATTTGATCATGCTTTTATTCATTCACACATGTTGATAAAGCCCTGAGGATATTTGCTTGACTACTGTGATTATGATGGAGATCATACTAGTGGGACATCTTTAGTTTATAAGCATATCCTGAAAAGTCCCTAGTCGTAGGTGTATCGAGACGGGGCATCGATATACCAGAGTAGACTAGCGTATATGATACTTAACCCATACGATGGGCGATGGATGTTCCCACATTCATCGATATTTGACATTGAGATCGTATACGGGTGCTCAGTGGAGACGGAGTACACTGGACGGACTCACCGAGAACTCCTATATGGAATTATATCTATCGTCGGATAGCAGTTCTCAGGTGACACTGGTACAGGTTAGTCTGTAGACCCGAGATCGTCATAGAGTCTTGTGTGTTCTCCCACTGTACTTTGATTGCCACCCTACCACGGCTCTATTGAGTCGTGCAAAAAGGTGGCTTTTGGGTACAGTCCCGAGACACACGAAGACGATGAGCGATAGGAGGGGTTTCGTCTCTACCGGTATTGGGAGTTGATGTTGTGTTGTGCTCGATTGGCTATATCAGTAGGTCCCTGGCCATGACTGTTGAGATTTACTGATAAGGGTTATCAGTAGTTTCTCGATCTGTCATAGACCATTCATCGGCACGACTTATTGAGTTATTGGGGTCGACGTTACCATCCCTAGACTTGATATGCAGCATATCTGACGAAGAGACCGGACTGTACGGTAGTGTTGCCGGTTGGCTCGACGGGAGTTATGACAGGTTCGCTTATTTTCTTCTGATCGCTCAATACCCGGGTGGTCGTTACGTTTAGCTGACCACTTGCGGCTTGGGGGTGCTTGATATGATTATCACTCACTTCCGGCATATTGACGAGTCTTAGAGTCCCATAATGGAGTTACCTAGTCCAGGCGAAACGATGTGGTGCGCATATGAGATATGCGCGTGGACCCGGTTAAAATGCGCGTATGTGATACCGTATATTAATCGGGCGGTTTGCTTTTGGTCGGGTCGTATGTTATATGACCGGTTTGCTAAATCAAGTGTTGATTTATCATTGACCATTAGTTTCTCACTTTAAACCCTTTCTTGTCTTTTTGTTGTATGCATGCATGTATGCATATATTCTCATTAATGCACATATGGATGTGCATGCACACATTCATGCATACATAATTCTATCATGGTTGTTGATATAGTGGATGGTGGCAATATAAGACTCACACCATTTATAAATATATGGATATTTCCTTTTTGGAAAAGAAAAATGGAAATGGAAATTGTTATCATGGTTTAATATTTTATTCATGCACTAACCCTTTGCTTTAACCATGATTTAATTTCTATGGTCATTTTTTATCCAAAATAAATATCTAGATATTTTATAACTATGGTTAAGAATGAGAAAGAGAAAATATATATATTTTCATTTCTCATTTTTAACATAAGTTTATCATTATCTTGAGCTCTTCACAAGCCATCATCTTCTTCCTCCTCTCTCTCTTGCTCTCTAGCTTCTTCTTGTGAGCAAAAGAGTTATCAAGTTAGGGTTTTGAAGTGAGAAAACAAACCACATCACCATTCTACACTAGTCTTGCCCATTAGTGTAGAGTGTTAGCTTCTACTTCTTCTCTTGATCTAGTAGAGCTTCAAGCTTGGACAAAGAGGACTCCGGGTGGATCGTCGTGGACATAGAGGATCTCAAGAGAGCCTTTTTCCAACCCTCAAGTAGCCAAGGAGTCTAGCGTAGGGAGCTACAAAGGTTGTACTCTCAAAACCCTAGCTTTTACTACTTGTGTTTGTGTTATAGTTTTGTTACCCTAGCTTTTCTAGTTTGATCCTTAGATTTGTTTCTCTAGCACCATATAAATTTTAAACCCTTGTAGTGGTGTTGTAGGAACCCCTTTTCAGCATGGTCCCAAAGAACAGCCCAATGGTGACTTGCGTCACTTGTTCCACTGGCATGGCGAAGATGGAAGCCGCTTGGGGCCCATAAGTCACTCCTCCGGCGAGGACGGAGCGGGCGTTGTTGTTGCAGTTAGTGCAGTTGGAGGCCATTGCTCTTCTTTTCTCTGCACGGATCAAGACACCAAATCTTAGTACCTCGAATCCAGGGGCAACCATAATAAACCGCGATTCGTTCACGAAACACGACACACGAAGTGTGGAGTGGAAAGAGGAAAAGGTCCCACCGGGCGTGCAAGAATCTGTTCGCCGCCGAAAACCGGGAAGACAGACGTCTCGCCTGAATTTGGGGGCAGATGCTATTGGATTTTATCTGTCTACCTCTCCGAAGATTCCAAGTTAATTTATGGCACCGTATATCGAAGGTTTAGACAGATGCGGCCGATGTAGCAGATTTCGTCAGATTCCCCCTCATTGTGAGGGGTTTTTGATCGTAGGGTCGCTATTCCGAGCAGGAGCAAGCCCCTGCAGTTAATTACGCTACCGCATTGTGGTAACCACTTTCTCCTTCTCCAGATGGTCACTTCATGTCGTGTGTGTTTATTTTGTTTTTGGTTGCCCGTGGATTGTATATAGAGACTAATTTATGTTGTCACCCGTAGGGCGTGGATTAGTCCAAATCCGTATTTTCTTAGATTTGGGTTTGGGTTGGGTTTAAGGATCGTTAATCTCATTGAGATTAAGATCAACTTAAACGTTTGTTGAGGATACGTTAGTCTAATTTTAGACTAAGATCTACTCAACGGGGTTTTGGGATCATTTAGATCCAACGAAATAGCATTTGGACTCTATCGTTTTAGTTTAGGGACGTTGCGGTCCATAAGTTAGTTTAAGGACATTACGATCCATAGTTAGTTTAAAGACATTACGGTCCATAAGGTTTAGAGACATCATAGTCTGGTTTAAAGACATCATAGTCTGTATGATTTTGATTTAACCGTTTGGGGATGCACCAAAAGTTATTGGTTATTTGGACCCTCCATCTCTCTGAAGACACTGAAGAATTACAGTGATGTGTATCAGATGTATGGAGAGATGTACCCTTGAACCAAAGTTGGTTGAGAGATCTTTAGTCAGGTTTGGGACTAAGACCAGTTAAAAAGATTATGAGCACATGGGCTCAGTTAATCTAAGCTAAGGATTCATGGCCAACTTGGGCTCAGTCCATTCTGCTCTGAGTAAAGTGTTTAACACTTGTTTGGACTTGTTCCACTCTTTTTGAATTAAATGTTGAACAATGTTGAGCATTGATTGGATTCTGACACCCCTTTTCTTTTTGTCCTTTACTGAGTGTTAGATACTCTTTATGAGTGCAGAGCGCTCCTTATTAAGCAGCACCCACGTGAGAAGCACGTGGTGCGCTAGGCGTTGAGCGCTAACCAATGAGTGCAGAGCGCTCTTTATAAAATAGCGCCCACGTGAGGAGCACGTGGTGCGCTTGGCGCTGAGCGCTAACCAATGAGTGCAGAGTGCTCCTTATAAAATAGCGCCCACGTGAGGAGCACGTGGTGCGCTTTGTGCTGAGCTCTAGACTTGGAGCGCTGGGCGCTGCGGCGTTGAGCGCCAGATTTGGAGCGCTGAGGCGCTTCTTTCAATTGGAGCGCTGCGGAGCTGAGCGTCAGATTTGGAGCGCTGAGGCGCTTCTTTAAATTGGAGCGCTAGGAGCGCTACGGCGCTGAGCTCCAGATTTGGTGTGCTGAGGCGTTTCTTTTTAATTGGAGCGCTAAGGCTCTTTTGTGGCAGCTCTGATTGGTTTTGTGCTGTGAGAATTAAATTCTCTGTTTATAAGAGACTTTATCTCATGGATCTATGATCTCTTTGTTTTTTATGAAAGATCTTGTCTTATGGATCTGTGATCTATATAAAGAACTGAGTTCTTATGATGGGAGAGTTAAACTCTCAAAAATTGAAGAGATGTTATGGTCTCTCTTCTTTTCATTTACCTTGAAGAAAATTTCTTCTTCTTAGAGCTTGCTCTTTTCTTTTTCTTTTCTGAAAGAACTTCAAACTTCTCTGGAGTTTCTTCTATTTTCCTGAAGTTTATAGGGGGGTTCCTCTGTACAAGACTTGAAGTCTTGGGTCCTTTATATAGGGGAGGCTAATTTGTTGAATCGGTTAAAGAGATCTTTTCTCATATTGATTTGGAGATTTCCCCACCGTTGGATCTTTGATCTTAGGGCTTCTGTTTTACAGAAGGCAACTTTCTTATTATTAACAAGACTGAGAAAATATTTTCCCACACAGAGATTGTTCTGTATCTTGGTGATTTTTAATCACCATTGGATCATTGATCCAACGGTGCTCTGATTTACAGAGCACAATCTTTCATGTTTGGAAAGATTCTGAGGAGTATTTCCTTAACAGAATTTTATTCTGGTAATTTGATGATTTATCATCTTCATTGGATCTTTGATCCAACGATGGAGAACATTTAGTTCTAGCGCTTGGCGCTCTCGTGCCTTGCACGTGAGCACTGCTTCAGAGTCTTTGACTCTTAGCGCTGGCTCACTTGGCGCGAGCGCTCTCATGCTTTGTACGTGAGCGCTGCCTCAGAGTCTTTGACTCTTAGCGCTGGCGCACTTGGTGCTAGCGCTCTCGTGCTTTGCACGTGAGGCGCTGCCTCAGAGTCTTTGACTCATGGTGCTGGCGCTCTCGTGCTTTGCACGTGAGCGCTGCCTCAGAGTCTTTAACTCTTAGCGCTGGCGCTCTTGGCGCTAGCACTCTTTTGAGGCGCTGCCTCATTACTGAAGGTGTCTTTTCACCTTCTTTCTCCGCTTTTCCTGAGTCAAACTTCTCTTTCCCAGATCTTGGAAATAGTTCCATCATGCACAACATTTTCAGTGCCTACACTTAAATGTATCCTTTTATAATCTGAAGCAGTGCTTCTCTTCTCTCTCACTTTTTAGAGAATCATTTTGACAGAGAAGAGTTATGGCTTGCAGTCTCCTACATGCTCGCCGGCAACCATGGGAGGTGCCCATTGAAGAGATTGTTTTTCATTTTGTTGCGCGCTTGGCGAACCCTACTCTTACAGATGACCAATGCGACATGGTGTTGCACGAGCTCTTGACTCGTATAGGATCTCCTCTCCCCATCGGCTCCATTTGTCTCTGGATGGTCTTCTTGTCCGTGATCGATGATATTCTCCCTCCTCCGGCGGAGATGACTCCGGCAATGCTCGACGCCACGGAAGAAAAGATCGAGTGCTTCCACGATGCACTTTTGATCACCACAGCTCTGAGGGATCGCTCTGTTCGGCTGCTAAGACAGATACGGGCTCAGCGGGTCGTCATGTCTGCCTTTGCTGATGGGTGCGGTGCTGACCGATGGGTAGCTACTCCTCATAAAGATCACCGCTTTGTCATGGTAGAGAAGGCAAAGAGGGAGTTAGATAATTTTATCCATAGTTTTGTAAATCCCTGTACTTTCGATCCCATGTTTGGTGATCTATTTCCCGTAGAATAAAATGTTCAATTAAATGATTTGTTTTTGTCGTTGAACGCCTGTCCTTCCTTTGATGTGTGCATGTGTGTATATGAATGAGCCTGGTTTCACACATATCTGTAAACGAAACTTAAGCCGGCATAAACAGGAACAAATAGCTCTTGGCCGCAGATTTTGGCGGGAACAGATACGTGGCCGGCCTCAAGAAGAAGAAGCATGCTGATGCTTCCACTTCAGGTGTGTTTGTAATAGAAAACTGATTTTCAATTAACTCTACTTCCTGGGTATTAGATACCAGGTCAGGATCTCACATCTGCAATTGTGTGCAGGTGCAGAGAAATAGCAGGTTTTTGAAGAAAGGTGATCACACTCTCCGGGTTGGGAATGGTTCCTCAGTACATGCTACAGCAGTAGGAGAGTATCACCTTGGTTTGCCGTCGGGTTGTATATTGGTTTTGAACCCCATGTTATTTTGTACCTTCGATGTTATGTAATATTATATCTGTATCGTTGTTGGACAATACTGGATATAATTTTGTATTACAATCTAATGTTATGAACATTAACCTTAATCAAGAGTTGACTGGGTATGGTACATTAAATAACGGGATATATGTCCTAAACCAGCACACAGTTTTCAATATACAACACACAAACAAAAGAAAGGTTTCAGACATAAATGAAGCTTTCATTTGGCATTGTAGACTTGGTCATATTAACGAAACAAGACTAACCAAGCTACATAAAGATGGATATTTAAACCCGTTTGAATATAAATCTTATGCAACTTGCCAGTCTTGTATCATATGTAAAATGACCAAAACTCCGTTTACTGGACACGGAGAGAGAGCTACTGAACTCTTAGGCCTCATACATAGTGATGTATGTGGACCAATGTCTACACATGCGAGAGGTGGTTTTTCGTACTTCATAACTATCACTGATAATTTCTCGAGATTCGGGCGCGTGTTCTTGTTGAAACATAAGTCCAAAGCCTTCGAAAAATTCAAGGAGTATAAATCTGAAGTAGAAAAACAAACAGGCTTGAGTATCAAGAAACTTCGATCAGATCGAGGAGGTGAGTACCTAAGATCAGAGTTTCTAGATTTCCTAAAAGAGAATGGGATTCTCTCTCAGCTCACTCCTCCGTACACACCACAACACAACGGTGTGTCGGAAAGGAGGAATCATACCCTATTAGATATGGTACGATCTATGATGAGTGATGCTGAGTTACCGATATCATTCTGGGGGCACGCATTGGAGACTGCGATTTATCTATTGAATAGGGTTCCGACCAAAACCGTGTCTACCACTCCATATGAGATATGGTGTGGGAAGAGACCATCTCTTAAAAGAGTTAGGATATGGGGTTGTTCGGCTTATGTGAAAAAACAGAATCCGGACAAACTCGAGACGATCGGTTTTGTGTAAATTTGTGGGATATCCAAAACACTCGTATGGATATCTTTTCTACCACAAGGAGGAACAAAGGGTGTTTGTTTCTCAGTATGACACATTTTTAGAAAATGAATTTTTTACGAATGATACTGTTGGCAATGCGGTAGAACTGGAAAAATTCCAGATATACAAACAATTACCGATGATTTGGTTGAACCTGAGGTTTCAATAAAACCTGACGAACCTCAGCCACTCCGTAGATCTAGTAGGACTTCTCGCCCACCTGATAGATACTACGGTTTTCTAATTAATGGTGATAGAGAAGATTGCATCATGGACGATGATAATCCTACTAGTTTTCAGCAAGCTATCACAAGTGGTGACTCTGTGAAGTGGCTGGATGCCATGAGATCCGAAATGGAATCCATGCACACTAACAAAGTATGGACTTTGGAGGTTGCAACTTCTGGAGTAAAACCCATAGGGTGCAAATGGATCTTTAAGAGAAAGATCGGTGTGGATGGTCAGGTGGAGACCTATAAAGCTAGGCTGGTCACAAAAGGATTTCGTCAAAGATCAGGCTTGGACTATGATGAAACCTTTTCACCAGTCGCGATGCTCAAATCCATTCGGATCCTGCTTGCTATAGTTGCTCACTATGACTATGAGATCTGACAGATGGATGTTAAAACGGCATTTCTAAATGGTGATTTAGAAGAATGCGTTTTTTATGGATCAGCCAGAAGGCTTCATTGATAGTGGGAGCAGCGGAAAAGCATGCAGGTTGCTTAAATCGATCTATGGATTAAAGCGGGCATCACAGAGTTGGAACATCTGCTTTGATGATACAATCAAAAAGTTTGGTTTTATCAAAAATGTAGATGAACCATGTATTTATAAAAGGATTGTAGAGAGTACTGTTACATTCCTCGTATTGTATGTAGACGACATTCTCTTTATAGGAAATGATGTTCATATGCTACAATCGGTCAAACTATTCTTATCGCAGAGGTTCTCCATGAAAGACCTGGGTGATGCCTCGTACATTCTAGGGATTAAGATCTATAGAGATAGATCTAAGAAATTATTGGGATTATCCCAATCGAGATACATTGACACCATACTAAAGAGGTTTAGTATGGAAGATTCCAAGAGGGGTAATTTACCCGCTTGTCACGGGATCACCCTCTCCAAAGAGATGTCTCCAAAGACTGATGAGGAGAGGGCTCGCATGAGCATTATACCCTATGCTTCGGCGGTAGGATCTATAATGTATGCGATGTTGTGTACTCGCCCAGATGTAGCTTATGCACTGAGTGCAGTAAGCAGGTATCAATCCAACCTAGGGGAGAAACACTGGACTGCTGTGAAGAACATTCTGAAGTACTTGAGAAGAACTAAAGAAATGTTCTTGGTGTATGGTAACGGAGATCTCCAAATGGAGGGATTTACCGACTCCAGCTTCCGGAGCGACAAGGATGATAGTAAGTCCATCTCAGGGTTTGTATTTAACCTAAATGGAGGGGCGGTATGTTGGAAGAATTCCATGCAAAATACCGTCGCTAACTCCATGATGGAAGATGAGTATATTGCTGCTAATGATGCCGCAAAAGAGGCAATCTGGATGAGGAAGTTCATTTCTGAACTTCAGGTGGTTCCAACCATTGCTAATCCAATACTTCTGTATTGCGATAACAATGGAGCCATGGCTTTGGCAAAGGAACCGAGGTCCCATCAGAAATCCAGAAATATCTTGAGGCGGTATCACCTCATCAGGGAGATAGTGGATCGCCAGGATATTAAGGTACGGATAGTAGGCACAAAAGACAACACAGCATATCCATTCACCAAGGCCATCTCTCAAGTCCAGTTTGAGAAACTGTTCGAGCTGTTGGGCATGCGGTACGCTGGCAACTGGTTCTAGTATGGACAGTGGGTACTTATTGCACCAACTACAGGCCTTAGTGCAAGTGGGAGATTGTTAGATATGTATGCCTTAGAGGCCTGTATTGTATAGGATGCTAGGCATGTGTATGTACAGAAACAATCTTTGCTCGAAATGATAGTATGCTATCTGGTTTATCTTCATCTTACCATGTGATGTGTTGTATTTCATATCCTTATATACATGTTGATGAAGCCCTTAGGATTATGCTTGACTACCGGGATTATGATGTAGATCATACTAGTGGGGCCTGGGCAGTCTATAAGCATATCCTTTAATTGTTCTTAGTCGAGGGTATATCGAGACAGGGCATCGATATTACCAGAGTAGACTAGTGTGTACGTTTCTTGACCCTGGGGGCGATGGTTGATCCCACAACCATTGGTGTTTGAAATCAAAGATTGTACACAGGTGCTCATTGGAGAATGGGTACACCGAACAAGACTCGCCGAGAACTCCTATATGGTATATATACCTATTGTCAGATAGCAGTTCTCTGGTGACACTTATACAGGTTAGTCTGTAGACCCGAGATCGTCATAGTGTCTTGTGTGATTCCGACTGTGCTTTGATTTCCTCCTTACCATGGCTCTACTGAGTCGTGCAAACAGGTGGATTTTGGGTATAGTCCCGAATCGCATGGAGGCAGTGAGCGATAGGAAAGGTTTCGTCTCTCTTGGTATAGGGAGTTAATGTCGCGCTATGCTTGATCGGCCATAACAGCAAATCCCTGGCCAGGGTTCTCGAGATTTACTGATAAATGTTATCAGTAGTTTCTCGAACCGTTATGGGCCGTAAATCAGCATGACTTATAAAGCTACTGGGGTCTGACATTTACCACCCCTAGACTTCATATGCGACGTATCAGACGAAGAGACCGGACTGTACGGTAAGTGTTTCTTACAGGCTCGTTAGGGTTGGGATGAATTCGCTCGTCAGCCTCCTCTTTTTCGTCATGTACCTGGGTAGCCGTTACGCACAGCTAGTGCCGCTGACGTACTTGTGGTTAAACCCACTGTCAACGTACTGTCGAGTCTTTAGAGTCCCACACAGAGAGTTCCCTGGTTCAGGCGAAAGATGTAGAGGCCGTAAGTTGCTACGGCAGGGTTTCAATCATGTTCGTGTAATTGTTACAGGAATAATGATCGGAAAGATAATACTGGTAGGCTTTGGTTTAAGCCGGATACCGGTATTATATTATTGGATTGATTGTATTCGTATTTTTTGGAATTCGAATACGGATATACTTATACCGTATATGGTGGAGGGGTATTCTTGTAATTGTTACATGAATACCTTCTAGAAGGAGACACCACATTATTAGATATTTATTTTGTGAAAATAAATAAATGAGGTAGAATTTTGGAAAGTCTAATCATGGATGAAGGAATGGCTTCTTTCATATTTTGTTCATTTGGAGTTACTATTGAAGCATGGTGCAATTTTTTATTACATGCTTCAATTATTTCATTTTGAGCCATAAATTATTTTTCCATGCTTGAACTTTTCATTATCACTTTTACATTCTCTCTCTTCATTCTCTCCTTCTTCCTCCTCTTTGCTTTAACCTCACATGAGTTGTGAATCAAAAGCTTAGAGAAAAATCATAATCCAATACTTAATCTCTACATCATCTTAGTGATCACTTCTAGCAAACTTGATCTTTAAGTTGAACTCTTGTGAAGAGTTAGTAGCTTGTTCGATAACTCTCGGGTGGATCTTCTTGGATCTTGAGGTGGCCGGAGATCGAGCTCATTGTAACCACAAGGAGCCTAGGAGTCACATTCAAGTGAAGACCTGAAGGACCGGTTCTATTAGGTATAAATACTATCATAGTAGATTAAATCTCTTGATGGTTTTTGCTAGTTAGGGTTTAAGCACTAATCTTGGGTTATGTAGGTGTTGCATGCAAGAAAAATTATTGTTTACCACTTCCGCCTCCTCACAAGTGTTGTGAAGGTGTGCAACATCCACTAACAGTTACGTGCAGCTAGTACCGCTTGCGGCTTGTGGTTAAACCCACTGCCAGCGTACTGTCGAGTCTTCAGAGTCCCAAACAGAGGGTTTCCCTGTATCGGGCAAAAGATTAGAGGCCGTATGGTTTTACGGCAGGGCTTCGATCACGTACGTGTACTTGTGTGCACGTATGATGTTCGGGCGGATAATACTAGTGGGCTTTGGTTTAAGCCAGATCCTAGTATTATATTGATGGATTATTTTCGTCTCATTGTATTCATATTCTTCAGAATACGAATGCGGGTATGTATATACGGATGAGGGGCATTCTCGTAATTTACTCGGGATTGTTTCTAGAAGGAGACACCTCATTAGGGTTTTTATCTTTTGATTAAAAACAATTATGAGGTGGAGGAAAAGAGGTATTATTTTTTATATATGGTAATTGAAGAATGCCTACTTGGTTTGACTATTGAGGTATGGTTTGACTTAGATATTTTTGGAGAGATGCAAGGTGGCATTAGATATTTGTGTGAGATATTTTGGGCATGCTTATAGTCATATCAAGAGAGCCATATTCCATGATCATTATCAAAAACACTTTCTCTTTCCTCAAGTGATCTTCTTCTTCATATAAACCCTAAAAGTCTCATGAGTTGTGAAACCTAGGGTTCCAAGAGACAAACTAACCCATCTTCTTTCACTATATCACCTAGACCATCTAGTTTAGAGAACTAAGTGCCATAGTTACCTCGTATTTGAGGTAGGAGCTCGGACTATAGACTCTCGGGTAGATCGTCTTTGACTCGAGGAAGCCGATAAGGAAGCATCGATCCGTTACGATCCTAGGAGCTCACGATGAAGAGGAGGACCGCAAAGAATACCCTAAGGACTTATATCGTGAGGTATAAACTCCTTTCCGAGTAGTTAACCTCTTTACAAGCTTAGCTAGTTAGGGTTTAGCAATGATCCTGGAGTTCAAGTCGATGTTGCGAGCTTTGAAAATCGTTTTTAAAATATTCCTCCTCCCTGCGAACCCGTGGGGTGTGCGACATCAACTTACAGTGGTATCAGAGCCTACTAAACCTTTACTAGCTAGTTAGCAAGTTATTAGAACTTCGATCGTCGGAAAATCACTAAAACGATACACCCGTAACCTTGGTTTCTGTCGATTTTTAAAACTGTGATAAAAATTATTTCAGAAGCATGAAAATTGAAAGCAGGTTATTCTAAGAACATAGCAGAAAAACGAGTCCATAACTCATCAGGACCACCGCGGAACCACGGCGAATCGGTCAATTTGTCGTTGTTCCGCGGCCGAGTCGTGGCCGAGTTGGCTCATTTTTCCTCTGTGTCTTATTTTGGGTGTATTGTTCTCTGGGATATTTGGTTTCTACCTAATATGTTTTGTGTGTTGGTTTGCACTTGGGGTAGACACGGAAAATAGTTTTCGATCGAAATTCTAAATTATATGCTAATCGGGTTTTATCTGTGGTGTGATATATGTGTTGAACATCCGCTAATCGCTATACGTCGATTAGTGGGGGTTGCACATATCTGTGATCTGTGATATTGGTTTGTGTATATGAACTTATTGGATCGTCGTGGATGAGTAGCCGGGGATGTGAGATGGGTGTTTTATCTTTCATTTGATGTAAATTGTAAAGTGATGTAATATTATTTTGCGGGGCACATCCGGGTTGAGGTTGTAGCTACTGTTGTATTATTTCTTTTACTATTTTATGCTCCTGGGATAGACCCAAGGTGGGGTGCACAAACTACCGGGTTCTTTGAAGTGCCGAGTAGCCTACTCACTTTGATGAGGGAGGTTGCTTCACTTCAAGAATTTGGCGGGTAGTTTGCCGCACCCGTAGGAGTCTGGGGTGGGGTTTGGCTATTCATCACGACCGTGGAATCCGTCTTTCGTTACAGGCTTAAACGAAACGCGGAATTCCTAGTATATCTAATATGTTCATCTGTGATCTGGAATGCCTATTATTGCGTGAGACGAATGGTTATTATATATATATTATATAATAGACGTTTCTTATGTTTTGCATCCGCGTTAATCCAGCCCCCAGCTCTGGCATTAGTTAAGTAACCTAACGGTGTAAGACGGGGCCCAGTGGCGAATGCGGATGGCATAAGCGTACGTCATATTTTCGTTTCTTTCTGTGATGATAGGTGTAATTGATGGGACTGCATTACATTAATGCAAAGCAAACAAACCAAAGCTGAATCGTTTGAACAAATTTTAAAACCACTCGGTTTTTTTTCAAAACAACAAACTTTTAAAATGCGTAACTTAAACCACTCCTTTTAAAAGCTATCAAGTTCCTTCGATTATATCAAGTTCACTACGTTCACGATTTCGCCAAAACCATTCGTAGCCCTCTGTCATTTCATATGAATATTCGGTAGTATTCAAGCTATGTTTGTTGACCTTTGCCAAGATATGGTGATTGGTAGCTGCTGGATATTCATATGTAGTATAGATAGATACGTTGGTTTGGGACAGTCGTACTACTTTGTTGGCCTTCGTCAAGGGTAAGTACTGGTGGGTTCAAATTAACATGGACAATGATGGGTAGAGCTTGACATGTGACTTATGATTTGTTGGTCTTCATTAAGGTCATAAGAGCATGGGGAAAAAATCCACATCGGGAGTTTCTAAGGAAATTGAAACTTGCTAGTGCTGCATACCATTTGGAGTGTGATAATGTTGGTAGGACTCCTTCGGGATTATCACACAATGATATTTGGATCCCGATCCTACTGTGAGTATATGCTACTCCTCGGGAGATTTTTTTGTTGGAGTGTACTAGCACCTCTAGTTGGGTTTAAACATCATAAAGTAAAGAACTTTTATAAAATTAGAGAGCTAAAGCACACAAACCCCGAATCGAACTAGAGATTAGGGTAAAACATAAGCTAAAAGGAGTATAAACCTAAGTGAAAGAGGACTACAACCTTTGTAGACAATTCCTTCTCTTCTTGGACTCCTTTGGCTCCACTTGAAGCTTGGATCAACTCCGCTCGAAACTCTTCGTTGTCCACGATGATCCACCCGGAGTTCCATTTGCTCAAGCTCTTGCTTCACTACACAAGGATGATATGAAGCAAACAACCAATACTAGTTTGCTAAACTAATATTGATTGATGAAGTGGGAATTTTTCTCTCAAGAAAACCTTTCTTTTTCTTCTCTTTTTCAAAACCTAGAAATGAACAAGAAGAAGAAGAAGAAGCAACTAAGGTTGAAGGCTCAAGTCAAGAATGAATAATGAACCATGGAGATATTTTGGATATTTAATAAAAAATTAAGTGTGAGTGGAATGGTGAGTCATTAGCTAGATATTTTGAGAACAATGTAGAAGCAATGACTCATTTCCAATTTAGATTAAAAATCCAAATAAATCTCCAATATAAGTCTTGCACACCCATGTTGCATGTATCATCAACCATGATACCCTATTTATAAATATATATATATACACATATATATAAATATAAATGAGAAAGAAAGGAATTCATAAAAAGAGAATTAGTCATTTTATTAAATCAACAATTGATTTAATAACCCGGTCATATTACATATATCTCCATATGTGCCCCACATCGTTTCGCCTGAGTTCGGAAACCTCTTTGTGGGACTCTAAGACTCGTCAATACGCTGGCAGTAGGTAGTGATCATATTAGATACCCACAAACCGTCAGCGGTATTAGCTGCACGTAACGGCTCCTAGATATTGTACGAACAGAACAACAACAAGCGAACCTGTCAAAATTCCCATCGAGCCATTGGTAACACTTACCGTACAGTCCGGTCTCTTCATCTGATATGTTGCATATTGAGTTCAAGGATGGTATCTGTTGGAGATAGTGCCTTCAGAGTCAATTATTAGGTCACAGGTACGTGATTGTAATGATTGATGGAGGACCTATCCCGGTAGGACAATCTTACTCGAGATGATAGTATGCTATCTGGTTTACCTTTATCATCGTGTACTGCTTTAAGTGACCTGACAAGTCGCTATTACACGTTGGTAGAGCCCCTAGGATTCTTGCTTGACCACCAGCAGTATGAGGGCGATCATATAAGTGGGAGCTGGGGTCTATAAGCATATCCTTAAATGGTCCCTAGTCGTGTGAGTTTCGAGACAGGGCATCGATACTCCAGAGTAGACTAGTGTATACAGTCGAGACCCCGACGAGGGGCGGTGGCCGGTCTCACAAGCCACTGGTGTCAGTTGGATCACCTAAGATGTATACAGGTGCTCATTGGGTTATGAGTACACCGGACAGGACTCGCCGGGAACATGCTAGTTGGTCATATACCAGACGTCAGATGGCAGTTCCCTGGTGACATGTGTGTAGGTTAGTTCATCGACCTGGGGATCGTCATTTGTCTCGTGTGAGTTCCCACTGTACTTTGATTACTACCCTACCACGGCTCAAAGGAGTCGTGCAAACAGGTTTTAGTTGGGTACAGTCCCGAGCCACATGGAGGCAGTGAGCGCATCTTCAGGGGTTCGTCTCTCCCGGTATTGGGGGTGAGGTCGCGCTGTGTCTAGGAGAGCCATTACACGAAGCCCTCGGCCGAGGCAAGGAGATTTACTGGTAGGTATTCCAGTAGTATCTCAGGGTGTTCTGGGCTGCACTCCGACACGACTTGTACCGCTTTTGGGGGTCTGACTTTTACCAACCCCCTAGGTCCGCCATGCGATGCTCATAGACGAACGGACCGGACTGTACGGATATTGTCACTGACAGGCTCAGTAGGGTTGTCAGGCAGAGTTCGCTCACAGACGTCCCTTTTAGTCAGTACCTGGTAGCCCGTCACGTATTGGCTTATACCTCTGACGTGCTAGTGGTTAAATCCACAACCAAGATGTTGACGAGTCTTTAGAGTCCCCCACATTCAGTTACTCAGCTTTCGGGCGAAAGGTTGTAGAGGCCGTATGGAGATATGGCAAGGTCCGATCAGATACGTGCGGTATTGAATGGATCAGGATTGGACAGTTTGTACTATAGGCCGTATGGTTATATGGCAGGGTTCGATCAGATGCGTGCGGTATTGCACGGATCAGGATCGAACGGATATTACTAGCCGGCTTTGGTATAAGCCGGATCCTAGTATAGTACAGTGTGAATTTTGTCTCATTGCATTTGTATTTCGGTCAGAATACAAATGCGGGTGTGTATGCACAGTATCGGGGTTTTTCCTGTAATTAATTACGGGACCAGTTTTCTGGAGTTGCCAGTTTGCTTTCCGTTTCGGCCAATTTCCTTTGTATCGTTCATTGGCCGAAATTTGGTGGAGGAGGGCTTATTTGCATTGTTGCAAATAAGCATTAGTGGAGGGGGTCTTTGCACTTTGTGACATCATGATTATTGCACCATACCTTGACTTTCTTTAGTTGATCATGGCTTGACTTTTGCTATCATGGTTGTTGATTGAGTGTTGGAATTGTTGTGATTTTGATTTTTCCTCATCATCATTTGCTTTCCAACCACCCCCTTGTTTTTGCTCTCTCTCTCTCCAATCACACAAAGGGGGGGGCGGCCACTTTTGGTGAGGATGAGGGAAATGCTTCTCTTTTGAGTTGGGAGAAAAATGTTACTCTCATTCTTTGCATATCACATTTTTCTTCACCTCTCTCCAAGTTCTTTTTCTTCCACCACAAAGGCATCTCCATGAACCCCAAATGAGACTTCTTCTCTACACATTCTACAGCGAATCTTGGGCACGTCGACTAGCCAGCTTCGTGCCCGAGTTGCCTCGGCATTGAGGTGGGAGCCCGTAAAAGAAGTAGGCGATGTGGTGCACTTCCGGCGACGAGGTGGAGACCGGAGCTTCCGCAGGAGATCGGGAAGACGACGAGAAGACCGGAGGACTTGGATCAGTCGGTATATCTCTTTTCCCATCTTGTAGTTAGCTAGGACTAATTAATGGTTCGATCCGGGTATTAGTGCGCGGCGGTTTGCCAGTTCAAGAAAAATTAAAGTTTATCACCGCTTCCGCATTTAGCCGTCGGATTGACGGCCGGGGTGCCGCCGTGCACTTACAGTGGTATCAGAGCCTCATCATTAACTTAGTCTAGCTTGGTTTAATGTGTTTGCATTTCCGATCGATCAAAAGTTCCAAAACCCTGTTTTTCCAATCGACAGTTTTCAGTTGAAATTTTTTGGTTTCCAAAAATTTTTCAGGTTGTATAAAATTGTTGTACTGGAGACCACTAAGCTACTGTAGAAATTCGGCAGGGTGAATCGACAGTGGAGGCGCGGAACCGCGGCCAAAACCCCCTTTGGGCCGCGGTTCCGCCGCGCACTGTGGAGATCCCTGCACCAAATTTCTACAGTGTCTTTGTGGGCTTAAAATATGGGTTTTGGAATATTAATATTGGGCCCAGAATTTCTTGATCTGCTACAGTATTGCTTGGGGGCCCACTTGTTAAAATTTGATTGATCGGATATTTTAAACACATTATTTCACAGTATTTACATTATATCTGCGACCGTGAATGTCACTTGATCGGTAAATCCGGTCTAACTGCTATAGCCCGGTTAGACGGATTTGCGAACGTGACTTTCACGTTGATGTTCTGTTTTTGCTGTGATGTTGCGGATCGGTCGTGGGGATAGCCTGGATGCAATGCTAGTACAGTTTTGTTGTATTATGTACATTTGATATTGCGGGGTGAGCGTCCGACATGTGGACTGCCGTCACTGCCTGATTGTATTATTCTTTTGGGGCACGACCTGGTTGCGGTCGATGTACCCGTTGTATGTATATTTTACTTTCTGTACTAGGATTACCCCGCGGAGGGGTGCACGGATAGCCGGATTCTAGAAGTCAACAAGCCCGCATCTCATGGCATTGAGACGGAGGGGGCTTTACTCTAGGATTGGCGGGCTATTCGCCGCACTCGTAGGGGGTACAGGTTGACCCAGGAGGGGTGCCCAAGTTACCGGATTCCGTGAAGTGCTGGGTGGTCCATTCACGGTACTGAAGGGGGCTTCCTCGCTTCAGGTTTTGGCGGGTGACTTGCCGCGCCCGTAGGGGTCTAGGATTTCATTGCACAGGCTATCCACACGACCAGGGGAACGTCGGGTTTCAGTAGTGGCTCTGTGAAACCCGAGGATCCCAGATATCTGTATTATTCTGTGATGCTGTACATTTCTGTGATGTTGCATTTCTTTCACGCCTTGAGCGAATATAATATATTGGTATATATATTAGTAGATGTTGTATATGTTTTGCATCCGCGCTAGTCCAGTCCCCGCTCTGTCGTTAGTTAGCTAACCTAACGGGTAATGACGGGACCCAGTGGCGAATGCGGATGGCATATACGTACATCAGTATATTTTCGTTCTTTATGGTGTGATCAACTGATGGGACTGCATTGATTCGGATCAATGCAAGTTAAAAACAAACCTAATTTGATGTTGTTGGAACACTTTTCAAAAAGCTGTTATTGCAAGGACGTTCACTTTTGTTTTGCATCGAGATATTCAGTTGGAATATCCTGCTCCTCAGTCGACGAGGCAAGGGCCGAGATCCCTTCACCGGGAGTGACCCCTTGGACAAAAGGTTTGCGTCAGGGCATTAACTTCACTATAGCCGATTACTTTTGCTTTGCACCGTGGTATTCAGTTGGAATATCCTGCACCCCATTCTACGGGGAAAGAGCCGAGATCCCTTCACCGGGAGTGACCTCTTTAGCGAAGGTTTTCGTCACTATATTTTTAAAAGCTATCCGTTCCTTCGACGATATCAAGTTCTTTACGTTAAAGGTTTTCGCCAGAAACCATTCGTAGCCCTCCGTCGTTTCATATGGGTGGTCAATAGTATTCAAGCTGTGTATGTTGGCCAAAGTCAAAGCACAGTGATTGGTAGCTATTGGGGCATTCATATGCAGCATAGATAGATGCGTTGGTTTGGGACAGTCGTACTGCCATTTTGGCCAAAGTCAAGGGTATGTACGGGTGGATTCAAATTAACCTGGAGAACGACGGGTAGAACTTGACATGTGACTTATGATATGTTGGCCAAAGTCAAGGTCATAAGAGCATGGGGCAGAAATCACATCGGGAGTTTCAAAAGAACTGAAACTTGCCAGATATGCGCATACCTTCTGGAGTGTGATGATGTGAGCGGATTCCGTCATGTTATCATGCGATGATAGTTGGATCCCGATTCCCACTGATGAGTTAGTTTACTCCTCGGGTGACCCCGACTAATTCTTCTTTCAGGTTTGGAGGAGAATTTGACGTTACAGTGGGAGGTTTCCAGATTAGATAAATTGGTAACCATTCTGATCTAGGTTAGAGTGCACGCTGAGTATTTCTTTTCTCTCTCTCTTTGGCAGCGACCATTGACCCGACCCTAAGACTTTGACTCAGAGACCAAGTTAACCGAACCTTCTTAAACACTGGCTTTTGGATTGTCAGAGTTGCAAACCTCATTGCCACTCCTACTTTTACCCTTTTCTCCAGGACACCCCGTATTACTACGAACGTCCACTTCCATTGGACAAAACCATCGTATGGTTAGATACGAACTCGAAAGAATTTATTCGAGGATGGTTTCCGGTTCTGGAGAAAACGGATAGGACTATTCTGTTGTCTTTTCCTTTTACCTTCTCTCAGGTTGCGAGTACTCCTTGGTTTAGGAGATAGTACACCTATTACGCAAATTGGATAGTCTTCTTCCAAACCTTAGGCTGGTGCCGAACGGTGGGGAATCAAGAAAACCAATTAGCCTAACGATGGTGTGCAGAAGGTATTAAGTTCAGACAAAGCAAGGGATTGTAAGAGGGCAAAGTAAATTGCAACAGATATTCATGACCAAACCAGGTATTTCTTCGCCAATCCTAAAATCACCTTTGCATTTCTCCAGGACACTCCGTATCACTACGAAGATCCACAGTTTATTGGATACTCCATCGTATGGTTATATACGAACTCGAAAGGAACTTGTTCCAGTTCGGGGATGGATTCTGGTTCAGGAGAAATAGGAATAAGATTTATTCAGGCGTCTTTTATCTTCACCTTCTCTCGCATTGCGAGTGTTCCTAGGATTGGGACAGTACACCCATTATGCTTATTGGATAGTCTTCTTCCAAACCATAGGCTGGTGCCGAACGGTAGGGAAGGAAGAAAACCATTTGGCCTAAGGGGTGTGCAGAAGGTAAAGACTAAAGACATATAAAGGGATTTGGGGAGGTGGCAAAGAATTATACGGTTACAGTCGTGAATCTGGAAGAGGCATTACTAGGAATACCAGGATACCCCATCGGAACATTTCAATGTTTCAGTTTCACTGTGCAATGTTAAAAGAAAACTGATTTCCCGATTAGACACTTGCTCCAGGGTATGTATTTACCAGGTATGATTCTCACATCTGTATGATTTTACAGATGATGAGTGGGAGTAAATTATTGGGAATTGGGTGATCATCCTCATTATATCGGGATTCGTTGTAATCGGTGATATTTGAGGAAGTCACCTGGGTAGTTTGCCGGTCGGCAAATATTTGGTTTTGAATATCCGCTGTTATGCACCAATTTCAAATTGATATATCTGTACGTCTATTTTCATAGAGTGAGATATACCTTTCTGAAATTATGTCTACGACATTTATCTATATCAGTGGATGGTTAGGTAAGGAGCATTAAACAGCGGTGTAATTCTTCTTGACCATAAGTACAGTTTTCAACCTACGACACACAGTGAATGAGTTATCAGACTCAAGGGACTTATACAGAGTATTGTATGTTGTCCAGGGTCCATTAGGACAGAGGGGTTGGTCCTCGTACTATATTCGGTTTACTTATGACTTCTCTAGTTTTTAGACAGGTGCTTCGCGGAAACACAGGGTCTGAATGTTGAGAAGTTATAGGTATTTGAATAAAGTAGAGAACCAGGTATTGCAAGTATCGGGATTCTTCAAAGTGATCGAAGATGTAGGTACTTGTGTATGGTACTCAGTTGATAGTAATGATGAAGAGATCTTGCTTCTCTTTCAGGTTATTCACAATTGGAAGCATTCCTAAGTCGAGTAACGATGATCGTCCTCTTTCCATTTAGTTGACATGCACTGGAGACAGCGGCATGATTTGGATCTGGTTCAATTAAATCACTGCCTCTGGTTCTATATTGGATATAGAACAGTTCATATCTTAACGATGTTAAGGTACGGGGAGTTGTCCGGCTTATGATTAAAACCAGACTCTGGATAACTCAAGGCACATTTCTGTAATGGCTGTTTGTGGGTTGACCCAGGCTATGACGAGGGTTGACTTTCTACCATATGAATGAACAATAGAGATATTGTTCTAGACTCGCCACAGTTTTATTAAAAATGGATTTTTTTAGAAAACAGTAGTGGGAGTATGGTAGAACTGGAAGTGATTCCAGAACCCAAACGATTACTGAAGATTTGATAGGAACCTAAAGATTCAATCTGATTTGACATTCCATTGGCCACTCCGCAGATAAGGTGGGTAACTTCAGGCACCCGAGAGGTACTACGGTAGCCTCAAGGACGGTGACAGGGAAGTTCTTGTTTACCCACAATTACCACTGCTGTTGTTCCAGGCTGCGAGACCCGGCGGGAGGATGAGTATAGCATCGTTCTAAACTAGTTTTAGAAGTGTACGTCTATATGACTCTGCCAGAGGGTTGTCGTAGTCAGTGGGAGCAGCGGAAGCATTGGTGGAAAGGTAGCTTATGTCTATTTATAGACTAAAGCACCAGTAGCGGAGATAGATCATCTATTTCTGACGTGACAGTCATGGGTTTGACTTCATCAGAATAGGGGATGGATCTGTTGAGAAGGTAGTAGGGTGTGATATCCTGGTATTTGGATAACATACACAGAGTAGGAAAAGAAACTCCTATACTACACTCGGTTATACTTTGGTCGTCACACAATGGTTTCTCCACAAAGGAAATGGATTTTATATCAGACATACTGGTTACTAGATCTATGGTTTTAGATCTAGATTTGGGTAGTCTCCCAATCTGGGTACTTAGACAGCATTCTAAGGGTATTTAGAATGGACGACTCCTGGCACGGTAGTGTACCTGCAGGTGATGGAGTCACCCTCTCTAAAGGTGTCTTATAGACTAAAGTAGAGAGGGATGTGCATGATTGGCAGATCACTTGCTTAGGCAATTGAGTCAATTATGAGATGTCAAGTACCACACCAGATGTTGTTCTTGCACTAGATGCAATAAGTTGATATTGATCCAATCCTGGAGAAACAGTCGGAAGCAGTTTTAGAACATAAGTGGATGTTCTAGGGATATGATAACGACAGCCTCATTCGGGAGACAGTTATCATTCCAGGCTTCCAAGGTGACATGGACGACAAGGAGGTTGTCAAAGTTATAGTTTTTCCTTCTGACGAGGGGCAGTATTTTGGACAGGTGGTCCAAGGCAATACTGAGGGTAGCATGGCGCAGGATACTGATTAAGTTCAGTTGACGATACAGTCTAAGAAGTTTGGATTTGGAGTTCATTTATGTGCTATGTCCCCTCAGACATCCAGACACATTCTAAGACAGGTATTGCTCATTTCGGGAGATGGGTTTTCTCCGCGAACTTGAGATATAGAGAGACATAGAAAGAAACAACAAAGCGGATCCACTCACTAAGACTATTCCTCGAACGCAATAGTTTCGCAAACGAGCTTTGTGAGACTGACTAGTAGAGGAGTTGGGTGGTCGGTATCACACGGGCTGTGAGTATGCGACATCGCAATAATTAGCCTTGAGTGCAAGTGGGAGATTGTTGGAGATAGTGCCCTCAGAGTCAATTATTAGGTCACAGGTACGTGATTGTAATGATTGATGGAGGACCTATCCCGGTAGGACAATCTTACTCGAGATGATAGTATGCTATCTGGTTTACCTTTATCATCGTGTACTGCTTTAAGTGACCTGAAAAGTCACTATTACACGTTGGTAGAGCCCCTAGGATTCTTGCTTGACCACCAGCAGTATGAGGGCGATCATATAAGTGGGAGCTGGGGTCTATAATCATATCCTTAAATGGTCCCTAGTCGTGTGAGTTTCGAGACAGGGCATCGATACTCCAGAGTAGACTAGTGTATACAGTCGAGACCTCGACGAGGGGCGGTGGCCAGTCTCACAAGCCACTGGTGTCAGTTGGATCACCTAAGATGTATACAGGTGCTCATTGGGTTATGAGTACACCGGACAGGACTCGCCGGGAACATGCTAGTTGGTCATATACCAGACGTCAGATGGCAGTTCCCTGGTGACATGTGTGCAGGTTAGTTCATCGACCTGGGGATCGTCATTTGTCTCGTGTGAGTTCCCACTGTACTTTGATTACTACCCTACCACGGCTCAAAGGAGTCGTGCAAACAGGTTTTAGTTGGGTACAGTCCCGAGCCACATGGAGGCAGTGAGCGCATCTTCAGGGGTTCGTCTCTCCCGGTATTGGGGGTGAGGTCGCGCTGTGTCTAGGAGAGCCATTACACGAAGCCCTCGGCCGAGGCAAGGAGATTTACTGGTAGGTATTCCAGTAGTATCTCAGGGTGTTCTGGGCTGCACTCCGACACGACCTGTACCGCTTTTGGGGGTCTGACTTTTACCAACCCCCTAGGCCCGCCATGCGATGCTCATAGACGAACGGACCGGACTGTACGGATATTGTCACTGACAGGCTCAGTAGGGTTGTCAGGCTGAGTTCGGTTACAGACGTCCCTTTTAGTCAGTACCTGGTAGCCCGTCACGTATTGGCTTATACCTCTAACGTGCTAGTGGTTAAATCCACAACCAAGGTGTTGACGAGTCTTTAGAGTCCCCCACATTCAGTTACTCAGCTTTCGGGCGAAAGGTTGTAGAGGCCGTATGGAGATATGGCAAGGTCCGATCAGATACGTGCGGTATTGCATGGATCAGGATTGGACAGTTTGTACTATAGGCCGTATGGTTATATGGCAGGGTTCGATCAGATACGTGCGGTATTGCACGGATCAGGATCGAACGGATATTACTAGCCGGCTTTGGTATAAGCCGGATCCTAGTATAGTACAGTGTGAATTTTGTCTCATTGCATTTGTATTTCGGTCAGAATACAAATGCGGGTGTGTATGCACAGTATCGGGGTTTTTCCTGTAATTAATTACGGGATCAGTTTTCTGGAGTTGCCAGTTTGCTTTCCGTTTCGGCCAATTTCCTTTGTATCGTTCATTGGCCGAAGTTTGGTGGAGGAGGGCTTATTTGCATTGTTGCAAATAAGCATTAGTGGAGGGGGTCTTTGCACTTTGTGACATCATGATTATTGCACCATACCTTGACTTTCTTTAGTTGATCATGGCTTGACTTTTGCTATCATGGTTGTTGATTGAGTGTTGGAATTGTTGTGATTTTGATTTTTCCTCATCATCATTTGCTTTCCAACCACCCCCTTGTTTTTGCTCTCTCTCTCCAATCATACAAAGGGGGGGCCGGCCACTTTTGGTGAGGATGAGGGAAATGCTTCTCTTTTGAGTTGGGAGAAAAATGTTACTCTCATTCTTTGCATATCACATTTTTCTTCACCTCTCTCCAAGTTCTTTTTCTTCCACCACAAAGGTATCTCCATGAACCCCAAATGAGACTTCTTCTCTACACATTCTACAGCGAATCTTGGGCACGTCGACTAGCCAGCTTCATGCCCGAGTTGCCTCGGCATTGAGGTGGGAGCCCGTAAAAGAAGTAGGCGATGTGGTGCACTTCCGGCGACGAGATGGAGACCGGAGCTTCCGCAGGAGATCGGGACGACGACGAGAAGACCGGAGGACTTGGATCAGTCGGTATATCTCTTTTCCCATCTTGTAGTTAGCTAGGACTAATTAATGGTTCGATCCGGGTATTAGTGCGCGGCGGTTTTCCAGTTCAAGAAAAATTAAAGTTTATCACCGCTTCCGCATTTGGCCGTCGGATTGACGGCCGGGGCGCCGCCGTGCACTTACAGTATCGTCGGCCCCAATAGCTCAATAAGTCATGCCGATGTGGCCTATGGCAGGTCGAGAAACTACTGATAACACTTATCAGAAAATCTTATCAGCCTTGGCCAGGGACTTTGAGTCATTGCCAATCGCGCATAGCGCAACATCTACTCCCAATACCGGGAGAGACGAAACCCCTCCTATCGCTCATTGCCTCCATGTGTCTCGGGACCGTACCCAAAAACCACCTGTTTGCACGACTCAGTAGAGCCGTGGTAGGGTGGAAATCAAAGCACAGTGGGAGAACATATAAGACTCTATGACGATCTCGGGTCTACAAACTAATTTGTACCGGTGTCACTTGAGAACTGCTATCCGACGATTGGTATAATACCATATAGGAGTTCTCGGCGAGTCCGTTCAGTATACCCAGTCTCCATTGAGCAACTGTATACAATCTTTGATGACAAACACCAATGGATATGGGATCATCTATCGCCCATAAAATAGGTCAAGAAACGTATACGCTAGTCTACTCTGGAATATCGATACCCCGTCTTGATACACCCACGACTAGGAACATTTAAGGATATGCTTATAAACTACACATGCCCCACTAGTATGATCTCCATCATAGTCATGGTAGTCATGTTATTATCCTAAGGGCTTTATCAACATGTATCAAATGAACAGTATACACAATCAAGTGAACATGTTAAGATAAAGAGTAACCAGATAGCATACTATCATGTCGAGCAAGAATGTCCTATACACACACACACACACACACACACACACACACACATGTCCAAGCATCTACTATACAAATAATGGCCTCTAGGGCATACATATATCTAACAATCTCCCACTTGCATTAAGGCCAATTATTGGCGTATCTCATATCAAACATCTCAAAAAGTCGCTCATTTTGCGGCTGTGAAAGGGCTTTGGTGAGTGGATCCACGGTGTTATTCTTTGTGTCTACTTTCCGAATCTTGATCTCGCAGTGATCAACTATCTCCCGGATCAAATGACATCATCTCAGGATGTGTCTCGACCGCTGATGGGACCTGGGCTCTTTGGCCAACGCCATAACCCCATTATTATCACAATACAATGGTATTGGATCAATAATGGTTGGAACTACTCTAGTTCCGAGATGAACTTCCTCATCCAAACGGCTTCTTTGGCAGCATCATTTGCAGCAATGTACTCAGCTTCCATCGTGGAGTCTGCAACGGTGTCCTGTTTGGAACTCTTCCAACAAACCGCCCCTCCATTGAGGGTAAATATAAACCCCGAGATAGATTTGTTGTCATCCTTATCACTTTGGATGCTCGAATCAGTAAAGGCCTCCATCTGGAGATCCTCATTACCATTCACCAAGAACATTTCTTTAGTCCTTCGCAAGTACTTAAGAATGTTCTTCACAGCTGTCCAGTATTTCTCCCCCGTGTTGGATTGATACATACTTACTACACCTTGTGCATAAGCTACATCAGGGCGAGTACATAACATCGCATACATTATAGATCCTACGGCTGAAGCGTAGGGTATAATGATCATGCAAGCTCTCTCTTCATCAGTCTTCGGGCAAAATTACTTGGAGAGAGTGATTCCATGACAAGTGGGCAAGGCACCTCGCTTGGAATCTTCCATACTAAACCTCTTTAGGATGGTGTTAATGTACCTTGATTGGGACAATCTGATTGAAGCGGAAACGCGATACGTTTTATGATACACGTTTCTCCACTTACCGCAATCAAGACGGTGTCGCTTTACAGCTAGCCGGTTGAGCACGGGTCGATCCACAGGGAGATGGTAGTATGTCCGTTCTTGTCTTAGACGAGTCAATAAAGAATGGGTATGTATTGGTGATTGATATGTTTTCACCGTGTCGTATTTAGAAAGAATTTTGAAATTACCGCAATCAACAACGGTGTCGCGTGTAGCTAGCCGTGATGAGTACGGGTCGTCCATAGGGAGATGGTAGTTTTTTAGGCTTGTTTTAACGAGTTAACACCGTGTTTTGAGTTGTTGTTTATGCTAAGTGTCATAATTAGGATATGTTCAATAAAAAGACTTGTTAAGGGTAGTTTTAGGTTAGCTTGCGTAAGGATGATACTTGCCGGTTCCTTAAAGACCCAATTTTGATATTGACACTAAGGCAATAGGCAACAACGTGGATTAGGAAACTTGAAATATGGTATTTGCGATTTTGAGCTAAATCCGTATTCCTTGTCCCTTGTCCTTCCGTTGATGTCTCTTGACATTAGCCTTCGGCAAACCACTTGCAACCCGGTCACGATTAGGATTTACCGCTATCGTGGTAGGATAGGATCCCTAACGTTGCATTTAGTTTACTAAACCTAGTAACCACATTTATATTTTTAATCACATTATAACTATTTACATAGTCTATGGTACCCTTTTTCAGTTTTACCCTATTGGACACCCGTGTGCATCTTTAACCTGTTTTAGATACAATTTGCATCCCTAGATCTTTAACCTATGATAACAAGATTTTAATAACCCATATTTATTTAAGTATATGTTACTTAATGTTGGAACCATAACCCTAACTCTAATCAATAACAGTACATCTATATAGTTTATTCTGTACCTAATTGCTTATCTTATTACATGTTCCAGTTTATTGTACAGTTAGTACCAATGCTTGTTTATCTATACCCATGCTTATGCTAGTTTAATTATGAGCACCCACACAATATCTTGTACACCCCGACATGACTTGTTACACCTATTACTTGGCCCGACATGGTACCGTGCAACTCTTAACATGACACATATACATTACTTAACTTGACCTGACGTACCATGCTTTACCTATTACCTGATCTTGTACCTAATGCCAACCAACCTGACCTGTTATCCTTACGGACCGTTCCTATTGTCTATCCAGACAAACTTGTACCTGCCAGATCATGTGTTTGCATTAGTTCTAGATTATTTAATACCTGACTTGAACACTTTTAACTTGGGGGTATGGGGAAATCAATGATGAAACCTGACTTGTAACTCGACAGTTCGACACCCGTTCTGATCAGTCTTACAGGCTAGGCCAGCCCCGGGGTGATAATGCTGACATCACTCATCTTTACATGCTACCCTTTTTCTGCCTAGCGGCACGTCTCGGATTCAGCCCGAGAATCTTGACCGTGGTCCCGGGCACGCATGGGATACTATTGAGTTACATCGATGATTCATCAGACTGGTTTCAAAGACTTGAGAGTAGATAACCCAATAGACCAGTTTAGTTTACTCACTGCACACTACCCTTCACTGCCCTGATTTATATTGTTGTTACACCTACTTTACCATTTATGATTATACTTGCATGTCTTGTTACCCTGTTTATATTTTTTCTTGATGACATGACGCGCTGAGGTCTGGGTTTTGCATGGCCCAGATTCCGTACCTCTGTCGCAGTCCGAGCAGGAGTACTTCAGTCAGCAGGCTGAGCAGTGAGGACTCGTTGTTCCCGCCAAAAATTTCTGCGCAAAAGAGCCCAAGGTATCAAATGGCGGCGATACGCTTAAGAAAATAGGAACCAGTATCTTCCGGGCTGTATTTTGATAAACTCCCGAATGAGAAACAGCTAAATTCTGATGGTATTGAAAGCGTATCAAAAAACCCTTCGATTTGATATATTATGGGCCTCATAATTCATCCGGGATCAAAAGTTATGAGGTATCACGTGTCCACACGTGATGGACCTTTAAGAACCCGCTGGAGGAGTTAAAAGATATAATAAAAACTCAGAAAAGACCCCAATAGGGCATCACGTGCTCACACGTGACCATGGGTCACATGCAGACACGTGATGGGCTCTTAAGGCCTCTAAAATAATGAATAGAATTAAATTCTAAAATCGGTACCCTGATTAAAAATCATAAGTTACCTCAATGAGGTATCACGTGCTCACACGTGACCAATGGTCACATGTTGACACGTGATGGTTAAAACTGAAGCGTAAATAAACGCTGAGAAAAGGACTCAATTGGGGGTCACGTGACCAAGGGTCACGTGTCCACATGTGACTGGCTTCAAAAGCCTTACAGATTAATAGAATTAAAATTCTAAAGTTTTCTAAATCTTTCCAAATGGAAAAAGATTATGGGGACCGTTGGATTAAAGATCCAAGGGTGATTAAATATCACCAATTTATGGAAAAATCCTAGACAAGAAAAGATTTCCCCTAAATCTCACCAAGAATAACAAACAGAATATCTTTTGGATTTAAAATCCAACGGTGAATAAAATTCACTGAATGATCTAAAGGCTCATATTAAATATGAAAACAAATCAAATCTTTCAATGAAAGATTTGCAAAACAAATTGATTCTTTTCTTTCTCCTATAAATAGGAGCCAAGAAAAGAAGAGATGAGGCCTTTTTGGAGAGAAAAACAGAGAGGGGAGAATTTAATTCTCAGGAGGGAAGAAAAGAAAGGAGAATTTAATTCTCAACAAAGAAAACCCTAGGTAAGAAAAGAAAGGAAATCAAAACTTGAAACAGAGAATTTAATTCTCAAAACCCAAGAGTTTAACTCTTATACAAAAAAGAACTTAGTTCTTCTTCTGGTTGAAGATCTGCACAGAGCACATCTCCCCATAAGTTGAGAATTTAATTCTCATCGGGTCGAGATCCTGCAATGCAGATCCTAAATTTAGAAGGGGAATTGAGTTTTGAGAATTTAATTCTCCTAAAACAAAACTGGGGTTTAACCCTAATCAAGAATTTAATTCTTTTACATATCTGGGAATTTAATTCCTTTAAAAAGAAATTAGGGTTTTACCCTAAATAAGAATTTAATTCTTTCACAACAGGAATTTAATTCCTCCAAAACAAAAATTAGGGTTTAACCCTACAGGGAATTTAATTTTTAAAAAAGAGAGTTGAAAGATCTCCATGCATGCAAAAGACCAAGGTCACGTGTCCGCACATGACCCCTGAAGAGATCCCCAGAAATGAGAAGGAGGAAAGCTTTGAGGCAATGCCTCACGTGCTCCCACGTGACCCCAAAAACGCAGAAAGAAAAAGCAAAGGAAATGAAAGCTTTGGGCGCTCTCACATGTTATCACGTGACCCCTCAGCAAATGCTTTAACAATTGGCGCACAGATCCCCATCACGTGCCAACACGTGATGTTCTAAAATAAAAATAAAAGTGTTTAACACTTATTCGCAGATTTGAGGATAAAACAAAAGGAGATCTGGCTCCACATTTAGGGCGCCATCACGTATCCCAACGTGACCCCTAACAAATCCCTTTAATATCCAATGGATGGATGCCTATCACGTGCCCACACGTGATGGCCAGGAAATGAAAAGTGTTTAACACTTAATTGCAGAACGAAGGAAAGGGATCTGGTCCCCCCTTTGGGCGCTCTCACGTGTCCACACGTGACCCCTCTGTCTTTAGTGTTTAACACTAATTTGGGGATTATATTTCCAGTGTTTAACACTGATTGTCTTTTAGTGTTTAACACTAATTTGAGAGTTCTACCTCCAGTGTTTAACACTGTTGTTCTCTAGTGTTTAACACTACTTTTAGCCAAATTGGCTAATTTTCCATAGGCAAAAGTCCCTCCTCCAAATGAATCTCAAAATTGAGGAAATCAAAGACAAAATGTTGTCAGAGCCCCCAAACCTCTGTTTAGCACTGCTGAATGATGAGGGGCTGAACCCAGACAAATGTCTAATGGCTCAAATGGCCAATATTTCAAACATAATTGGACTTAGCCCAAACTGGCCATAAGTCCTCAAATCATCTTGAACTGAGCACATCTGCTCTTTCAACCAACTCATTGGTTCAAGGGTACATCTCTGAACTCCTCTGATATTTGTCGTTGTAATCCTTCAATGTTTTCAGAGAGATGACGGGTCCCGACAACCACACATTAATACGGACTGTGGGGTCCTTAAACTCATGGACTAATGCGTCCTTAAACTAACATTTGTCCCCAAAACGGGAATGATGGACTACTATGTCCCTAAACTAGAACAATAGAGCCCCTAAATGCTCTTTTGTCGGATCTAAACAATCCTGTTAAGTTGATCTTAGTCTCAAATTAGACTAACGTATCCTTAACAAACGTTTGAGTCGATCTTAGCCTCAAAAATGGCTAACGTATCCTTCAAACAGACTTTAGTCCCAAATTGGACTATGAATCTCCCAACCAACATTGGTTCAAGGGTACATCTCCGAACTCCTCTGACATCTGTCGTTATAATCCTTCAACGTCGTCAGAGAGGTGATGGGTCCCGACGGCCATACATATAATCGACCGCAATGTCCCTAAACTAAACAATAGAGCCCAAATGCTCTTTGTTGGATCTAAACAATCCCGTTAAGTTGATCTTAGTCTGAAATGAGACTAACGTATTCTTAACAAACGGTTAAGTTGATCTTAGTCTGAAATGAACTAACGTATCCTTAACAAACGTTTAAGTCGATCTTAGTCTCAAATGAGGCTAACGTATCCTTAAACCCAAACCCTCAAACCCAAATCTAAGAAAATACGGATTTGGACTAATCCACGTCCTACGGGCAACGACATAAATTAGTCTCCGTATACAATCCATGGGCAACCACAAACAAAACAAACACACACGATACGAAGTGACCATCTGGAGAAGGAGAAAGTTGTTACCGCGATGCGGTAGCATAATTAACTGCAAGGGCATGCGCCTGCAGGGAAGAGCATCCCCACAATCAAAAACCCCTCAAACGAGGGTGAATCTGACGAAGTCTGCTACATCGGCCGCATCTGTTTAAACCTTCGATACATGGTGCCATATATCAACTTGGCATCTTCGGAGAGGTGGACGGATAGCACCAATTAGCATATGCCCCGAATCTCAGGCAAGACGGCCCACGTCTTGGCCGCCGTTTGGAGGGGAACAGATTCTGGCACGCCCGGTGGGACCTCTTCCTCTTTCCACTCCACACTTCGTGTGTCGTGTTTGTAGGCTTCCTAGGCACACTATAGAGGTCTCACAAGGCATCAACCATGCCAATTTCAAAAATTATGGGTGCCGAGAAACCCTAATGCGTATCGTTGACTAGAAATCTAGGCGAAAAGTAAATCTAGTTAACTACTTAACTAAAAGTTGGATGCTACAACCTTTGAAGATCCGGTTCTCCACTTCCTTAGCTCCACGTGGGTGTCTTCTCGCTGTCCATCATGAATCCCGAACTCAATCGTCGGCTTCATCGGAGAAACGGGCGAGCTAGGTCGTCGGCTTCGTGTCAAAGACGATCTACGTCGAGGTTGCACAAGCTCAAGCTCCGACTTCACAAAGTTGTGAAACTTGTGAAGAAAACACCCAAAACAACTTGGCAAGAGGTAGAGGGTGAAGAAATAGGAGGTGGGTTCACTTTAGAATTGGATTTCTCTCACTAGAACTCAAGTTGCCATTGATGGCATCAAGGTTTCTTTCTTGAAGATGAAGATGAAGAAGAAGAAAGAATGATAAGTGTTCTATTTTAAAAATGAAACTAATATGAATACTTATCATATCTTGACCATGGTCAAGTGTAGAGATTAAACTAAGGTTAGTTGGAATGGTTAGGGTTAAGGATGAGATAAGGATGGTGGACTTTGTCAAAGCTTCAAAAAACTTCAACATAGCTCCAAAATAAGCCACCATTCTTAACTTAATCCTTTCCAAATAAATAAACAAATAAATAAATGAAAAACCAAAACCCTAATCATCACTTAACCATGGTTTAATCCTTTACACTTAACCACATTATCAAGTATCATCAAACATGATACAAAAAAATGTGCACAAAAGTATATCACATATACTTTTTGCACATCAAGTGAGAAAATCCATTTAAAGTGAACCAATACTAGTTAATGCAAAGTAATATATCGGATATATAATTATACATTAAATCATTAAATCAACACTTCATTTAACGATCCGGTCATATCGCATATAACCGACTAGTATCCCATGTATCGGCTTATCGAATCAATGATTCGATAACTAGGTCATATCAAATATAACCAATCGAAACATATATCGCGAGAATGAAATGCGGTATCACATACACGCATTATTCTCGGTCCTACACATATCTCATATGCGCTCCTATTTCGTTTCGCTTGAGCCAGGAAACCTCTGTGTAGGACTCTAAAGACTCGTCAATACGCCGGTAGCAGATGATGATCATATCAAGCATCTACAAGCCGCAAGCGGTCTGCTAAACGTAACGGCCATCCGGGTATTGAGCGATCAGAAGATCGACGAGCTAGCCCGCTCACACTCCTGTGAATCCAACCAGTAACACTTACCGTACAGTCCGGTCTGTTCGTCTGATACGTCGCATATCAAGTCTAGGGGTGGTAAACGTCAGACCCCAATACTCGATAAGTCGTGCCGATGTGACGCTCATAACGGGTCGAGAAACTACTGGCAACACTTACCATCAAATCTCTGATCAGCCCTGGCCCGGGACTTCCCTGTTACGGCCAATCGAGCACAGCGCAACATCAACCCCCAATACCGGGAGAGACGAAACCCCTCCTATCGCTCATTGCCTCCATGTGACTCAGGACTGTACCCAAAGACCACCGTTTTGCACGCCCTCATGGACGTGATAAGGTGGAGATCAAAGCACAGTGGGAATCACACAAGACTCTATGACGATCTCGGGTCTGCAGACTAACCTGCACAAGTGTCACCTGAGAACTGCCATCTGACGTGAGGTATAATACCATCTGGGAGTTCTCGGCGAGTCCGTCCAGTGTACCCAGTCTCCACTGAGCACCCGTATACCATCTCTGATGTCAAACACCAATGGATATGGGATCATCCATCGCCCATCTCATGGGTCGAGAAGCGTATACGCTAGTCTACTCTGGTATATCGATGCCCCGTCTCGATACACCCACGACTAGGGACCTTGAAGGATGTACCTATGGACTACCATGTCCCCACTAGTATGATCTGCATCATAGTCCAGGTAGTCAAGTACACATCCTAAGGGCTTTATCAACATGTAACTATAAGACAGTTTAAAAAGACTAGTGTACATGTTAAGACAAAGAGTAACCAGATAGCATACTATGATATCGAGAAAGAAAGTCATCTCTATATATGTCCAAGCATCCAATATAATATACATCATCTGTACAATACTGGCCCCTAGGGCAAACATACAACTAACAATCTCCCACTTGCACTAGGGCCAGCTGCTGTAGTATCGCATACCGAGCATCCCGAAGAGTCTCTCAAACTGTATCTGGGGAATGGCCTTCGTGAGTGGATCTGCCGTGTTGTTCTTCGTGTCAACCCTCCTGACCTCGATCTCCCGGCGATCAACTATCTCCCGGATCAGGTGATACCGCCTCAGAATATGCCTGGATCGCTGATGGGACCTGGGTTCCTTGGCCAAAGCCACCGCTCCATTGTTATCGCAATACAAAGGTATTGGACGCTCAATGGATGGAACCACTCCAAGTTCAGTAATGAACTTCTTGATCCAGACAGCCTCTTTGGCAGCATCGTTGGCAGCGATGTATTCAGCCTCCATCGTCGTGTCTGCCACAGTTTCCTGCTTGGAACTCTTCCAGCTAACCGCCCCTCCGTAAAGGGTAAAGACAAAACCCGACTGCGACTTAGAGTCGTCCTTATCACTCTGGAAGCTCGAATCGGTAAAGGACTCCACTTGGAGTTCTCCGTTACCATACACCAAGAACATATCTCTAGTCCTTCGCAAGTACTTGAGAATGCTCTTCACAGCTGTCTAGTGACTCTCTCCAGGATCAGCTTGATACCTACTCACTACACTTAGTGAGTACGCTACATCGGGTCTAGTACATAACATCGCATACATGATAGAGCCTACAGCCGAAGCATAGGGTATCCCTTGCATGCGAGCTCTCTCCAAATCAGTCTTGGGAGACATCTCTTTGGAGAGAGTGACTCCAGAGATCGTGGGCAAGTTCCCACGCTTGGACTCTTCCATACTAAACCTCTTTAGTATGGTGTCAATGTACCTGGATTGGGACAATCCCAAAATCCGTTTGGATCTATCTCTATAGATCCTTATTCCCAATATGCAGGAGGCATCACCAAGATCTTTCATTGAGAATCTTTGTGATAAGAAGAGCTTGACCGATTGCAGCATAGGAATATCATTTCCTATCAAGAGTATGTCATCCACGAACAATACGAGGAAGACAACCTTACTCTCTGCCACCTTCTTGTAGATACAAGGTTCATCTGGATTTTTGACGAAATCAAACTCTTTGATAACGGCGTCAAAGCAGATGTTCCAACTCCGCGATGCTTGCTTTAATCCATAAATGGATTTAAGCAGCTTGCACACATTCCTGCTGCACCCACTATTTACGAAGCCCTCTGGTTGAGTCATGTACACGCACTCTTCTAAATCACCATTTAGAAAGGCGGTCTTAACATCATTTGCCAGATTTCGTAATTATGATATGCAGCGATGGCAAGCATGATCCGGATGGATTTAAGCATAGCCACTGGAGAAAAGGTCTCGTCATAGTCCACACCTGGTCTTTGACGAAAACCCTTTGCTACAAGTCTAGCTTTGAAAGTCTCCACTTTCCCATCTACACCAAGTTTCTTCTTGAAGATCCACTTGCTCCCAATGGGTTTTACCCCATCAGGAGCAACGTCCAAAGTCCATACTTTGTTGGTGTATATGGATTCCATCTCGGACCGCATAGCATCCAGCCATTTCACTGAGCCCCTACTCGTGATGGCCTGCTCGAAGCTAGTTGGGTCATCATCCTCCATGATGCAATCCTCGCTCCCACCATCCATGATAAAACCGTAGTATCTCTCAGGTGGGCGAGGAACCCTACTAGATCGGCGGAGAGGCTGGGGTTCATCGGGAACTACGGAATCCTCTGGTTCAACCAAATCTTCTGTTGTAGTCTGTATTGCTGGAACCTCTTCCAGTTCTACCTCAATGCCACTTATCTGTTTCATAAGAAAACCTTTTTCTAAGAAAGTGGCATGTCGAGAAACAAACACTTTTTGTTCCTCGGAGTGGTAGAAGATATACCCTCGCGAATGTTTGGGATATCCAACAAACTTACATAGAACAGACCTTGCCTCGAGCTTGTCCGGATTTTGTGTTTTAACATAGGCCGGACAACCCCATATCTGAATAAAATTAAGACATGGTCTCTTGCCATTCCATATCTCATATGGAGTGGTAGGCACTGATCTGGTCGGAACTCTATTCAGTAGGTATGCAGCAGTCTCCAGTGCATATCCCCAGAAGGAAATAGGTAACTCAGCTGTACTCATCATAGAGCGCACCATATCTAATAGGGTGCGATTTCTCCGCTCCGATACACCATTGTGCTGTGGTGTATATGGAGGAGTTAGCTGAGAGAGAATCCCATTCTCTTTTAGGAAGTCCAGGAATTCATTGCTCAAGTATTCACCTCCTCGATCAGATCGTAGGATTTTAATACTTTTTCCGGTTTGGTTCTCAACTTCTTGTTTATATTCCCTAAATTTCTCAAAAGCTTCTGATTTGTGTTTCATCAGGAACACATACCCGAACCTAGAGAGATCGTCAGTGAATGTAATGAAGTATGAAGAACCATCCCTGGCATGTGTAGACATGGGACCGCATACATCACTATGTTTAAGTCCCAAGAGTTCGGTAACTCTTTCTCCGTGTCCCGTAAACGGAGTTTTGGTCATCTTGCCTTTGAGACATGACTGGAAAGTGTCATAAGATGAAAATTCGAAAGGTTTCAAATATCCATCCTTATGCAACTTAGCCAGTCGTGTCACATTGATGTGACCCAGTCTACAATGCCACAAGTAGGATTCGTTCAGTTCTGAACTCTTCCTCTTGTGTGTGTTTGTTATGCTCAGAACAGTTGATTGATTTAGAACATAAATGCCATTGCATAACGTGCCTGATCCAACCAACTTTTGGTTACGGAAAATGTTCATAACATTGTCCTGTAATACAAAATTATATCCCTCTTTACTCAGTAAAGAAACTGATATAATGTTGCATATCAGGTTCGGCATGTAATAGCATTCGTTCAGAACCAATGTATTACCAGTTGGTAATACAAGGTGATATTCCCCGACAGTCTTAGCTGCAACAATTGCACCATTTCCAACTCTTATGTCTTTATCACCTTCTCTAAGTTCTCTACCTTTCCTAAGCCCATGTAACTGATTACATATATGGGATCCTGACCCGGTATCCAATACCCAGGACGTAGAGCAAATGGAGAAACAGTTCTCAGTAACGAACACACCCGAAGAAAATGCATCAACATGTACTTTCTTCGTTCGGGTGGCATGGGAATCCTGGTATTCCCCTATATCCTGTTCATTCCTATAACTCTTATAGGAAAGAACGGAACCAACGTTCCCCAGCACAGTATAACATGCGGGTTCGGTCAATACATCCATATTATTATCTTCATTAGGGCATGAAATGGTCGCTACCTGGAGAGAGAGAGAAGAAAAAACTTTAGCGTATGCTCGTGCAAGATCAGATTGGTTATTATCTTATCTAATCAGGATGGCTCCCACTGCTTTTTATCAAATCTTCCTTCAAACCCTAAAAGGAAAGACTAGCCGGGATTAATTACACACTACAAGTTCGCCAATCTTTCAGCCAGGCCAGTGTCGGTACTTTGAGGGAGGTCCCCCGTGCTTTCGCACGAACCTAATTAATGTAAACCTCGTTTTCCCAGAGGCGTAACCCCGTTGACACCTTTCTAGACACCTACTTAATCAGCTAATTGCAATGTGTAAAACTCTCCCAGAAGTAACTCTTACTCGCGGTGGGTATCGGGATCCAACTATCTCATAGAAGGTATGCAATCTCATTGCAAATTTCAACACTTGAAATTCCCGATAATATTTTGCCCCTAGCATCCTATGACCTTGACGGAGGCCAAACAACCCATAGTCCGCTAGTCAAGTTCAACCCGTCATTTCCTGATTGAATTAAACCCACCTGCACGACCCTTGACGGAGGCCAAACAACGCCGTACGAATACCCTAATCCAATCGCATCATATGCAAGCAGATAAGCACTAGTTAGCTACCGTACACTGCGCCTTGACGGAGGCCAAACTACCGCAGCACGAATACTAATTAGTACTTATCTGAAATGACGGAGGGCTATGCAGGTTTTTCATAAAAACCATGAGCGTAATGAACTTGATATCGTTGTAGAATCAAATGAAGTTTTGAAATGGAGTGATTTTGAGGCTTTTCTAGTTTTGCTAAAGGGGTCACTCCCGGTGAAGGGATCGTCGGCCCGTTCCTCGTCGAATGAGGTGCGGGATATATCATATATATCGTTGTGCAAAGCAAAAACTCTTAAAAGCAATCAAAACCAGACCGAGTGTGTAGCATCTGCCAGTTACTGCTAAAGGAGTCACTCCCGGTGAAGGGATCTCGGTCCTTTCCTCATCGAATAAGGTGCAGGGTATATCATATATACCGCTATGCAAAGCAAGAACTGTAGCTACCTGTTATATTTTAAAATTCGATTCCACAACATCTTAGGTTTCTTATCTTTCATTAATCACATTAATGAAGTCCCATCATTTAAATACCTAAACATCACAGATAGATATGACGTACACTTAAGCCATCCGCATTCGCCTCAATGTCCCCTCGTGCACCGTTAGGTTAGGTAACTAACGACAGAGCAGGGCAGGGCTAGCGCGGGTGGAAAACATAAGTAACGTCTATATAATATATCATATATACTATATACGCTATCCATCACAGAATCTCATCACAGAAATCGCAGCAGAATCAACATATGAAATATTGGATATACTAGTACGTCCGTGTTTTCAATACGAGCCAGTATAAAACACGGATTCCACGGTCGTGATAAATAGCCAATCCCACACCCTTAGACCCCTACGAGAGCGGCGAGCAACCCTACCAATTCTAGGGTTAGGAGACCCAGACTCGACTCCTCGAGTTGGTCTCCCACTGGACCCTAGAACCCGGTTACTTGTGCTCCCCTCCTTGGGTCTATCCTAATGCGGAAAAGTAAATAATATACAAAGGGTGACAACTTCCGCTACCTGGAAGTGCCCCAAATAAAAGAATATTACATACAAGGTTTTACATGAATGAAAATGAAAAACACTCATCTCACATAAAAACCCTCGGCTATTCGAACACGACGATCCAATATAACATATCCAGCAACACATAACATCACATGTCATCAACGTAAGTAAATATGCGCATCCCAATTGTCGTTGACATATAGCAATGAAACCGGGGATATCACATATTACACTTACGGTCACAGAAAAGAAAGTGTAAAACTACAACAATTGGAATCCGCAACTTCTTTAGACATCACATGCCTAATCAAATGAAATACTTAGACATCACATGCCTAACAGATATAAATCCCGCATTTTAGTCCCATTATCAAAAACTCTTTTCAATATCAAGTGAGACTAAACCGCTAGATTTATAACATTCATCCAGTTATCTCATAACTGTTTGTTAATTCCAATTATTGTATCACATTCCAGATAAACAGAAAATGTTAAACTTTCCGATCGAACATTCGAACACCCAAGTTTTCCCGATACAGTCCAACACATGAAATAAGTCTAGCAACATTCAGTTCGTGCCTCAGTACCAACGGTCCAGCCGTAGAAGGGTCAAGCCAACGCCTCACATGTGGCACGCCGTACTGCCCCAAACCCGAAGGTTCAAAAGGCAGTTCAAGACGGTCACATAATCGAGTTAAGGTTTGTTGTCTTCTAGAGGGTCCATCGCGTTACTTGCACTACTTAGAATGTCGTTAAACTACGGAAAAATCCAACACTTGGAAATTTCCCGACAGGGGAAAATTTGGGTATTTATATCCGGTCGAACTTTTTAACATATTCTATAAATTATTCGGAAGTACACAAAGACAAAGTTCGATAATCCGATCGAAACATCGTTTCACAATTTAACCCCAGAACACTCAACTTAAGAGCCAATTTAAAAATTCCCAGAAAACTCAGAATAATTAATCAGGAATTACTGTGCAAACACTTAGGGCTGACGTCACCAAATAGCCGCGGAACCGCCGCAGAAGCTAGGCTTCTGCCGCGCTTCCGCCGCACAAAGTACTGTTCATGGGAAACTTTTTGCACCGTAATTCTTAGATTTCATTGCTGAATTTTTTAAGCATTTTTAATTGACAAAAAACCACAAATTTGGAAAAAGTCCAGAGAGCATTATCGGGTTAGGGTTTCGGGTTCGCTCGGACTTCAAACTCCGTCTAGACTTCGCCTAAGGCTCTAGCTAGGCTCTGATACTACTGTAGGCTTCCTAGGCACACTATAGAGGTCTCACAAGGCATCAACCATGCCAATTTCAAAAATTATGGGTGCCGAGAAACCCTAATGCGTATCGTTGACTAGAAATCTAGGCGAAAAGTAAATCTAGTTAACTACTTAACTAAAAGTTGGATGCTACAACCTTTGTAGATCCGGTTCTCCACTTCCTTAGCTCCACGTGGGTGTCTTCTCGCTGTCCATCATGAATCCCGAACTCAATCGTCGGCTTCATCGGAGAAACGGGCGAGCTAGGTCGTCGGCTTCGTGTCAAAGACGATCTACGTCGAGGTTGCACAAGCTCAAGCTCCGACTTCACAAAGTTGTGAAACTTGTGAAGAAAACACCCAAAACAACTTGGAAAGAGGTAGAGGGTGAAGAAATAGGAGGTGGGTTCACTTTAGAATTGGATTTCTCTCACTAGAACTCAAGTTGCCATTGATGGCATCAAGGTTTCTTTCTTGAAGATGAAGATGAAGAAGAAGAAAGAATGATAAGTGTTCTATTTTAAAAATGAAACTAATATGAATACTTATCATATCTTGACCATGGTCAAGTGTAGAGATTAAACTAAGGTTAGTTGGAATGGTTAGGGTTAAGGATGAGATAAGGATGGTGGACTTTGTCAAAGCTTCAAGAAGCTTCAACATAGCTCCAAAATAAGCCACCATTCTTAACTTAATCCTTTCCAAATAAATAAACAAATAAATAAATGAAAAACCAAAACCCTAATCATCACTTAACCATGGTTTAATCCTTTACACTTAACCACATTATCAAGTATCATCAAACATGATACAAAAAATGTGCACAAAAGTATATCACATATACTTTTTGCACATCAAGTGAGAAAATCCATTTAAAGTGAACCAATACTAGTTAATGCAAAGTAATATAGCAAATATATAATTATACATTAAATCATTAAATCAACACTTCATTTAACGATCCGGTCATATCGCATATAACCGACTAGTATCCCATGTATCGGCTTATCGAATCAATGATTCGATAACTAGGTCATATCAAATATAACCAATCGAAACATATATCGCGAGAATGAAATGCGGTATCACATACACGCATTATTCTTGGTCCTGTACATATCTCATATGCGCTCCTATTTCGTTTCGCTTGAGCCAGGAAACCTCTGTGTAGGACTCTAAAGACTCGTCAATACGCCGGTAGCAGATGATGATCATATCAAGCATCTACAAGCCGCAAGCGGTCTGCTAAACGTAACGGCCATCCGGGTATTGAGCGATCAGAAGATCGACGAGCTAGCCCGCTCACACTCCTGTGAATCCAACCAGTAACACTTACCGTACAGTCCGGTCTGTTCGTCTGATACGTCGCATATCAAGTCTAGGGGTGGTAAACGTCAGACCCCAATACTCGATAAGTCGTGCCGATGTGAGGCTCATAACGGGTCGAGAAACTACTGGCAACACTTATCAGCAAATCTCTGATCAGCCCTGGCCCGGGACTTCCCTGTTACGGCCAATCGAGCACAGCGCAACATCAACCCCAAATACCGGGAGAGACGAAACCCCTCCTATCGCTCATTGCCTCCATGTGACTCGGGACTGTACTCAAAGACCACCGTTTTGCACGCCCTCATGGACGTGATAAGGTGGAGATCAAAGCACAGTGGGAATCACACAAGACTCTATGACGATCTCGGGTCTGCAGACTAACCTGCACAAGTGTCACCTGAGAACTGCCATCTGACGTGAGGTATAATACCATCTGGGAGTTCTCGGCGAGTCCGTCCAGTGTACCCAGTCTCCACTGAGCACCCGTATACCATCTCTGATGTCAAACACCAATGGATATGGGATCATCCATCGCCCATCTCATGGGTCGAGAAGCGTATACGCTAGTCTACTCTGGTATATCGATGCCCCGTCTCGATACACCCACGACTAGGGACCTTGAAGGATGTACCTATGGACTACAATGTCCTCACTAGTATGATCTGCATCATAGTCCAGGTAGTCAAGTACACTTCCTAAGGGCTTTATCAACATGTAACTATAAGACAGTTTAAAGAGACTAGTGTACATGTTAAGACAAAGAGTAACCAGATAGCATACTATCATATCGAGCAAGAAAGTCATCTCTATATATGTCCAAGCATCCAATATAATATACATCATCTGTACAATACTGGGCCCTAGGGCATACATACAACTAACAGTGTTCGCGAACGAATCGCGGTTTGCTATGGTTGCCTGTGGATTCGAGGTACTTAGATTTGGTGTATTGCTCCGTGCAGAAAACAGAAGATCAATGGCTTCAAACTGCACTACTTGCAACTGCAACTCTCACTCCGTCCTTGCTGGAGGAGTGACTTACGGGCCCCAAGCGGCCTCCCTTTTCAAGATGCCAGTGGAGTAGGTAACTCAAGCCACCACTGGACTATTCTTCGGGACCATGCTCACACCCATGAGCTTCAACGCCCCTGTACCGTCACGAGAAGCTCCCAAGAAGTCGGTATTCGATCGGCTTGCTACTACTGTGGCCCCTCTCAACGGGTCGTCCAACTCCACTGCCTCAGTTTTTAACAGACTAGGCCAGAGCTCCAACGGGTCCATGAAGAAGCCTGCAATATCAGAAGGCGTTATACCGAAGCGGATAGACATCCTTGCTCCCAAAATCATCAAGGCGGCTTCTCCTACCAAAGGGTCGGTCTTCACAAGACTGGCTGTTTCAGCTCCCGTTTCAGGCGAAATCGTCAAGGCTGCTTCACCTGCTCGGAAGTCTGCTTTCGATAGGTTGGCCTACCCACTCAGCGGACATCAGTCTTCAATAGGCTGACAACGACAACTTCTGACCAACACAAGGGGCATGAGGAAGTCACTCCTACAGCTGAGATAATCCCAACGGCTCGAAATGTTCGACGTCGCTACTAGCGCCGAGTAAGGAAGGATGGGGGAAACTCTCCTTCTGGACTGACTCTGTCGGCTCCAACGGTGGAAATCGATACTGTTGTTCCAACTGGGAATAGCTTTGAACCGCTAAGGAGAGTGCACAAAAACTCTCCGACTGTCGTGCTGAAGAGATCTCCTCTACCCGTGGAGAACGCTACTAAGGTGAAGCTAGAGCAACCCCCTCAGCGGCTCTCCTCTAAAATCTACAAAGTCTGGCGATAGGTTCAGGACTCGGAAATTGATCAAGATTACTCTCGCCGACAGAAAAAGGTGAAGGTTCAACAGGAAGAGAACCGTCCTGTCAAGCCACAAAGGAAAACAGCTACTTGGATGCCCACAGCAACAGCCCCCTCGACTTCAACTGCTCAAAAGGGGAGGAAGCCAAAGAAAGCCCCTTTGACTGCGGCAAATCATAAAGACGCTGAGCCCAAACGCCCTAAGTCTGGAGGCATGGTGGTGCATACCGTCTACATGGCATCCAGGAAAGAGGATAGCCGTGCTTCTACGGGCCACCGACCACTCACCCGATCCATCACGAGAGCTCAAGAAGAACAACAGCAGAAGCTTCAAGAGATGCTGACTACAATGGCCGCACTTACCGAGCCAAAAGAAAGCCCGGAGGCATCATCAGAACAGCGTCACGAACAAGAAACTGACGCTGACTTCCTACGTAGAGTCCTCGAAAAGAAGGACAGAGAAGCGGCAGAGCAAGCGGCTAACATAAAGCGAATGGCACTTCTCTTCCAAGATATGGTAGGGATGATGTTACAGCCGGATCCTCCAGCTGAAGACCCTCTGATCATTATTGAAGACGATAGAGGGGAAACATCTAATCCTCCTCCGGCTCTTTCAGCAGCCAAAGGGGAAACTGTCTCCAAGGCCGCCCTGGATGATTATATTGCTCAACAAATACGAGTTCACCAGGCAACTGAGGCAGCCGGCCAAGTTGTCAAACGGGGCGACCATATCCGAGCTGGTATGATCAGATCAAATACCCGCCGGGTTACACGATCCCAAAATTCCATGTCTACAAGGGGACAGGCAATCCCCATCAACATGTTGCCCAGTTCAGGGCTCTTTGTAGTAACACCGGCGGCAATGATAAGCTCTTGCTTCATCAATTCGTCGGCAGCTTATCGGAGACGGCGTTTGAGTGGTACTCCGAACTTCCAAATGACTCCGTCAAAACTTTCGCAGAGATGGAGTTGCTATTTACTCAGCGTTTCGCAAGCGCCAGCGAACGCACCCCGATCACGGCATTGATCAACGCCACTGTGAAGCCGGGAGAGACGTGGGTGCAATATGCAATCCGATGGCGGAACCTATGGTCGAGATGCGAACAGCGCATCGAAGAAGCACCAGCGATGGGCATGTTCATGGGCACTCTGGATCCTCATGCAACCATCTCCCAATTCATGATGTTCTTCAAGCCGACCACGTTCAAGGCCTTGATTGACAAGCTGGCCCAAATGGACCAGATGGGCCATAGACCTTCCTTTTCAAAGACAGAGCCTTGGAATGAAAAGGGCAAAGGGAAAGCAACCTTCGTTGCCAATACTCAACAACGACTGAGCAACTTAAAGCCGGTCGTTAGCCAAAACAACATGCTTCCACGCCCATCCCTCGAGGAGAGACTAGGGCGTCCTTACTCGTTTCCTCATAATAAAACGAGGAGATTGTTCAAGCTGGCAGTGCGCAACAGACTCATCAACCTGCCGAGTCCGAAACATCCGTTGCAGCCAGGCGATGTCAATGATCCAAATTACTGCCCTTACCACCAAGCGGTAAGCTATCCAATCGAAGATTGCTTCGTCTTTAAGGGATGGATCGAGGATCAGTACCAACAAGGCAAGTTCGTATTATCCAAAAACTGGAAAGTGAACCCGCCACAACCTCACGCCCCTAAAAAAGTGGACGTGCTGGGGGCATCGTGCTTATTCATAAGGGAAGCCCCGTGGGAGGTCGCTCTTTCAACCAAAACTAAAAGAATGCTGAAGGATCTCCGAACGTGCCCGGCAATCAGGTGGAAAAATCCACTGGAACCCGAGATCATCGAGGGAATGCTGAAACCGTGTCCAACTCCAAAAATGGGTAGTGATGGTCAGAGTGCTCACACCCAGCCGTCAAAGTCTTCGAAGAAGAAGAAGAAGAAGACCAAAAAGCCCGTGCAGCCTGGTGACGAGCGCACGGACCTGCAAAAACAGACTGACGCGTTGGAAGAATATAATCAGAAGACGCGGACCCCAGTCATACTCCAAGAATTTCTCAGCCACGTCCTTGAGGACGGAGATGATGACAATGGAGATGACTCGTCGGATGAATCTGAAGATTATGTGGCAAGCTGCCATGTGATCTCTCACTCGTCAATAAATGATGAAGAAGCTCCTTACACAGAGAAGCTGGGGGCAGATCCTGAGCCAGAACTTCTAGGACCATCAGACGAAATGATTGATGCATTCCTGAACGAAGCCCGTATTGAAAGCAAAGCTGATCGAGAGCGCGAGATGGCCATATTCGAGAAAGCCAAACGCCGGCGACTGGATAAAAGGGTCGAAACACTCACACCAGATCAAAGTACATCCACCGCAAATGAAAGCAGGATCAAGATAAAGAAACGATTCGCCAAAGCCATATCGATGGGGATGAGACTGCCCTCTTTCAGAGAAAATTCTCCTAGCGGTATACATCTTGATGAAGCGGACGTACATCCTAACTTCTGCTTATATCATCAGAAGATCGCACATCCTACTGAAGACTGCAACTCCTTTAAGTGTTGGTGGGAAGGGTATGTCGCTCACAGGAAACACTTCAACAAGACAAAGCGTGAAGCTCGTAAACAATGGAAAAATGTGACAGATGAGCGTAAAAGAATTGCCGGCAATTGTCATAGGGTTGATCCCGGGGGATCGCGAGTTCTCACCTTCGGGAATGACTCCGACGAAAAAGTAGCCCGCGGTCCTCTCTTCAAGGAATCCATCTCTGAAACGAAAGAATTGAGGAGCTGCGAGAACATTCAGCCGTGCAATTGCACGCTACCCGGAAAGAATCTCAGACCCGCGAACAAGGGATCGAACAAAAGGGATAAGGGGAATGGAAAAGCGACCTTCGTCGCCAATGCTCAACAACAGCCGAGTAACCCGAGACCGTTTTGTCGTCAAAACAACAATCCGTGATACCTCAATGAGAAGTTGAAACGTCCTTACTCGTTTCCCAAAGATAAAACAAAGAGATTGTTCGAGCTAGAAGTGCACAGCGGGCTCATCACTCTGCCAGATCCAAAACGTCCGTTGCAGCCAGGTGACGTTAACAATCCTAACTATTGTCCCTACCACAGAGTAATGGGTCACCCACTCGAAAATTGCTACGTCTTCAAAAACTGGGTTGAAGACCAATACCAACAGGGCAAGTTCGCGCTGCCCGAAAAATGGAAGGTGAACTCACCACAACCACATGCTCCGAAAAAGATGGACATGCCGGGGGCATCGTGCTCTTTTATAGAGAAAGCCCCATAGACCGAAAAGTCAGTAAACTAGAAATTCGCCTCAAATACGGCGAAGGCGGACCGAAACGTCCTTAAACTAACAGTAGACCGAAACGTCCTTAAACTAACGATGGACCGCAATGTCCTAAAACTAGCAAATGACTGAAACGTCGTTAAACTACTATCAACCCGCGGCAACCTCAGGCTGGCGTGGTAAACAAAAAAAACGGTATGTCCATAAGCAAAATGGGCACGGATGAAAACCCGAAAGGGCTCCATGAGTAAAAAACAGCAGGGCTACCGGCGAGTGTTTGTGAAAACCCGAAAGGGCGCAACCTCGTTAAAAGTCACTTACAGGGTCCTCTCGACCTTGTAAGGAGAAACCACCCGTGTGAAATCCTTACGACTCACAAGGGAGCAACACACTTAGGGATCCTCACGATTCTTAAGGAGAAATTACACTTGCGAGATCTTCACAACTCGTAAGGAGAACTCTCTTATGGGACCCTCACGGCTCATAAGATTTGAAAGCCTTAAGTTACAGAGACCTGAACCTGTTCTTAAGCAACCCCCACAACCTCCGATACTGCCCTACAAGCGGTTCAGTATTGACCCTTGTATACAATCCACGGGCGCGAATAAACATTTTCCTAACAAAGTCTCATCCGTGACTAGGGATATGTCTACATGGTGAACAACCCTTATAATTCCTCTCGATTTATAAGGAGAAAACTCTCTTATAAGATCCTTACGAATTATAAGAGAACACACACTTAGGAATCCTCACAATTCCTAAGGAGAAAACGCACCTATGAGATCCTCACGACTTGTAGGGAGAAATACCTTTATGAGACCCTTACGGCTCATGAAGTTAAAAGCCTTAGTCGACGGGATCCTAACCCTGTTTGCTAAGCCACCTTTGTTCGACATCGACAGAGGCAAATGATGATTCGCTCCTGGCAATATCCCAATTATAGCGATGCTAATGCCTGAATCAGTATCAAATTCCAAGTCCTTTCAAGGCAAATGATGATTCGCTCCTGGCAATATTCCATTCACAGCGATGCTGATGCTGAGATTGGCTCCAGATTCCAAGTTCCACACTCGCGATAAAAAAATCAGCGAGCCAAAAAAAATGCATATGAAATAGCCGAAATGATGGGGCAACTTGCAAGAAAATCAGCAAGTAAAATTGTAGGCATACAAAAACAGCCGAAATGATTGGGTAACTCGCAATAAAAAGCAGCGAGTAAAAAGAAAAATAGCCGAAATGATTGGGCACCACGAAAATTAGCCGAAATGATTGGGCAATCGCGATTTACGCGATATAAAAAGCTGAAATGATAGAGCATCGCGGAAAGAAAAAAAATGATGACAGAATGAAACTTTTTGCCCTATAGGTGAGATCACATCGATCCCTGTATACAATCCAGGAGCACAAACAAAGAGGGAACCATACTTTCCTAACAGGCTCCACCAGAAAGCGAAGCCAAATCTCGACGGTTCATAGAAAACCTAGAGACAACCTCGACATTTGTCGCAATATTGCAGACACAATATCAAACAACGAAGCAAAAGAAGATCCCTGGCTTCAGGGTCTCGACGACAACATCGACAACTTAGAGATCACAAACGGCGTTTCTCCTCACTCCAACCAGATACAGACATGATGTCAACAATCGACCTCAGAGTCGCAACGAAATGGAACCATAGCAAAGTCCCTAGTTCCAAATCTCAATGGCCACATCTGCAGCCCGGAGACCAACAACGGTGGGCCTCCTCATTCCAGCATGACACAGATGTTACACCATCAAACGGAGCCATGGCAAAATCCCAGTTCCATCTCAGCATTCGTCTCGATACAGCAGACGAGATGTCAACAACGGCGTTCCTTCGCAGTCCAGCAAGATGCAGATGCAACGTCAACAAAAGACTTCATGATTGAAACAAAGCGGAGCGACGGCAAAATCCCAGCTCCACCTCAGCATTCGTCTCGATACAGCAGACGAGATGTCAACAATGGCATTCCTTCGCAGTCCAACAGGATGCAGAAGCAATATCAACAAATGACCTCAACGCAGCATTCGTCTTGTTACACCAGATGCAATGACAACAACGGCGTTCCTTCGCAGTCCAGCAGGATGCAGATGCAACGTCAACGAAAGACCTCACGATCGAAATAAAGCGGAGTGACGGCAAAATCCCAGCTCCACCACAGCATTCGTCTCGATACAGCAGACACGGTGCGAGCAAATGAAGCGAAGGCCAAATTCCTAGCTTCAGGGTCTTGACGGTAACTCATAAAAAACCTGAAAGACTATCGGAGATCATCCCACATCAGCGAGGAGTGATCACCACCATAACATTCGTCTCGATACAGCAGACGCAATGACAGCAAACGAAGCGAAGGCCAAATTCCTAGCTTCAGGGTCTTGACGGTAACTCATATAAAACCTGAAAGACAATCGGAGATCATACCACACCAGCGCAGAGTGGTCACCACCTCGACGTTCGTCTCGATACAGCAGACGAGATGTCACAACAGCGTCCTTCCTCCAACAGGAGCCGGACACGCCAAAGCAAACGAAGCGAAGGCCAAATTCCTAGCTTCAAGGTCTCGAAGGTAACTCATATAAAACCTGAAAGACCATCGGAGATCATCCCACACCAGCGAGGAGTGATCACCACCATGGCATTCGTCTCGATACAGTAGACGCAATGACAGCAAACGAAACGAAGGCCAAATTCCTAGCTTCAGGGTCTTGACAGTAACTCATATAAAACCTGAAAGACAATCGGAGATCATCCCACACCAGCGCGGAGTGGTCACCACCTCGACGTTCGTCTCGATACAGCAGACGAGATGTCACCACAGCGTCCTTCCTCCAACAGGAGCCGGACACGCCAAATCAAACGAAGCGAAGGCCAAATTCCTAGCTTGAGGGTCTCGAAGGTAACTCATATAAAACCTGAAAGACCATCGGATATCATCCCACACCAGCGAGGAGTGATCACCACCATGACATTCGTCCCGATACAGCAGACGCAATGACAGCAAACGAAGCGAAGGCCAAATTCCTAGCTTCAGGGTCTTAACGGCAAGTCATATAAAGCCTGAAAGACAATCGGAGATCATCTTGAACCAGTGCGGAGTGGTCACCACCTCGACATTCGTCTCGATACAGCAGACGCAGCATCACCAAAAGGAGCCATGACAAAATCCCTAGTTCCAAACCTCGACGATTCGCCAGCAACCTAGAGACAACCATGACATTCATCTTGATACAGAGGACGCGATGCCAGCAAACGAAGCAAAGGCCAAATTCCTAGCTTCAGGGTCCTAAAGGCAAGTCATATAAAGCCTGAAAGACGATCGGAGATCATCTCGAACCAGTGCGGAGTGGTCACCACCTCGACGTTCGTCTCGATACAGCAGACGCAACATCACCAAAAGGAGCCACGGCACAATCCCTAGTTCCAAACCTCGACGATTCACCAGCAACCTAGAGACAACCACGACATTCGTCTCGATACAGAGGACGCAATGCCAGCAAACGAAGCAAAGGCCAAATTCCTAGCTTCAGGGTCTTAACGGCAAGTCATATAAATCCTAAAAGACTATCGGAGATCATCCCACACCAGCGCGGAGTGGTTATGACTCATCGGGGTTCTCCAAAATGAGCCTAACCTCAAGTAAAAAGCGGCATGGCAAAATTCCTAACGCTTGCTCTTCCGACGGTCAAACCGCCTAGGAGGATTGCTTGAAGACATCTTGCCCAGCCCTCGAAGGGATCAGAGACACGACATGTCGCAAGGCTACTCGAACAGCAAGATTGCCTATCGAGGGATACATCAGCCAACGCGATGGTACGACGGGCAAAACCCTAGTACCACAGACCCTAACGGACCTTTGTCGTAAAGAGCAGAGGTTAACTGTGACGTTAGGATATTCTTGCGAGAAAAGCTCGATTCGTCTCGACTCGTGAGGAAATTAATGTCTTTGCGAGAAATGCTCGATTCGTCTCGACTCGTAAGGAAAAGCCTTAGGCAGCGGGGATTAAAAAACTTGTTTCCTAAGCACTGGGGCCTTACAAGGCGATCCAAAACGGTCTCTTGCATACTATCCACAGGTCACACTCTCCAAAGTCGAATCTCGATAAGAAGGGAAACAACCGCTTACGAGTCCTCTCGACTCATAAGAGGGAAAATTCTCTTATAAGATCCTTACGACTTATGAGAGAAAACACACTTAGGAGTCCTCACGACCCTTAAGGAGAAAATCCACCTACGAGATCCTCTCGATCCATAGGGAGAAAAGTCTTTGTGAGACCCTCACGGCTTATAAAGTTGAAAAGTGTTAGGCTACAAGGACCCTAAACTTGTCTCTTAAGCCCTCAATTCGGTCACCATGCATAACTTTGCACTACTTCACTCACATACATACTTACGTGGGCAAAGTAGTGGGGGAAATTGTTCCCGCCAAAAATTTCTGCGCAAAAGAGCCCAAGGTATCAAATGGCGGCGATACGCTTAAGAAAATGGGAACCAGTATCTTCCGGACTGTATTTTGACAAACTCCAGAATGAGAAACAACTAAATTCTGATGGTATTGAAAGCGTATCGAAAAACCCTTCGATTTGATATATTATGGGCCTCATAATTCATCCGGGATCAAAAGTTATGAGGTATCACGTGTCCACACGTGATGGACCTTTAAGAACCCGCTGGAGGGGTTAAAAGATATAATAAAAACTCAGAAAAGACCCCAATGGGGCATCACGTGCTCACACGTGACCATGGGTCACATGCAGACACGTGATGGGCTCTTAAGGCCTCTAAAATAATGAATAGAATTAAATTCTAAAATCGGTTCCCTGATTAAAAATCATAAGTTACCTCAATGAGGTATCACGTGCTCACACGTGACCAATGGTCACGTGTTGACACGTGATGGTTAAAACTGAAGCGTAAATAAACGCTGAGAAAAGGACTCAATTGGGGGTCGCGTGTCCACACGTGACCAAGGGTCACGTGTCCACACGTGACTGGCTTCGAAAGCCTTACAGATTAATAGAATTAAAATTCTAAAGTTTTCTAAATCTTTCCAAATGGAAAAAGATTATGGGGACCGTTGGATTAAAGATCCAAGCGTGATTAAATATCACCAATTTATGGAAAAATCCTAGACAAGGAAAGATTTCCCCTGAATCTCACCAAGAATAACAAACAGAATATCTTTTGGATTTAAAATCCAACGGTGAATAAAATTCACTGAATGATCTAAAGGCTCATATTAAATATGAAAACAAATCAAATCTTTCAATGAAAGATTTGCAAAACAAATTGATTCTTTTCTTTCTCCTATAAATAGGAGCCAAGAAAAGAAGAGATGGGACCTTTTTGGAGAGAAAAACAGAGAGGGGAGAATTTAATTCTCAGGAGGGGAGAAAAGAAAGGAGAATTTAATTCTCAATAAAGAAAACCCTAGGTGAGAAAAGAAAGGAAATCAAAACTTCAAACAGAGAATTTAATTCTCAAAATCCAAGAGTTTAACTCTTATACAAAAAAGAACTTGGTTCTTCTTCTGGTTGAAGATCTGCACAGAGCACATCTCCCCATAAGTTGAGAATTTAATTCTCATCGGGTCGAGATCCTGCCATGCAGATCCTAAACTTAGAAGGGGAATTGAGTTTTGAGAATTTAATTCTCCTAAAACAAAACTGGGGTTTAACCCTAATCAAGAATTTAATTCTTTTACATATCTGGGAATTTAATTCCTTTAAAAAGAAATTAGGGTTTTACCCTAAATAAGAATTTAATTCTTTCACAACAGGAATTTAACTCCTCCAAAACAAAAATTAGGGTTTAACCCTACAGGGAATTTATTTCTTAAAAAAGAGAGTTGAAAGATCTCCATGCATGCAAAAGACCAAGGTCACGTGTCCCCACATGACCCCTGAAGAGATCCCCAGAAATGAGAAGGAGGAAAGCTTTGAGGCAATGCCTCACGTTCTCCCACGTGACTCCCAAAACGCAGAAAGAAAAGGCAAAGGAAATGAAAGCTTTGGGCGCTCTCACATGTTATCACGTGACCCCTCAGCAAATGCTTTAACAATTGGCGCACAGATCCCCATCACGTGCCAACACGTGATGCTCTAAAATAAAAATAAAAGTGTTTAACACTTATTCGCAGATTTGAGGATAAAACAAAAGGAGATCTGGCTCCACATTTAAGGCACCCTCACGTGTCCCCACGTGACCCCTAACAAATCCCTTTAATATCCAATGGATGGATGCCTATCACGTGCCCACACGTGATGGCCAGAAAATGAAAAGTGTTTAACACTTAATTGCAGAACGAAGGAAAGGGATCTGGTCCCCCTTTTGGGCGCTCTCACGTGTCCACACGTGACCCCTCTGTCTTTAGTGTTTAACACTAATTTGGGGATTATATTTTCAGTGTTTAACACTGATTGTCTTTTAGTGTTTAACACTAATTTGAGAGTTCTACCTCCAGTGTTTAACACTGTTGTTCTCTAGTGTTTAACACTACTTTTAGCCAAATTGGCTAATTTTCCAGAGGCAAAAGTCCCTCCTCCAAATGAATCTCAAAATTGAGAAAATCAAAGACAAAATATTGTCAGAGCCCCCAAACCTCTGTTTAGCACTGCTGAATGATGAGGGGCTGAACCCACGCAAATGTCTAATGGCCCAAAGGGCCAATATTTCAAACATAATTGGACTTAACCCAAACTGGCCATAAGTCCTCAAATCATCTTGAACCGAGCACATCTGCTCTTTCAACCAACTCATTGGTTCAAGGGTACATCTCTGAACTCCTCTGATATTTGTCGTTGTAATCCTTCAACGTCTTCAGAGAGGTGACGGGTCCCGACAACCACACATTAATACGGACTGTGGGGTCCTTAAACTCATGGACTAATGCGTCCTTAAACTAACATTTGTCCCCAAAACGGGAATGATGGACCACTATGTCCCTAAACGGGAATGATGGACCACTATGTCCCTAAACTGGAACAATAGAGCCCCTAAATGCTCTTTTGTCGGATCTAAACGATCCTGTTAAGTTGATCTTAGTCTCAAATTAGACTAACGTATCCTTAACAAACGTTTAAGTCGATCTTAGCCTCAAAAATGGCTAACGTATCCTTCAAACAGACTTTAGTCCCAAATTGGACTATGAATCTCCTAACCAACATTGGTTCAAGGGTACATCTCCGAACTCCTCTGACATCTGTCGCTGTAATCGTTCAACATCGTCAGAGAGGTGACGGGTCCCGACGGCCATACATATAATCGACCGCAATGTCCCTAAACTAAACAATAGAGCCCAAATGCTCTTTGTTGGATCTAAACGATCCCGTTAAGCTGATCTCAGTCTGAAATGAGACTAACGTATTCTTAACAAATGGTTAAGTTGATTTTAGTCTGAAATGAACTAACGTATCCTTAACAAACGTTTAAGTCGATCTTAGTCTCAAATGAGGCTAACGTATCCTTAAACCCAAACCCCCAAACCCAAATCTAAGAAAATACGGATTTGGACTAATCCACGTCCTACGGGCGACGACATAAATTAGTCTCCGTATACAATCAACGGGCAACCACAAACAAAAAAAACACTCACGACACGAAGTGACCATCTGGAGAAGGAGAAAGTTGTTACCGCGATACGGTAGCGTAATTAACTGCAGGGGCTTGCGCCTGCAGACAAGAGCGTCCCCACAATCAAAAAACCCTCAAACGAGGGGGAATCTGACGAAGTCTGCTACATCGGCCGCATCCGTTTAAACCTTCGATACATGGTGCCATAAATCAACTTGGCATCTTCGGAGAGGTGGACGGATAGCACCAATTAGCATCTGCCCCGAATCTCAGGAAAGACAGCCCACGTCTTGGTTGCCGTTCGGAGGGGAACAGATTCCGGCACGCCCGGTGGGACCTCTTCCTCTTTCCACTCCACACTTCGTGTGTCGTGTTCGCGAACGAATCGCGGTTTGCTATGGTTGCCTGTGGATTCGAGGTACTTAGATTTGGTGTATTGCTCCGTGCAGAAAAAAGAAGATCAATGGCTTCAAAATGCACTACTTGCAACTGCAACTCTCACTCCGTCCTTGCTGGAGGAGTGACTTACGGGCCCCAAGCGGCCTCCCTTTTCAAGATGCCAGTGGAGCAGGTAACTCAAGCCACCACTGGACTATTCTTCGGGACCATGCTCCCACCCATGAGCTTCAACGCCCCTGTACCGTCATGAGAAGCTCCCAAGAAGTCGGTATTCGATCGGCTTGCTACTACTGTGGCCCCTCTCAACTGGTCGTCCAACTCCACTGCCTCAGTTTTTAACAGACTAGGCCAGAGCTCCAACGGGCCCATGAAGAAGCCTGCAGAAAGTGTTATCCCGAAGCGGATAGACATCCTTGCTCCCAAAATCATCAAGGCGGCTTCTCCTGCCAAAGGGTCGGTCTTCACAAGACTGGCTGTTTCAGCTCCCGTTTCAGGCGAAATCGTCAAGGCTGCTTCACCTGCTCGGAAGTCTGCTTTCGATAGGTTGGCCATACCCACTCAGCGGACATCAGTCTTCAATAGGCTGACAACGACAACTTCTGACCAATACAAGGGGCATGAGGAAGTCACTCCTACAGCTGAGATAATCCCAACGGCTCGAAACGCTCGACGTCGCCACTAGCGCCGAGTAAGGATGGATGGGGGCAACTCTCCTTCTGGACTGACTCTGTCGGCTCCAACGGTAGAAATCGATACTGCTGTTCTAACTGGTAACAGCTTTGAACCGCTAAGGAGAGTGCACAAAAACTCTCCGACTGCCGTGCTGAAGAGATCTCCTCCACCCGTGGAGAACGCTACTAAGGTGAAGCTAGAGCAACCCCCTCAGCGGCTCTCCTCTAAAATCTACAAAGTCTGGCGATAGGTTCAGGACTCAGTAATTGATCAAGATTACTCTCGCCGACAGAAAAAGGTAAAGGTTCAACAGGAAGAGAACCGTCCTGTCAAGCCACAAAGGAAAACAGCTACTTGGGTGCCCACTGCAACGGCCCCCTCGACTTCAACTGCTCAAAAGGGGAGGAAGCCAAAGAAAGCCCCTGTGACTGCGGCAAATCGTAAAGACGCTGAGCCCAAATGCCCTAAGTCTGGAGGCATGGTGGTGCATACCGTCTACATGGCATCCGGGAAAGAGGATAGCCGTGTTTCTACGGGCCACCGACCACTCACCCGATCCATCACGAGAGCTCAAGAACAACAACAGCAGAAGCTTCAAGAGATGCTGACTACAATGGCCGCACTTACCGAGCCAAAAGAAAGCCCGGAGGCATCATCAGAACAGCGTCACGAACAAGAAACTGACGCTGACTTCCTACGTAGAGTCCTCGAAAAGAAGGACAGAGAAGCGGCAGAGCAAGCGGCTAACATAAAGCGAATGGCACTTCTCTTCCAAGATATGGTAGGGATGATGTTACAGCCGGATCCTCCAGCTGAAGACCCTCTGATCATTATTGAAGACGATAGAGGGGAAACATCTAATCCTCCTCCGGCTCTTTCAGCAGCCAAAGGGGAAACTGTCTCCAAGGCCGCCCTGGATGATTATATTGCTCAACAAATACGAGTTCACTAGGCAACTGAGGCAGCCGACCAAGTTATCAAAACGGGGCGACCATATCCGAGCTGGTATGATCAGATCAAATACCCGCCGAGTTACACGATCCCAAAATTCCATGTCTACAAGGGGACAGGCAATCCCCATCAACATGTTGCCAAGTTCAGGGCGCTTTGTGGCAACACCGGCGGCAATGATAAGCTCTTGCTCCATCAATTCGTCGGCAGCTTATCGGAGACGGCGTTTGAGTGGTACTCCGAACTTCCAAATGACTCCGTCAAAACTTTCGCAGAGATGGAGTTGCTATTTACTCCGTCAAAACTTTCGCAGAGTCGGTATTCGATCGGCTTGCTACTACTGCGGCCCCTCTCAACGGGTCGTCCAACTCCACTGCCTTAGTTTTTAACAGACTAGGCCAGAGCTCCAACGGGCCCATGAAGAAGCCTGCAATATCAGAAGGCGTTATCCCGAAGCGGATAGACATCCCTGCTCCCAAAATCATCAAGGCGGCTTCTCCTGCCAAAGGGTCGGTCTTCACAAGACTGACTGTTTCAGCTCCCATTTCAGGCGAAATCGTTAAGGCTGCTTCACCTGCTCGGAAGTCTGCTTTCGATAGGTTGGTCATACCCACTCAGCGGACATCAGTCTTCAATAGGCTGACAACGACAACTTCTGACCAACACAAGGGGCATGAGGAAGTCACTCCTACAGCTGAGATAATCCCAACGGCTCGACACGCTCGACGTCGCCACTGGCGCCGAGTAAGGAAGGATGGGGGCAACTCTCCTTCTGGACTGACTCTGTCGGCTCCAACGGTGGAAATCGATACTGTTGTTCCAACTAGGAACAGCTTTGAACCGCTAAGGAGAGTGCATAAAATGTCTCCGACTGCCGTGCTGAAGAGATCTCCTCCACCCGTGGAGAACGCTACTAAGGTGAAGCTAGAGCAACCCCCTCAGCGGCTGTCCTCTAAAATCTACAAAGTCTGGCGACAGGTTCAGGACTCAGTAATTGATCAAGATTACTCTCGCCGACAGAAAAAGGTGAAGGTTCAACAGGAAGAGAACCGTCCTGTCAAGCCACAAAGGACAACAGCTACTTGGGTGCCCACTGCAACGGCCCCCTCGACTTCAACTGCTCAAAAGGGGAGGAAGCCAAAGAAAGCCCCTGTGACTGCGGCAAATCGTAAAGACGCTGAGCCCAAACGCCCTAAGTCTGGGGACATGGTGGTGCATACCGTCTACATGGCATCCGGGAAAGAGGATAGCCGCGCTTCTACGGGCCACCGACCACTCACCTGATCCATCACGAGAGCTCAAGAACAGCAACAGCAGAAGCTTCAAGAGATGCTGACTACAATGGCCGCACTTACCGAGCCAAAAGAAAGCCCGGAGGAATCATCAGAATAGCGTCACGAACAAGAAACTGACGCTGACTTCCTATGTAGAGTCCTCGAAAAGAAGGACAGAGCAAGCGGCTAACATAAAGCGAATGGCACTTCTCTTCCAAGATATGGTAGGGATGATGTTACAGCCGGATCCTCCAGCTGAAGACCCTCTAATCATTATTGAAGATAATAGAGGGGAGACATCTAATCCTCCTCCGGCTCTTTCAGCGGCCAAAGGGGAAACTGTCTCCAAGGCCACCCTGGATGATTATATTGCTCAACAAATACGAGTTTACCAGGCAACTGAGGCAGCCTGCCAAGTTGTCAAAACGGGGCGACCATATCCGAGCTGGTATGATCAGATCAAATACCCGCCGGGCTACACGATCCCAAAATTCTATGTCTACAAGGGGACAGGCAATCCCCATCAACATGTTTCCCAGTTCAGGGCTCTTTGTGGCAACACCAGCGGCAATGATAAGCTATTGCTTCGCCAATTCGTCGGCAGCTTATCGGAGATGGCGTTTGAGGGGTACTCCGAACTTCCAAATGACTCCGTCAAAACTTTAGTTGCCAACAATGCGGATAGGGCAAGGAGGTTCATGCACAGTTTGGATGTGGACATCCAGAGGCAGATTGTCTCCCTGGGTTTGACCACTTTCTCACAGGTACTTACGGCGGCCCGAGAACAGCAAAGCTTATTTGGGAAGACTGGGAGTTCACAGAAGACAGCAATCACAGTACAGAAGCCGGCTTTTGCACCGAACCGAGCACATGGATGCAGGGGTATTCCAGTGAACCGTCATGGCGTAACACCGATGAAGAAGCCTGTTGTTGATCAAAGAAGGAGCGTGATTTGTGACTACTGCCATTTACCTGGACACGTGCAAAGAGACTGTCGAAGGAGGCAGGGACTCTGTTTGGTTTGTGGGTCGGCGGATCACACTATCAACGCTTGTCCGTCGAAGCTTCGCACGAAGGATGATATTCAGAAGCCACCGCAGAAACCGTTTCAGGGACAGAAGCAGCTGACTCAGGGACCCAATCAAGCTCGAGCATTTACCCTGACGGCTGAGGAAGCCAAGTCTTCGGGGGAAGTTGTTTCAGGTATTCTACTTGTTCATGGTTTTCCCGCATTAGCGTTATTTGATTCTGGTGCATCCCATTGTTTTATGTCGTCCAAGTTTATATCTACACACTCGATTACCTGCACGACCCTATCTAGTTTCTGGGACATATACACTGGGAATGGGAAAATCATATCTAGTAGAGAGTGTAAAGATTGTGCAGTTGTTGTTTGCGGACGGGAGCTTTTTGCAGATTTCTTGGTGATTGATATGGGCAGCTATGAAGTCGTCTTGGGAATGGATTTTCTCGGCACTTTCCATGCTCACATTGACTGTAGGGTAAAGAAAGTAATTTTCCAGATTCCCAGACATCCCGAGTTTATCTTCACTGGAGGAAGCAGTTCTGTCGGGCCAGTCGAATTTAGGGCTAGGCCGACAACTAATGTTCTTGCATCAATGGAGGTTGCTCAAGATGAAACACCAGCTGTTGTTCGAGATTTCATGGACGTGTTTGATGACATATCAGGTTTACTGCCGAAGCGAGACGTGGAGTTTGCAATTGATCTTGTTCCGGGTGCAGCGCCAGTTTCTAAAGCGTATTATCCAATAGCACCAGTGGAGTTAGAGGAAGTTAAGAAGCAGGTTACTGAATTACTTGAGAAGGGTTGGATTCGAAGCAGTAACTCGCCTTGGGGAGCCCCAGTTCTTCTAGTTAAGAAGAAAGATGGCACGAGGAGGATGTGCATTGACTATCGAGAATTAAACCGGGTCACTATTAAGAACAAGTACCCGATCCCTCGAATTGGCGAACTATTTGAGCAGCTTAGTGGCGCGAGGGTATTCTCGAAGCTGGACTTGCGATCCGGATATCATCAGGTCCGAGTGAAAACAGAGGATATTTGCAAGACGGCGTTCCGAACTCGGTATGGACATTACGAGTACTTAGTGATGCCCTTCGGAGTAACGAATGCACCGGCGATATTCATGGACTTGATGAACCGAATCTTTTCACCATTCTTGGACCAGTTTATTGTGGTGTTCATTGATGATATTCTGGTCTATTCGAAGAGTATTGAAGAGCATGCAGAACATTTGAAGATCGCACTGCAGACGCTGAGGCGAGAAAAATTATATGCAAAGATGGGTTTAACCCTACAGGGAATTTAATTCTTAAAAAAGAGAGTTGAAAGATCTCCATGCATGCAAAAGACCAAGGTCACGTATCCCCACATGACCCCTGAAGAGATCCCCAGAAATGAGAAGGAGGAAAGCTTTGAGGCAATGCCTCACATGCTCCCATGTGACTCCCAAAACGCAGAAAGAAAAAGCAAAGGAAATGAAAGCTTTGGGCGCTCTCACATGTTATCACGTGACCCCTCAGCAAATGCTTTAACAATTGGCGCACAGATCCCCATCACGTGCCAACACATGATGCTCTAAAATAAAAATAAAAGTGTTTAACACTTATTCTCAGATTTGAGGATAAAACAAAAAGAGATCTGGCTCCACATTTAGGGCGCCCTCACGTGTCCCCACGTGACCCCTAACAAATCCCTTTAATATCCAATGGATGGATGCCTATCACGTGCCCACACGTGATGGCCAGGAAATGAAAAGTGTTTAACACTTAATTGCAGAACGAAGGAAAGGGATCTCGTCCCCCCTTTGGGCGCTCTCACGTGTCCACACGTGACCCCTCTGTCTTTAGTGTTTAACACTAATTTGGGGATTATATTTCCAGTGTTTAACACTGATTGTCTTTTAGTGTTTAACACTAATTTGAGAGTTCTACCTCCAGTGTTTAACACTGTTGTTCTCTAGTGTTTAACACTACTTTTAGCCAAATTGGCTAATTTTCCAGAGGAAAAAGTCCCTCCTCCAAATGAATCTCAAAATTGAGAAAATCAAAGACAAAATGTTGTCAGAGCCCCCAAACCTCTGTTTAGCACTGCTGAATGATGAGGGGCTGAACCCATACAAATGTCTAATGGCCCAAAGGGCCAATATTTCAAACATAATTGGACTTAGCCCAAACTGGCCATAAGTCCTTAAATCATCTTGAACTGAGCACATCTGCTCTTTCAACCAACTCATTGGTTCAAGGGTACATCTCTGAACTCCTCTGATATTTGTCGTTGTAATCCTTCAACGTCTTCAGAGAGGTGACGGGTCCCGACAACCACACATTAGTACGGACTGTAGGGTCCTTAAACTCATGGACTAATGCGTCCTTAAACTAACATTTGTCCCCAAAACGGGAATGATGGACCACTATGTCCCTAAACGGGAATGATGGACCACTATGTTCCTAAACTGAAACAATAGAGCCCCTAAATGCTCTTTTGTCGGATTTAAACGATCATGTTAAGTTGATCTTAGTCTCAAATTAGACTAACGTATCCTTAACAAACGTTTGAGTCGATCTTAGCCTCAAAAATGGCTAACGTATCCTTCAAACAGACTTTAGTCCCAAATTGGACTATGAATCTCCCAACCAACATTGGTTCAAGGGTACATCTCCGAACTCCTCTGACATCTGTCGTTGTAATTCTTCAACGTCGTCAGAGAGGTGACGGGTCCCGACGGCCTTACATATAATCGACCGCAATGTCCCTAAACTAAACAATAGAGCCCAAATGCTCTTTATTGGATCTAAACGATCCCGTTAAGCTGATCTCAGTCTGAAATGAGACTAACGTATCCTTAACAAACGGTTAAGTTGATTTTAGTCTGAAATGAACTAAGTAATGTCAAGAAATGAACTAAGTAATTAACTAAATCTTATGTTTAGATCATAAACTATTCTTGACATTACTTATTTCAGAACAAACCTATTTGATCCTCAGAAAATCATTTATCTGTTTAAAAGTTTTTAAACATAAAAGGCTTGTCATCTAATTCCCAAAAACTCACGACACGTGGAGTGTGATGTAAAGACGCATATCAGCTATAGTTAACTTCAAAGGAGAGTTATCTTTCAGGTTTTCAAAATCTAAATATAAGATTTAGTTATTCTTATTTTATCAAACAAATCCGTCTAAATGTTGAATCAGAGTTTTCCCACTAGCTAACTTGACAGAAAAGTTTTTATGTTTTTAGAAAATTTTTAGATTTTTATGGATTTTATGGATTTTAATATGCAGATGCAAAATATACATATGAATGCGAAGGTAAGAAATGCGTACCGAGCGTACCCCCAAACTTAAACTGGACAGTGTCCTCACTGTCATTGCATGAAGAGATCATTTGAAGGGTAAAAATTGTCGGTTAGCGATACCCAAAATTTTTTTGTTTTTGTTTTTAAAGAAAAGAAAAAGAAAAAGAATATCCACAAATATATACAAAATGGTTTATACATACCCCCAAACTTATTTGGAACAGTGTCCACTGTTCTTGGCTGGATAACCGAAGTTTGGAGGAAGGCAGAGGAAGATCAGGCAGGGTAAACCGGCTCCTGTAAGAACAGGAGCTCCTCTGTTGGTTCGGCGCTAAGGTACGGTTTGAGTCGGTGTCCATTCACTTTGAAAAATGAACCGTCCTTTGGATTTTCCAAATCCACAGCGCCCTGCGGATATACATTCCACACAAAATACGGCCCTTTCCAGCGAGATCTGAGTTTTCCTGGATGGAAGTGAAGTCGGGTGTCGTAAAGCAGTACCTGCTGACCAGGTATGAAGGTTTTGCCCAAAAGGTGTTTATCGTGAAACACCTTCGTTCGATTCTTAACGACAACCGCGTTATCGTAAGCATCATCCCTAAGCTCGCTCAGTTCGTTCAACTGCAGCTTCCGATGGCTGCCCGCATCTTCGAGAGACAGATTCAGCTCTTTTATCGCCCAAAATGCGCGACGCTCTATTTCGACAGGTAGGTGGCAGGATTTTCCGTACACAAGCCGATAGGGAGACATGCCAAGGTCAGTCTTATAAGCGGTTCGAAATGCCCAAAGGGCATCAGTGAGTTTCAGCGACTAATCCTTACGGTTCTTGGAAACCGTCTTCTCCAGTATCTGCTTGATTTGCCGATTTGAAACTTCGGCCTGCCCGCAGGTTTGGGGGTGGTAGGGCGTGGATAGCTTATGATTAATGGAGTATTTCCGCATTAAGGCCTCGAAAGTCTTGTTGCAGAAATGACTTCCATTGTCGCTAATGATCGCTCGGGGGTGCCCAAACCGGGAGAAAATGTTTTCTTTAAGGAACCTAACGACAACCTTGTTGTCGTTAGTCCGGCTGGGCACAGCCTCGACCTATTTAGAGACGTAATCAACAGCGAGAAGATGTACAAGTTCCCAAAAGAGATGGGAAACGGCCCCATGAAATCTATCCGCCAAACATCGAAAATCTCCACAACCAAGATTGGTTAGAGCGGCATCTCGTTCCTCCGGGATATCCGGCCCATGTGTTGGCACTGGGAGCAAGTCTTGCAACAGTCATGAGCGTCTTTGAAGAGTTGTGGCCAGTAGAAACCATATTGCAAGATCTTCTCAGTTGTCTTTCTGGGGCCAAAATGCCCGCCACACGCTTGATCGTGGCAAAACGACAGCACACTCTTGAATTCCTCGTCAGGGACACACCGACGAATAATCTGGTCGGGACAGTACTTGAACAAATAAGGTTCGTCCCAGTAAAAGTGTTTTACTTGGGATAAGAAGCGAAGTCTGTCCTGACTTGACCACTCAGTCGGTAGTAACCCTGTGGCCAAATAGTTCACAATATCTGCGAACCAGGGTTCGCAAGATACTGTCAAGAGCTATTCATCCGGGAAAACGTCATTGATCGGAATTGGAAGCGAAGGCGAAGAAGGAAGTCGTGAGAGATGGTCGGCAACTACGTTTTCACATCCTCGTTTGTCCTTAATGACAAGGTCAAACTCTTGAAGCAAGAGGATCCAACGTATTAGCCGAGATTTTGCATCTTTCTTCGCAAAAAGATGGCGTAGAGCAGAATGGTCAGTGTAGACAATGACTGGAGAGCCGATGAGGTAGGGCCTGAACTTTTCTAAAGCAAATACAACAGCTAAGAATTCCTTCTCAATTGTTGTATAATTGAGTTGTGCGTCGTTCAGGGTTCGGCTCGCATAATAGATTACGTGCGGCATCTTGTTGATGTGTTGTCCAAGGACAGCACCAATGGCAAAGTCGGATGCATCGCACATAATCTCAAATGGGTGCGTCCAGTCAGGTGAAGAAAGAACGGGAGCAGAAGTGAGTGAGCGTTTTAGTGACTCGAATGCAGTCACACAGCGCGAGTTGAAGTCGAATGGCGTATCCTTGGCCAGCAAAAGAGTGAAGGGCCTAGCAATCTTGCTAAAGTCCTTGATAAACCGTCTATAGAAACCGGCATGGCCAAGGAAGGCTCGGATATCTCTGACGCATCGGGGAGGAGGCAGATTGGAAATGACCTCAATCTTTGCTTTGTCAACCTCTATGCCATTTTGCGAGATGATATGTCCTAAGACAATACCTTCGTGCACCATGAAGTGGCACTTCTCCCAATTCAAAATGAGATTCTTGTCCTTACATCGGGTAAGGACAGCGTCAAGATGCAGCAAACACTCGTTGAAGGAATCGCCGAAGATGGAGAAATCATCCATGAAAATCTCCAGAAATTTTTCCACCATGTCTGAGAAGATTCCCATCATACACCGCTGGAAGGTAGCGGGTGCATTGCATAACCCAAAGGGCATGCGACGATATGCGAATGTGCCGAAAGGACAAGTGAATGTGGTCTTGTCCTGGTCTTTTTCGGCGATGGGAATTTGATTATAGCCGGAGTAGCCATCAAGAAAGCAGTAGTACTCGTGTCCGGCCAATCGTTCAAGCATCTGGTCAATGAAAGGTAGCGGAAAGTGGTCTTTCCGCGTTGCGGCGTTGAGTTTTCTGTAATCAATGCATACTCGCCACCCAGTTTGGGTGCGAGTAGGGATTAACTCGTTCGCCTCGTTGGTTATGACCGTGATGCCTGATTTCTTGGGGACAACGTGGATGGGGCTGACCCACTGGCTATCAGAGATAGGGTAAATGATACCACTATCTAGACATTTTACGATCTCCTTCTTCACAGCCTCTTTCATGACTGGATTGAGACGTCTTTGTGGATCCCGGGCTGGTTTGGCATCATCCATCAGATGAATATGATGCTCAACGATCAGGGGACTAATCCCCTTGATGTCCGCCATGGACCAGCCAAAAGCTTGCATGTTGCTGTGCAAGACCGCGAGAAGGGCTTTCTCTTGCTCGGGAGCTAGAGAAGCCGAAATGATGACAGGGAGGGTCTCGTTCTCACCTAAGTAAGCGTACTTAAGGTGAGACGGCAAAGGCTTGAGTTCGAGCGCTGGAGGTGAAACGGTTGAAGGCAAGATTGGTGCAGAGGTCTCGAACTCAAAGGACTCCAGCAAAGGTTCAAAACGAGTGTAGGCGACCGAGTTGGATGGTTCAGGTAACTCATCCGGAAATTCGAAAGATTCAAACTCGGGTTGTGTGCAGCTAAGATCGTTCGAGAAAGTAAAACACTCGTAGTCGTTGTCGGGCGCAGAAACAGCAGCAGGTTCGAGGAGGAACGCACTAGTGGCGTTAAGATTATCGTGATCAAACAGAAACTCCTCGAATTCACATTCTTCTGGGGTGATCTCCTGGATCGAGCAGACGTCCAGTATATGAGCATTAGGTTCGGCGGGGTGATTCCCCAACCTAAAAATGTTGAGTTCAATCGTCATGTTTCCAAAAGAGAGGTTCATCGAACCATTGCGACAATTGATCACAGCATTTGAGGTTGCAAGGAATGGGCGACCGAGTATCACCGGAATTTGATTCCGGGGGTTAGCTACAGGCTGTGTATCTAATACAATGAAGTCAACGGGGAATATGAAGTCCCCGACTTTTATTAACACATTCTCTAGCTCACCCTTAGGATGGGTGATCGATCGGTCGGCCATTTGGAGAGTGCAGTGCGTGGGTTTCAGCTCTCCGACGCCTAATTGCTCGTATACTGAATACGGAAGCAGGTTAACACTGGAACCAAGATCTAATAGTGCGCGGTTGATGTTCTTATCCCCAATAGTAATAGAAATCGTAGGACAGCCAGGGTCCTTCCGTTTTTGTGGTAAAGATTGGGTAAGGGCATCACTCACAGCACTAGCCAAGAAAACTTTCTTAGGTACCTGAGACTTCCTCTTTTTCGTGCACAAGTCCTTTAAGATTTTCACATAGGACGGGACTTGTTGGACAGCATCTAAAAGAGGAATGTTAATGTTAACCTGCTTAAATAACTCCAGAATCTTCTCCATCTGAGGATTTTGTTTATTAGACCTCAACCGGTTTGGAAATGGAACATTTTTAAAATTGGTTGAGTCTAATGCTGGAGGAGGAGATTGTGGAGTTAGAACGGATCCCAGAATAGGTGTTTTCGTGGAGTGAGAAGAGGGTCCATTCGGAGCAGAAGAAGAGGAAGGAGAGCCTGTTGAGGAGCGGAGAATAGGCTCAGAAGACGAAGAAGCAGGAGAAGAAGAAGAAGAAGAAGAAGAAGAAGAAGTAGAAGAAGAAACGGCCGGGGTGTCATCGTTGATCCGTGTGCCAATGTTGTTTTGCAGCATCCTTCCCGATCTCAGTGTGGTCACGGTACTCACATTATGGTGCTGTTGTTCAAGAGCAACATGTGCATTATGTGGGTGACCGGGATTTGGGAGTGGTTGGGACGGGAGCTTCCCCTTCTCTCGCTCGCTTAAGGCCGCGTTCAGCTGTGCAATCTGGGTCTCGATGGTCTTGATGCTTTGCCCGTATGCGGCAGTGTGTTGCACTAAGGACTGAATGGAAGACTGGATGTTGGCAGTGGACTGAGTCGATTGTTTAACGAACGCCTCCAGACTTCGTTCGAGCGAGGAAACCTTATCGTTGTTTGACGGAACAAAGTTGTTTGGTGGATAAGAATTGTTGGGTGCAAAGTTGTTCGTCTGATTTTGAAAAGGTTAGGGTTGGAAGGGCTGCTGAAACTGAGTTTATTGTTGCGCTTGTTGTTGCGGCGGAGGGGGCCTCTGGAAATTGTTGCCTTGGAATTGATTCTGATTCTGATTCCAGGCGAAATTGGGGTGGTTCCTTCAACCGGGATTGTAGGTGGAAGAGTATGGATCATTCCTCGGTCTTTGCTGGAATGCAGCATTAACCTGATCCTGTCCTTGCGATGGTGGATTGTAAGGACACTCTTCGGTCAAGTGAGAAGGATCGGAACAACAAGCGCATATGGTACGAAGGGGAAGAACAGAGGCAGGAGCAGAGAATTTGCTCTCTATCGCTTCAAGCTTTCTTGTTATTGCAGCCATTTCAGCTTTCATCGCAATAGAGACATCAAGTTGCTGAATTCCTACCCTAGACTGACCGGTAGAAGTGGAGGTAGAAGAAGAAGAAGTCGGTCTGGTGCTCTCCCATTGTAGCGTTTGCTCCGCAAGGTCGTCAAAGAACTGCCATGCTTCCTCGTCAGATTTCGATAGGAAGTGGCCCTGATAGATGGTTTCTAACAACTGCTTCGTTGCTGGGTTCAGGCCCTCGTATAAGGTTTGGCAAAGTTTCCATTTCTCTATACCGTGGTGAGGACGCTGAACAAGAAGGTCTTTGTACCGGTCAAAGCACTTTCAGAAGGGTTCAGAAGGAAGCTGAGAGAATTGGTTGATTTCATTTCGAATCCTTGCGGTTTTATGATTCGGATAAAATTTCTTTAGAAACGCTTTTACAAACTCGTCCCAACTGGTTATGGAGTGGGAAGCGGTGCTATACAGCCATTTTTCAGCAAGATCGCATAAAGTGAACGGAATGACCCGTAGACGTATAGCATCGTCCGACAGTTGGGTAGTTTTCATCATGGCACAGACGTTTTGAAATTTATTGATGAAGATATAGGCATCTTCAGATTCAAGCCCATGAAATCATGGGAGCATGTTGATGAAGTGGGGCTTAATTTCAAAATTATCCCCATTGGCCGGTGGAAGAGAAAGGCAGGTGGGAAGTGCAGAACGGGTGGGATAGAAACGATCCTGGAGCGCGATTCGCTGCGGCGCTACAACAGGCGGTGGTGGTGGGATATTGGTCTCCGTAGGAGGTGGAGCCAATCCAGCGGTAGTCAAAGAGATGTTCGGATTAAATCCTGACATCATGGAAGAAGAGGTTGGTGAAGGTGAAGGTGAAGATGTATGAACAGAATTCCGGTCAACGTCGGAGTTGGCCGGCAAAGGAAGGGGTGAAAGAGGAGTGGACGGAGTTTCGACGTCTGAGTCGATCGCGTAGTCTGTAGCGACTAACGTAACACGGACTAGGCGGGCGCTAGTGTCCCGAGTCCAAGCGGACATACACTAAACAAGTTTAGTATAGTCAAAGCGGAGAAGGTGAGGGTAAGAAAACGTCAATGGAGAAAAACGATAGGTAGTGGGTGAAAAATGGATTTGGCGACAAAGGGCAAGTTTTTTTTTTATAAAAGTTTTTGATTTTTTCCCTTTTTTTTTAGAAAGAGCTTTACAGAAATATGTACGGACTTACGGTTTTAAGCAATCACAAATAAGATATGCACAATCTCACCTAGATCTAGGGTTACCTAGGTCAACTAGACCTGCTCCTAACTGTTCCAGAGTGCTAGAAAAAGGACCTCAAACCGCCTCTTCTCCGTCTATTGCGGCCAGATAAGTGCCAGGTAAGTGGGAGGTTATCCAACGCTTTCGCGAAGTTCCTTAATTAAATAACCACTTGACTTCGTCACACTAGCCTAGGCACCGCAAAAGTCAGATAGGATAAACGGCCGATGCCTGTAACTAGTCCTCTGTCCTATTGAGCGCGAAGTCCTTAGGGCTGAGTCTAGTATTTTTTAATTTAACAATGGTCAATGCATATGCTTTTTGTGATTTTTGGGGTCCTGGGAAGGGTGATGAAATCCCCACCCAATCTGAATTGGTTTCAAGCCCCTTAAGTCCGTATTAATTAATGCAAAGCGATAACAAATCAACTGCAAACAATTTTTATTTTTAGCGCGGCGCAAAGAATCCTGCACAAGAACAGTTTATTGGAAGGGGGAGAAGAGTTTGCGCAAAGAATGCTGCAGAAAACACAGTTTATTGGAGTCCAGAGGAGTGGGAGAGAGGAGAGAGACACTTACAGGGAAATTGGAAGCCTGAGGCCACCAAACAGCCGCGGTTCCGCGGCAATAGGGCTCTAATGCCGCGGTTCTGCGGCTATGTTGAGGAATTGGAGCATCCGTTTTCTTGTGTGGTCTGGGTTGGGTGTCCTCTGCTTGACTGGATGTGCTGAATTTTGACTTGCTTACTGTACCTGCTCCAGATTTTTGCAGTAGACCGTTTGCTACGTTTAGATCCGTCGCGGTGTAGCCGCGAAATATGGGTCTATCTTCCCACGTCTTTGGCACTGATCTTGAACTCCGTATTATCCTGCACACTTGCACAAAAACTAATCAAAAATAACAAGATGATTTTTTTACAAAGTATATTTTTTTGTTTTGCTTTTTCGGTTATATTTATATTCACAAGTTAACCCGAAATTACACAAAGAAATAAACTACCGTCTCCCCGGCAACGGCGCCATTTGATTGGTAGAGATTCTGCGTGTTCAAGTTTAGTTAATTACCACAATCAAGACGGTTTCGCTTGTAGCTAGTCGGTTGAGTATGGGTCGTCCGCAGGGAGATGGGAATCTTTTTCTAAGTGCTTTAACGAGTTAAGTCCAGATTTCCAGATTTTGTTGTGATTAATTAAGTGTTAAAGTGATATGTAAAGAGAGCTTGTTAGGGTTAGGATTAGGTTAGTTTGAGTTAGGAGTCGCTCACCTCTTTCGTTGCCACTCTTAATATCGGTGTTACGGTAATCGGCAACAACGGGGATTAGCACGACTAGGAAGGAACTTGCGAGTATAAGCTAGGCTTTCCAACGCATAAGTTCTTCCTTTTGGTGCTTGTCCGTCCGTTCTTGGCTCTTAGCCATAACCTCCGGTTAATTCAACCACAACCGGTCTCACTACGGAATCACCGCTATCATGTAGGATAGGGTGCCATAAGGAGCGGATTGTGGTTCAATTAACGGGAGTTGATTTTAAGATGTTGGGCAAGGAAAGAGTGAGAGAGATTTCCTTCTCTCAAACTTCCCTTATCCTACCCTAACAAGTATGAAATTACTCACACATCATAATGAAAAGAAAACAAAACAAAAGAGGAAGATAGAAAGAAGGAGATTAGAAGATAACAACTAGCTATTTGCGACCTCACCTTGGCAAGGATCAAGCGTAAGCATCATGGTTGTTTTTAATGATAAAGGAAAAGAGAAAAGAAAGAAACAACAAGAAATAACAACAACTAAGTTAACAAATTAAAATTACAAGCAATTATAAAAGAACAAGACAAGATATAATAGCAAAAGAATCTTCTTTATTCATCATTCTTCACTCACAAAGCTCACTACAAGTTTTAATGGAGAAGAGATGAGAAGAGGAAGAAGAAACAAGTATTCTATACCTAGAAAAATACAAGTATATGCACCCTTGGCTTCACAAGGTTCTGGGCTATTTATAGGCAGGAAAATGAAAACCTAGGGCAACAATCAGAACTAACATGGAATGACCATTCTGCCCCCAAAAAATCTGCACATGCGGCGCCTATATGGCCGCGGAACCGCGGCCTAGACCCCCCTTTGGCCGCGGTTCCACGGCCGTATGAAGGAGTTGGGCTGTCTGCTTTTTTGGGCTTCCCTGGTTTTTCTTGTACTTTATTCTGGCATATGATTTTTCTCAGATTTTCTTCACGATTTTTCCAGAATTTCTGTTGAGAAAAAGGTGATTTGATGTGTATCTTTTTGTCATGATTTCCTCGAGCTCCGTGTAGATTTCTTGGATCTTGTGCTGCCATTGAGCCTTGTGCATGAAAACGACATTGATTTGACATTTTATCTCTTCAACTGGTGTGTGGCAACAGACGGATAAAGAGCGGAGATCCGTGTTTTATCTGTGGTTGGCAGGAACCCGGGTTTTGTCGTGTTTTTCCATGAATTTCACCGTTTAGAACCGAGAACCTGTATCCTGCAATTGACTAGCAAACACGGCTTAAGAGTACCTACCGATATGCAATGTGATAAAAATTGGGCGGTATGAAAATGCAAAAATCTGATATGAACAAGTTGCAGGTACATTCGTCGTTGATCGAGAATATTAAAGCAGCGCAATCGCAGGACCCTAAATTGCAAAAGTTTCAAGAACAAGTCGAAGATGGACTTCGAACTGACTTACTGATCCATGAAGATGGTTCGTTGAGATATGGTAGCCGTTTGTGTGTGCCGAGGGGAGATATTCGCGAAGAACTTATGAAGGAGGCGCACAGTTCAGCTTATTCCGTACATCCGGGAGGATCATCTACATTTAGTGGAGTATTCTTACAATAACAGATTTCAGGCGACGATTCAGATGGTTCCATTCGAAGCTATATATGGTCGCAAGTGTCGTTCACCCGTTTGTTGGACGATGTCGGTGAACGAAGATTGTTGGGACCAGATTTGGTTATGCAGACAGTTGAGAAAGTTAACGCTATCCGGAATCATATGAAAACGGCACAAGACAGACAGAAGAGTTAGGCAGATACGTCGAGAAGACCTCTAGAGTTCGACGTGGGTGATTTGGTATTCTTGAAGATATCACCGACTAAAGGGGTGATTCGTTTCGGAAGTCGAGGAAAGCTCAGTCCTCGATTCGTCGGACCATTTGAAATTTTGGAGCGTGTTGGTGAGGTAGCGTATCGATTGGCGTTACCGTAATCCTTGGCGAATATGCATGATGTGTTTCACGTATCTCAACTCCGTAAGTATGTTCGAGATGAAACACTTGTGTTGGATCATTCGGAACTGACTGTACGAGAAGACTTGACTTTTGAGGAGCGACCGATTGCGATTGTGGATCGAAGGGAAAAGGTTCTTAAGAACAAGGTTATCCCTCTTGTACTTGTTTCTTGGGGTAATCGCTCACATGGAGAGTCAACTTGGGAATGAGAAGATGAAATCCGGCAGAAGTTTCCCCATCTTTCCTTGTAGTTTGTTGGTCGTTTATTCTTTTTGTGTTCTTGGAATTTCAAGGACGAAATTCTTTTTGTAGTTGGGTATAATGTAACAACCGAGTTCAATTATACCAATTTCTATTGCCGTATGGGTTTGGTTGCAGTGTTTATTTCATTTACCATGTTTGGTTGTGAATGGCAGTTTACTCTATATTCGACCCACTTACTTGAGCTTGTTGTTTCCTAGTATAGAATACTCTAACATTACATATTTTGCATATAACTATTTAGGTCGCGTAAAATAAATTAAAAATACATGACATGGCCTGCATGATACCCCTAATCCCGTGGTAGCGTCCTTGCATCGTGTTCTCGTCCCGTTCAGTGAAACGGACGCGTTTGGATGGCTACGCGCAAGTATGTGCGACCGTTCTTGGGGGTATGCATTTCTGTTACATAATCCTTCATTTCAATTTTTGGAACTTGCTAATAATTTTCGTATTTCAAATCCAAAATTTTGGACCCGACCCGGGCGCATTTCTGAATTACTTTGTATCCTGCCAAATTTTAATTATTTAAATATTTTTAAAATTCATTTAACCTTTTCCATCAGCTAAAGATTTATGGTAAGTTAACAGAAGAGAATATTTTTTTTAACAATGGAAATCTTTTCCCTTTCTTCCCCAGCCAATGAAATCATTCTTCAAAATATTAAATTCTTTTATAAATTTTTATCAAAAATTTATAAAAGCCAATCAGGGCTCTCTTTGCTTGCACTGGGCCCCACCACCAAATCTCTCTCCCTCTCTTCTATCTTTCTCTTATATTTTTTCAACCAATCAGAAAACCTTCCTTTCAAATCACCGGGCCCCACGTCTCTCTCTCTTCCTTTCTCCTTCTCTCTCCTCCCCACGAGCGCTCTCTCTCTCCCCCCTTTCTCTCTCCTCTCGCGCCTTTCTCTCTCTGCTCGCGATCACTGTGCATTCCTCGATTCTCGTCACCCCCCGCGTGGATCCCGTCACCTCCCTTCTGCATCTCTTTCTTCTTCCTCTCTTTTAAACCGCGCGCCCTCCTTTAACCCATCGCCTCGCTCAAACCCTAACTCTAACTCCATCACCTCCTCAACCCCAAACCGAGCCTCGTCATCTCCTCTCCTCCTCCTCTCCATCTTCTTCTTCTCTTTTTTCTTCCCAAGCTTCTCTTTCCCCTACACACACACACTACACGAGCCCAAGAACCCACCGTTCCATTGCCGCCGACCATCTTTCGTCGCCATCTCCTCCCTCTCCTCTGCTCTCCCTCCAACGCCAGAACCCTACATCTAAACCCCAACCTGCACCAAAGCCAAACCCTAGCTGCAACCGAGCGCCAAAAACCTGCACCCCTGCACATTCCCTGGCCGGAGCTCCGTCGATCTCACCGCCACCCTCTCGTCTCCCCGTTGCGTTACCAGTCCAACCCCAGTAAGCCTTCTCTCTCTCTCATACCTCCTTTCTCCTTCTCTGTGTCTTCTTTTCTTCTGTACATTTCTTTTCTTGCTGCAAAATCTTTCACCTCTGTAGATCGCTGGAATTCTCACGACGTCGACAATCCCGACGACCAAGCGAGGACCTCTGACTCGTGTGATCCCATCGTGCGTCGTTTGGACTCATTCCGTGTACCGTACGCGCGTCGCGACTTTTCTCGCCGACGTGAGACATTCCGTTTCCCGTATCGCGATCCGTCGAGGCAAGTTAATCTTGCTACATGCTATTCATAATATTCCTATATTTATTTATTTAATTTCATATTAAACCTATGGATAGAATCTAAAGTCGTGTGTTCCAAGTTAACAGTGCGATGTTCAGTTTATATATTTTAGATTCAGAATTTGAAACCTACCCGTTGCATTTAGTTTACTAAACCTAGTAACCACATTTATATTTTTAATCACATTATAACTATTTACATAGTCTATGGTGCCCTTTTTCAGTTTTACCCTATTGGACACCCGTGTGCATCTTTAACCTGTTTTAGATACAATTTGCATCCCTAGATCTTTAACATATGATAACGAGATTTTAATAACCCATATTTGTTTAAGTATATGTTACTTAATGTTGGAACCATAACCCTAACTCTAATCGATAACCGTACATCTATATACTTTATTCTATACCTAATTGCTTATCTTATTACATGTTCCAGTTTATTGTACAGTTAGTACCCATGCTTGTTTATCTATACACATGCTTATACTAGTTTGATTATGAGCACCCACACAATATCTTGTACACCCTGACATGACTTGTTACACCTATTACTTGGCCCGACATGGTACCGTGCAACTCTTGACATGACACCTATACATTACTTGACTTGACCTGACGTACCATGCTTTACCTATTACCTGATCTTGTACCTAATGCCAACCAACCTGACCTGTTGTCCTTACGGACCGTTCATGTTGTCTATCCAGACAAACCTGTACCTGCCTGATCATGTGTTGGCATTAGTTCTAGATTATTTAATACCTGACTTGAACACTTTTAACTTGGGGGTATGGGGAAATCAATGATGAAACCTGACTTGTAACTCGACAGTTCGACACCTGTTCTGATCAGTCTTACGGGCTAGGCCAACCCCGGGGTGATGATGCTGACATCACTCATCTTTACATGCTACCCTTTTTCTGCCTAGCGGCACGTCTCGGATTCAGCCCGAGAATCTTGACCATGGTCCCGGGCACGCACGGGATACTATTGAGTTACATCGATGATTCATCAGACTGATTTCAAAGACTTGAGAGTAGATAACCCAATAGACCAGTTTAGTTTACTCACTGCACACTATCCTTCACTGCCCTGATTTATATTGTTGTTACACCTGCTTTACCATTTATGATTATACTTGCATGTCTTGTTACCCTGTTTATATTTTTGCTTGATGACATGACGCGCTGACGTCTGGGTTTTGCATGGCCCAGATTCCGTACCTCTGTCGCAGTCCGAGCAGGAGTACTTCAGTCAGCAGGCTGAGCAGTGAGGACTCGTTAGTAGTTAGTTCTTTATTTTCAGTATTATTTCATTTTTTATGTGAGCCCGCATTATGGGACATACATTCCAGTTATTCTTGTATTGGATCTTTCACTTCCGCATTATTTATTCTTGACTCATTTATTTCTGGTTTATGGACATGTATTAGATAGTTTATTATTGTTCTTGATATCTCCACAACCGTAATGTGACTGTGGAAGGATAATTCCTATCCACAGGTAGTATGGTTGGCTATGTCACGTGCCTCCCTTAGCGTACTCTGAGAAGCGGGGCGTGACAAAAAGTTTTATTACTACCAAAGACAAAGGCTTTACAAAGGGTATTTTCGGGCTCCCCATCCTTACAAAATGCCCGGAGGCTTACAAAATTCCAAAAACAAAGAAAGAAGAGAAGGAAGACGGGGCCTTAGGCCTCGGGGCCAGGTGTGACCTCGGGGTCCTCGGCGACCGCCACGTGACGTGCAGGGTCCTCGGCGGCCTCCTCATCAGGAACCTCTTCCCTCTGCTCATCAGCGTCAGCAAGGGGGAATTCGGCCCGGAGCTCTCCATCGGCAAATTCCAGCATCCGGGCCTTAACGGCGTCGAGTGCCTCGTGCCAGATGCGGGTCGTAGCCACGGCCAGGTCATCATAGAATTCCTTCGACTTCTTGTAGCTCTCCACCGCCTTCGCCGCCGAGAGGTCGGCCCATTTCGCCGCCTTCAGGTCGGCCGACTTAGCCGCTTCGGCCGCCGCCCCCAGCTCCTTCCGGAAGGTCTTCACCATCTTCTTCAGGTTGCCGGCGAGCACCAGAGCGTCCCCAAACTTGGCCTCAGCAGTCACGGCGGCCTCATGTTACCGGGCTACCTCCCGTTTCCCGGCCTCCACCTCACCTTCCAAGGAGGCAACCCTCGCCATCACCGCCTCCAGCTCCCGCTTGGAGCTCTCTTCCAGCGAGGCAAGCTGGCCTGCAGCCTTCCTTGCCGGGGCTGCAACCTCGGCCTCCATGCGCAAGGTGAGGGCAACGTGCTGGAGAACCTGAGAGATAGGAAAGAGATTAGAAAGATGAAGGAGGCACCGAATCTCACAAAGAGCCAAACACTTACCTGCACGGACTCCTGGGCGATGGATGCCAGCTGAGCCCTGAAGGTCCCCCCGGGGACTCTACCCCCGTCCGATGCCTCTATTTCGTGCAGGAGGCTATCCGCAACGGATAGCCCCGATGGCACTGCGAACCGGAGGCCCTCTTCCTCCACCATGATCGGCGAGGACCGGCCCCGGGAAGATCTCTGGGAGCTTCTTTTAAGTGACTCCGGGGGGAGCCGGTCTCCTCCTCCGAGACCAGGTCCTCCAGAACAAGGGCCCGCTTCCAGCCCGACACTCTGCTGGGACCCGGGGCGGGATCCGCCACCGAACGCTCGCGGGACACAACCACTGGAGGAGGAGGAACCGGCGTGGGCTTCACGCGAGAAGAGCCGGCGCCCCCAGCCTTCGTAACCTTCCTCGGCTGGCGCACGGAGGCTTTGAGCGAGTCGAAGTCCATGGGTCCTGCACAAAACAGATGCAAAGAAGTCAGCAACACAAGCAATATGCAAGCCAAAAAGCAAGCCTAACTTACCGACGAACTCAACGAGACTGAGTCCGGCCCAACTCAGGACCCTCTCAAATAGCAGTACGTCGAATCGGGGGATGGGCTCCCACGACGCCACTCTCACCGCGGCGAGGTCATTGGACTGGTTCCCCGGCAAGCATTTCTCCCTTGACCACTTTGTAGGCATGGGCCAGTCCTCGCCTTCGGGAGGGGAAACGAAGAAAAATTTCTTCTTCCAATCATGAATGGAAGAGGGCAGGGCCACGACCCCTGTCCCGACAGCGCCCCCCCGGCCGCTTTCTAAAAGAGATATAGACCTATCTCGGGTCGCCCGCTCGACCACCAGGGTGATTCTTGAAGACGAATTGTTGGAGATAGTGCCCTCAGAGTCAATTATTAGGTCACAGGTACGTGATTGCAATGATTGATGGAGGACCTATCCCGGTAGGACAGTCTTACTCGAGATGATAGTATGCTATCTGGTTTACCTTTATCATCGTGTACTGCTTTAGGTGACCTGACAAGTCGCTATTACACGTTGGTAGAGCCCCTAGGATTCTCGCTTGACCACCAGCAGTATGAGGGCGATCATATAAGTGGGAGCTGGGGTCTATAAGCATATCCTTAAATGGTCCCTAGTCGTGTGAGTTTCGAGACAGGGCATCGATACTCCATAGTAGACTAGTGTATACAGTCGAGACCCCGACGAGGGGCGGTGGCCGGTCTCACAAGCCACTGGTATCAGTTGGATCACCTAAGATGTATACAGGTGCTCATTGGGTTATGAGTACACCGGACAGGACTCGCCGGGAACATGCTAGTTGGTCATATACCAGACGTCAGATGGCAGTTCCCTGGTGACATGTGTGCAGGTTAGTTCATCGACCTGGGGATCGTCATTTGTCTCGTGTGAGTTCCCACTGTACTTTGATTACTACCCTACCACGGCTCAAAGGAGTCGTGCAAACAGGTTTTAGTTGGGTACAGTCCCGAGCCACATGGAGGCAGTGAGCGTATCTTCAGGGGTTCGTCTCTCCCGGTATTGGGGGTGGGGTCGTGCTGTGTCTAGGAGAGCCATTACACGAAGTCCTTGGCCAAGGCAAGGAGATTTACTGGTAAGTATTCCAGTAGTATCTCAGGGTGTTCTGGGCTACACTCCGACACGACTTGTACCGCTTTTGGGGGTCTGACTTTTACCAACCCCCTAGGCCCGCCATGCGATGCTCATAGACGAACGGACCGGACTGCACGGATATTGTCACTGACAGGCTCAGTTGGGTGTCGGGGTGAGCTTCCTCATCGACGTCCCTTTTGGTCAATAGCTGGTGGCCCGTCACGTATTGGCATATACCTCTGACGTGCTAGTGGTTAAATCCACAGCCATAGTATTGACGAGTCTTTAGAGTCCACCACACTTACAGTTACTCAGCTTTCGGGCGAAAGGTTGTAGAGGCCGTATGGAGATATGGCAAGGTCCGATCAGATACGTGCGGTATTGCACGGATCAGGATCGGACAGTTTGTACTATAGGCCGTATTGGTATATGGCAGGGTTCGATCAGATACGTGCGGTATTGCACGGATCAGGATCGAACAGATATTACTAGCCGGCTTTGGTATAAGCCGGATCCTAGTATAGTACAGTGTAGACTTTGTCTCATTGCATTTGTATTTCGGTCGAAATACAGATGCAGGTGTGTATGCACAGTATTGGGGTTTTCCTGTAATTTATTACGGGACCAGTTTTTTCTGGAGTTGCCAGTTTGCTTTCCGTTTCGGCCAATTTCCATTGTTTCGTTCATTGGCCGAAGATTGGTGGAGGAGGGTTTATTTGCATTGTTGCAAATAGACATTTGTGGAGGGGGTATTTGCTTATTGTTGTATCATGATTGTCTCTCCCTTGACCTTGACTTTCTTTGTATCATGATGGCATGACTTTGTGAGCCATCATGGTAGTTGTTGATGAGTTTTTGGAGTGGAGTTTTGGTTAAAATGATTCTTGATCATCATACCCTTTTTGCTCTCTCTTTTGGATGATGGTTCCACCCACCCCTTGACTTCACTCTTTCTCTCTCCAATCACACATGAACAAAGGGGGGGCCGGCCACTATGTGTGGGATAAGGAAAAATGCTTCATTGGTAGTGTAGAGAAAATAGATGATACTCTCATTCTTTTGGATGCTAGTTTTTCCCTTCACCTCTCTCCAAGTTCTTCTTCCTCCACAAATGGCAACTCCACTACCCCAAAAAGAGACACAAGCTCACTACATATTCTACAACGAATCTTGGGCACGTCGAGTAGCCGGCTTCGTGCCCGAGTTGCCTCGGCATTGAGGTGGGAGCCCGTAAACGATGTAGGCAACGTGGTGCACTTCCGGCGACGAGGAGGAGACGGACGGAGATCCCGCGAGGAGATCGGAGTGGAGATGAAGACCGGAGGACTTGGATCGTCGGTATATCTCTTTCCCATCTTCTAGTTAGCTTAGACTTAGTTTAATGGTTACGATCCGGATGTTTAGTGCGCGGTGGTGCCGGTTTGCTAAGTCCGTAAAATTAAAGTTTTTCACCGCTTCCGCATTCCGGCGTCGGGTTGACGGCCGGGGCGCCGCCACGCACTTACAGTGGTATCAGAGCCTCGCCATTAACTTAGTCTAGCTTGGTTTAATGTGTTTGCATTTCCGATCGATCAAAAAGTTCCAAAACTGCATTTTACCTTGGCATCAGTTTCTGTTGAAAATTTTTGGTCTCGAAAAATTTTTCAGGTTGTAAAATATTGATGTACTGGAAAATCTAAGAGCTCTGTAAAAATTCGATGAAGTGACTCCACAGTTGGAGCGCGGAACCGCCGCGAAAACCCCCTTCCCGCCGCTGTTCCGCCGCGCACTGTGGAGATCACTGCACCAATTTTTTACAGAGGCTTTCTGGGGTGAAAAGTGGGGTTTTGGAATAATAATATTGGGCCCAGAATTTTTTGATCTGCTACAGTAATGCTTTGGGGCCCACTTGTTAAAATTTGATTGATCAGATATTTTAAACACATTTTTCACAGTATTTACATTATATCTGCGACCGTGAATGTCACTTGATCGGTAAATCCGGTCTAACTGCTATAGCCCGGTTAGACGGATTTGCGAACGTGACTTTCACGTTGATGTTCTGTTTTTGCTGTGATGTTGCGGTTTGGTCGTGGAGGATAGCCTGGATGCAATGCTAGTACAGTTGTGGTTGTATTATGTACATTTGATATTGCGGGGCGAGCGTCCAACATGTGGACTGCCGTCACTGCCTGATTGTATTATTATTTTGGGGCACGACCTGGTTGCGGTCGATGCACCCGTTGTATGTATATTTTACTTTCTGTACTAGGATTACCCCGTGGAGGGGTGCACGGATAGCCGGGTTCTGTAGGGCAACAAGCCCGCATCTCATGGCATTGAGACGGAGGGGGCTTCACTCTGGAATTGGCGGGCTATTCGCCGCACTCGTAGGGGGTACAGGTTGACCCAGGAGGGGTGCCCAAGTTACCGGATTCCGTGAAGTGCTGGGTGGTCCATTCACGGTACTGAAGGGGGCTGCCTCACTTCAGGTTTTGGCGGGTAACTTGCCGCGCCCGTAGGGGTCTAGGATTTCATTGCACAGGCTATCCACACGACCAGGGGAACGTCGGGTTTCAGCGGCTCTGTGAAACCCGGGGATCCCAGATATCTGTATTGTTTCTGTGATGCTGTTCATTCTCTGTGATGTTGCATTTCTTTTCACGCCTTGAGCGAAATATAATATATTGGTATATATATTAGTAGATGTTGTATATGTTTTACATCCGCGCTAGTCCAGTCCCCGCTCTGTCGTTAGTCAGCTAACCTAACGGGTAATGACGGGACCCAGTGGCGAATGCGGATGGCATATACGTACATCAGTATATTTTCGTTCTTTTTGGTGTGATCAATTGATGGGACTGCATTGATTCGGATCAATGCAAGTTAAAACAAACCTAATCTGATGTTGTTGGAACACTTTTCAAAAAAAGCTGTTATTGCAAGGACGTTCACTTTTGTTTTGCATCGTGGTATTCAGTTGGAATATCCTGCTCCTCAGTCGACGAGGCAAGGGCCGAGATCCCTTCACCGGGAGTGACCCCTTGGACAAAAAGTTTGCGTCAGGGCATTAACTTCACTATAGCCGATTACTTTTGCTTTGCATCGCGGTATTCATTTGGAATATCCTGCACCCCATTCTACGGGGAAAGAGCCGAGATCCCTTCACCGGGAGTGACCTCTTTAGCAACGGTTTTCGTCACTATATTTTCAAAAAGCTATCCGTTCCTTCGACGATATCAAGTTCTTTACGTTAAAGGTTTTCGCCAGAAACCATGCGTAGCCCTCCGTCGTTTCATATGGGTCGTCAATAGTATTCAAGCTGTGTTTGTTGGCCAAAGTCAAGGCACAGTGTTTGGTAGCTGTTGGTTATTCATATGCAGCATAGATAGATGCGTTGGTTTGGGACAGTCGTATAGCCTTGTTGGCCAAAGTCAAGGGCTTGTGCGGGTGGATTCGAATCAACCTGGAGAATGACGGGTAGAACTTGACATGTGACTTATGATTTGTTGGCCAAAGTCAAGGTCATAAGAGCATGGGGCAGAAATCACATCGGGAGTTTCAAAAGTACTGAAACTTGCCAGATATGCGCATACCTTCTGGAGTGTGATGATGTGAGCGGATTCCGTCACGTTATCATGCGATGAGAGTTGGATCCCGATTCCCACTGATGAGTTAGTTTACTCCTCGGGTGACCCCGACTAATTCTTCTTTCAGGTTTGGAGGAGAATTTGAGGTACAGTGGGAGGTTTCCAGATTAGATAAATTGGTAACCATTCTGATCTAGGTTAGAGTGCACGCTGAGTATTTCTTTTCTCTCTCTCTTTGGCAGCGACCATTGACCCGACCCTAAGACTTTGACTCAGAGACCAAGTTGACCGAACCTTCTTAAACACTGGCTTTTGGATTGTCAGAGTTGCAAACCTCATTGCCACTCCTACTTTTACCCTTTTCTCCAGGACACCCCGTATTGCTACGAACGTCCACTTCCATTGGACAAAACCATCGTATGGTTAGATACGAACTCGAAAGAATTTATTCGAGGATGGTTTCAGGTTCTGGAGAAAACGGATAGGATTATTCAGTTGTCTTTTCCTTTTACCCTCTCTCAGGTTACGAGTACTCCTTGGTTTAGAGGTAGTACACCTATTACGCAAATTGGATTGTCTTCTTCCAAACCTTAGGCTGGTGCCGACCGGTAGGGAATGAAGAAAACCAATTAGCATAACGATGGTGTGCAGAAGGTATTAAGTTAAGACAAAGCAAGGGATTAGTAAGAGGGCAAAGTAAATTGCAACACATATTCACGACCAAACCAAGTTTTTCTTCGCCAATCCTAAAATCACCTTTGTATTTCTCCAGGACACTCCGTGTCACTACGAAGATCCACAGTTTATTGGATACTCCATCGTATGGTTATATACGAACTCGAAAGGAACTTGTTCCAGTTCGGGGATGGATTCTGGTCCAGGAGAAATAGGAATAAGATTTATTCAGGTGTCTTTTATCTTCACCTTCTCTCGCATTGCGAGTGTTCCTAGGATTGGGACAGTACACCCATTATGCTTATTGGATAGTCTTCTTCCAAACCATAGGATGGTGCCGAACGGTAGGGAAGGAAGAAAACCATTTGGCCTAAAGGGGTGTGCAGAAGGTAAAGACTAAAGACAAATGAAGGGATTTGGAGAGGTGGCAAAGAATTACACGGTTACAGTTGTGAATCTGGATAATGGAAGAGGCATTACTAGGAATACCAGGATACCCCATCGAAACATTTCAATGTTTCAGCTTCACTGTGTACTGTTAAAGGAAAACTGATTTCCCAGTTAGACACTTGCTCCAGGGTATGTATTTACCAGGTATGCTTCTCACATCTGTATGGTTTTACAGATGATGAGTGGGAGTAAGTTATTGGGAATTAGGTGATCGTCCTCATTATATCGGGATTCGTTGTAATCGGTGATATTTGAGGAAATCACCTGGGCTGTTTGCCGGTCGGCAAATATTTGGTTTTGAATATCCGCAGTTATGCACCAATTTCAAATTGATATATCTGTACGTCTATTTTCATAGAGTGAGATATACCTTTCTGAAATTATGTCTACGACATTTACCTATATCAGTGGATGGTTAGGTAAGGAGCATTGAACAGCGGTGTAATTCTTCTTAACCATAAGTACAGTTTTCAACCTACGACACACAGTGAATGAGTTGTTAGACTCAGCGGACTTATACAGAGTATTGTATATTGTCCAATGTCCATTAGGACAGAGGGGTTGGTCCTCATACTATATTCTGTTTACTTTTAACTTCTCTAGTTCTTAGACATGTGTTTCGTAGAAACACAGGGTCTAAGTTTTGAGGAGTTATAGGTATTTGAATAGAGTAGAGAACCAGGTGTAGCAAGTATCGGGATTCTTCAAAGTGATCGAAGATGTAGATACTTGTGTATGGTATTCAGTTGATGGTAAAGATAAAGAGAAATTGCTTCTCTTTTCAGGTTACTCATAATTGGAAGCATTCCTAAGTTGAGTAATGCTGATCGGCCTCCTTCCATTTAGTTGACATGCACTGGAGATAGCTGCATGATTTGAATCTGGTTCAATTAAATCAGTGCCTCTGGTCCTATATGGGATATAGAACAGTTCGTATCTTAACGATGTTAAGGTACGGGGAGTTGTCCGGCTTATGATTAAACCAGACACTGGACAACTCAAGGCACGATTCTGTAATGGCTGTTTGTGGGTTGACCCAGGCTATGACGAGGGTTGATTTTCTACCATCTGGATGAACAATAGCAATATTGTTCTATACTCGCCACAGTTTTATCAAAAATAGATTTTTTCAGAAAACAGTAGTGGGAGTATGGTAGAACTGGAAGTGATTCCAGAACCACAAACGATTACTGAAGATTTGATAAGGAACCTAAAGATTCAATCTGGATTGACATTCCATTGACCACTCCGCAGATGAGGTGGGTAACTTCAGGCACCCGTGAGGTACTACGGTAGCCTCAAGGACGGTGACAGGGAAGTTCTTGTTAACCCACAATTACCATTGCTGTTGTTCCAGGCTGCGAGACCCGGCGGGAGGATGAGTATAGCGTCGTTCTGAACTCGCTTCAGAAGTGTACGTGTATATGACTCTGCCAGAGGGTTGTCGTAGACAGTGGGAGCAGCGGAAGCATTGGTGGACAGGTAGCTTATGTCTATTTATAGACTAAAGCAGATGTAGCGGAGATAGATTATCTATTTCTGACATGACAGTCATGGGTTTGACTTCATCAGAATAGGGGATGGATCTGTTGAGAAGGTAGTAGGGTGTGATGTCATGGTATTTAGATGACATACACAAAGTAGGAAAGGAAACTCCTATACTACGATCGGTTATACTTTGGTCGTCACACAGTGGTTTCTCCACAAAGGAAATGGATTTTATATCTGACATACTGGTTACTGGATCTATGGTTTTAGATCTAGATTTGGGTGGTTTCCCAATCAGGGTACTTTGACAGCATTCTAATAGTATTTAGAATGGACGACTCCTGGCACGGTAGTGTACCTGCAGGTGATGGAGTCACCCTCTCCAAAGGTGTCTTACAGACTAAAGGGGAGAGGGACGTGCATGATTGGCAGATCACTTGCTCAGGCAATTGAGTCAATCATGAGATGTCAAGTACCACACCAGATATTGTTCTTGCACTAGATGCAATAAGTTGACATTAATCCAATCCTGGAGAAACAGTCGGAAGCAACTTTAGAACATAAGTAGATGTTCTAGGGATATGATAACGACAGCCTCATGAAGGAGACAGTTATCATTCCAGGCTTCCAAGGTGACATGGACGACAGGGAGGTTGTCAGAGTTATAGTTTTTCCTTCTGACGAGGGGCAGTATTTTGGACAGGTGGTCCAAGGCAATACTGAGGGAGGCATGGCGCAGGATACTGATTCAGTTCAGTTGACGATACAGTCTAAGAAGTTTGGATTTGGAGTTCATTTATGAGCTAGGTCCCATCAGACATCCAAACACATTCTAAGACAGGTATTGCTCATTTCGGGAGATGGGTTTCTCTGCGAACTTGAGATATAGAGAGACATAGAAAGAGACATCAAGGAGGATCCACTCACTGAGGCTATTCCTCGAACGCAATAGTTTCGCAAACGAGCTTTGTGAGACTGACTAGTAGAGGAGTTGGGTGTTCGGTATCACACGGGCTGTGGGTATGCGACATCGCAATAATTAGCCTTGAGTGCAAGTGGGAGATTGTTGGAGATAGTGCCCTCAGAGTCAATTATTAGGTCACAGGTACGTGATTGCAATGATTGATGGAGGACCTATCCCGGTAGGACAGTCTTACTCGAGATGATAGTATGCTATCTGGTTTACCTTTATCATCGTGTACTGCTTTAGGTGACCTGACAAGTCGCTATTACACGTTGGTAGAGCCCCTAGGATTCTCGCTTGACCACCAGCAGTATGAGGGCGATCATATAAGTGGGAGCTGGGGTCTATAAGCATATCCTTAAATGGTCCCTAGTCGTGTGAGTTTCGAGACAGGGCATCGATACTCCATAGTAGACTAGTGTATACAGTCGAGACCCCGACGAGGGGCGGTGGCCGGTCTCACAAGCCACTGGTATCAGTTGGATCACCTAAGATGTATACAGGTGCTCATTGGGTTATGAGTACACCGGACAGGACTCGCCGGGAACATGCTAGTTGGTCATATACCAGACGTCAGATGGCAGTTCCCTGGTGACATGTGTGCAGGTTAGTTCATCGACCTGGGGATCGTCATTTGTCTCGTGTGAGTTCCCACTGTACTTTGATTACTACCCTACCACGGCTCAAAGGAGTCGTGCAAACAGGTTTTAGTTGGGTACAGTCCCGAGCCACATGGAGGCAGTGAGCGTATCTTCAGGGGTTCGTCTCTCCCGGTATTGGGGGTGGGGTCGTGCTGTGTCTAGGAGAGCCATTACACGAAGTCCTTGGCCAAGGCAAGGAGATTTACTGGTAAGTATTCCAGTAGTATCTCAGGGTGTTCTGGGCTACACTCCGACACGACTTGTACCGCTTTTGGGGGTCTGACTTTTACCAACCCCCTAGGCCCGCCATGCGATGCTCATAGACGAACGGACCGGACTGCACGGATATTGTCACTGACAGGCTCAGTTGGGTGTCGGGGTGAGCTTCCTCATCGACGTCCCTTTTGGTCAATAGCTGGTGGCCCGTCACGTATTGGCATATACCTCTGACGTGCTAGTGGTTAAATCCACAGCCATAGTATTGACGAGTCTTTAGAGTCCACCACACTTACAGTTACTCAGCTTTCGGGCGAAAGGTTGTAGAGGCCGTATGGAGATATGGCAAGGTCCGATCAGATACGTGCGGTATTGCACGGATCAGGATCGGACAGTTTGTACTATAGGCCGTATTGGTATATGGCAGGGTTCGATCAGATACGTGCGGTATTGCACGGATCAGGATCGAACAGATATTACTAGCCGGCTTTGGTATAAGCCGGATCCTAGTATAGTACAGTGTAGACTTTGTCTCATTGCATTTGTATTTCGGTCGAAATACAGATGCAGGTGTGTTTCCACAGTATTGGGGTTTTCCTGTAATTTATTACGGGACCAGTTTTTTCTGGAGTTGCCAGTTTGCTTTCCGTTTCGGCCAATTTCCATTGTTCCGTTCATTGGCCGAAGATTGGTGGAGGAGGGTTTATTTGCATTGTTGCTGTTAGTGTTTATGCCCTAGAAGGCCATTACTGTATCATACTAGCTTGTATATTACTTAATGGAAGCTTGGGATATTCACATGTATATAACAGTCTTGCTAAACATGGTAGTATGCTACTTGGTTTTTCTATCTTAATATGTGAGTATACGTATTGATAGAGCTCTTAGGATCTTGCTTGTCTACCAGCGTTGTGATGGCAGTCACACTAGTGGGGGCTGGGTAGTCTACAAGCACATCCTTATTCAGGTCCCTGGTCGTTGGATTATCGAGACAGAGCATCGATACTCCGGAGTAGACTAGTGTGTACGCTTCTCATCCCAGTTGGGGAGATGGTCTGTCCCACAGCCGTCAGTACGTCGTACTGGAGATAGTATACAGGTGCTCGTTAGGTTACGGGTACACCGGACAGGACTCACAGGGAACTGTTGGTTGGTTTGATACCAGTCGTCAGTAAACAGTTCCCAGGTGACATGAGTACAGCGTAGTCCGCAGACTTGACACTGCTACTTCGCCTCGAGTGTGTCCCACTGTTCTTAGATTGCTACCCTACCACGGCTCAAAGGAGTCGTGCAAACAGGTGGCAGTTGGGCGCAGTCCCGAGCACTTGGAGGCAGTGGCGGTTAGACAGGATTCGTCCCTCCCGGTATTGGGAGTAGATATCGTGCTGTGTCAGAGAGCCATTACGCAAAGTCCCTGGCCAGGGCAAGCGAGATTTGCTGGTAGGTTCCAGCAGTTTCTCAGGGTGTAATGGGCTTCACTCCGACACAACTTATACCGCTATTAGGGGACTGACGCTTGCCGCCCCCCTAGGCCCGATATGCGATAGTCATGGACGAACGGACCGGACTGTATGGAGATTGTCACATCAGACTCAGTAGGAGTTCGGATGGGTTTACTCATCGGCCTTCTTATCGACAACTACCTGGGGACCGTTATGTACAGCTAGTGCCGCTTGCGGTCTGTGGTTAAACCCACTGCCAGCGTAGTAGTCGAGTCTCTAGAGTCCCACACAGAGAGTTTCCTACTCCAGGCGAAACGATATAGAGGTTGCATGGTTTTGCGACAAAGGGTTCGGACGCATACGTGCGTTTACGCGCGTACGACTTTCGGACAGATTTTACCAGTCGGCTTTGGTTTAAGCCAGTTACTGGTATCCGGTTATTGGATTTTTACAGTCTAAAGTTTTTCCGTATTTTTTACGGATCGGAGGGGCGTTCTCGTAATTACTCGAGAAGCTTCTAGAAGATGTGACTAAGGAGGTTTGTTTTGGAAAGAGAGTGAGTCATAGTGGTGATTCATTCACTTCATTAATGCTCATTTATTGCTTAATGACTCATGTTAATGAATCATCACAAGATATTTTGTGAAGCATGCTTATTCATTTCCTTTATTGATTTATTGAAAATAAGAATGCTTCATAATAATATGATACACTCTCTCTCTTCTCTCATTATCATATCACACATTCTCTCTCCTCAAGCTCTCATCTTCTAATACTAATCCTTAATCCTCATGTGTTGAGATCAAAGGTTTAGTTAGACTAAACAATCCATAACCTTCACTCTTTATCATTCTATCATCTTTGATTAGCAATCAAAGTTGATTAGTTACCTCAAGTTAGAGGTTTAGCTTGGAGTTTCGCTCTCGGGTGGATCATCTACTACCTAGAGAAGGCCGAGGAGAACCAAGGAGGACGTAAAGAAGAAGGACCGGTTCATTAGGTATAATCCCTAATCTCTTATGTAAAGAAACTCATATGAATACGGTTTTTAGGGTTTAGCTTCGATTCAAGCGGTTAGTCGATGTTCGTTGTTTAAACTTGATAAGTTTTTGTAAAATCCGCCTCCCCACAAGTACTGGGGTGTACTACATCGACTTACAGTGGTATCAGAGCCTCGCTAAACACTAAATAACTTAATCGCAAATTTGTACGAATTTCGAACGAAAAAACGATCCCGGAAAACCCTAGTTCTGTTAAGTTTCTGTCGAAGTGAAAATGAAGTCCTAAAATTTTTTTGGTGTGTTCAGAGAGCTTGACATGAGTACAGGAGAACACCCAAGAAATTTGAACCCATGATTCGACTAAAGCGCCGCGGAAGCGCCGCGGATCCCACCGATCCGCCGCGCTTCCGCGGCCGAGTTGCCGAGTCATGGGCTCAATTTTTTTTGGTGGGTCCCCTGTAATATTTGGGGTTTTCTGGAATATTTAATTATTGCTCAGGTTACTGTTTAACAGAGCAGATTTTGGAGCAATTTTGAAGTTGTTTATTCGATCGAAAAATACAGTATTTGCGTATTGGATTATATCTGTGATTGTTTGATGTGTTCGTAAACCTCCCCCAACTGCTAGTATGTCGGTTGGCAGGGGGTTGCACATTTCTGAAATGGTTATATCTGTTTGTGCATATAAACTGTATTGGACTGTTGTGGTGTATAGCCGGGGTTTTGCAATGGGTTATTGATTAATTCATTTGTTGTAAATGTAATTTGTTGTAATATTATTTTCGCGGGGCACTTCCAGGTTGCGGTTGTAGCCACCGTTGTATTATTTCATTTTACTGTTTTTGCTCCTAGGACTGACCCAAGGTGGGGTACACAGACTGCCGGGTGGGTAGTTTGCCGTACCCGTAGGGGTCGAGGGTGGGGTAAACGGCTATTCATCACAACTGTGTAATCTGTCTTTTCTTGCAGGCTCAAAAGAAATACAGATTGCTTGCAAATCCAATATCGTTTATCTGTGTTCTGGAATGAATATCATTGCGTCAGACGAATGTAAAATATCTATATTTATTATAGCTATTTAGACGTCACTTATGTTTTACACCCGCGCTAGCCCAGCCCCCGCTCTGTCGTTAGTTAAGTAACCTAACGGGTGATGACGGGACCCCGTGGCGAATGCGGATGGCATAAGAGGACGTTATATTTTCGTTGTTTTCTGCAATGATAGGTTAATGATGGGACGCATTATCTATAATGCAAAGTAAAACAAACCAAAGTTTAAATCGTTGGAACAATTTAAAAGAAACCACTCGGTTATTTTTAAAACAGATATTTTTAAATGCGGAGATTTAACCACTCCTTTTAAAAAGCTATCAGGTTCCTTCGGTTATATCAAGTTCACTACGTTCACGGTTTCGCCAAAACCAGTCGTAGCCCTCCGTCATTTCTTATGGATAGTCAGTAGTATTCAAGCTATGTTTGTTGGCTTTCGTCAAGACATAGTGTTTGGTAGCTGCTGGGGTATTCATTTGTTACATAGATAGATGTGTTGGTTTGGGACAGTCGCATTACCTTGTTGGCTTTCGTCAAGGGTATATACGGGTGGGTTCAAATTAACAAGATAATGATGGGCAGAACTTGACATGTGACTTATGATTTGTTGGCTTTCGTCAAGGTCATAAGAGCATGGGGCAAAAACTTATATCGGGAATTTCTAAAGAAACTGAAATTTGCAAAGAGATGCATACCATTTGGAGTTTGATGAATGTTGGTAGGATTCCTTCAACATTATCATACGATGATATTTGGATCCCGATCCTACTGTGAGTATATGCTACTTATCAGGATATTCGTCACTTAACGATCAATGCTATAAACCTAGTAGGTGTCCAGAAAAGTGTCAGCGGGGTTAGGCCCCCAGAGAAAAGAGGTTATTTAATTAAGGAACTTCGCGAAAGCGTTGGAAAACCTCCCTCGAAGTATCGACACCGGCCTGGCTGAACGGTTAAGCAAGTATTGTACGGTGGGAATAGTCTTGGCTAATTCTTCTTTTATGGTTTGAGGAAGGATTCGAGAAACAGTGGGAGCCATCCAGTTTAGATAAACTAAAAACCACTCTAAACTTGCAAGAGCATCATGCTAAAGAGTTTTCTTCTCTCTCTCCTAATTGCAGCGACCCTGAAAATGACTGGACTTAAGTTACTTTTAGAGAAAAATATACTGACAGGGCCAAACTATAAAGATTGGCTGCGGAATGTCAAGATGGCTTTGACCTATGACAAACTGGGGTACGTCCTCACCGCTACAGCACCTGCTGTCCCTGGTCCCAAATCCAGCAATGCGGATAAGGAAATCCGCAAAACCTGGGATTTAGATTGCGCGAGAGCCAAGTGCATCGTGCTTGCCTCGATGAATAATGAACATCAGAGGAGGCACGAGGATATGTCCTTAGATGGCATATTTCTCCATACAAAGGAACTTTATGGAGAGCAATCTCGTATAGCAAGATACGAGACCTCAAAGAAATTGTTTCGAGCGAGGTTGGCTGTCGGGTCATCGGTAGGTGAACATGTCCTACAGATGATCGGCTATATTGAAGAGCTCGCGGACCTTGGGACGACTTTGGATAATGAGCTCTATACAGACCTTGTTCTCCAGTCCCTTCCTCCCACCTACGCCCAGTTTATCCTCAACTTCAATCTTCAAGGAAAAGAAGTTGAACTTGCGGAACTCCTGAACATGTTAAGGAGTGCAGAGGGCACCTTGCAGAAGGCAAGGGAAACACCCGCTATGTTTGTTGGCGGTTCATCTTCTTCCGGGTCCAAGGCTAGGGCCAAAGGAAGGAAGAAGAAGGCCGCACCCAGACCTAGAGGAGGTGTTAGTAAGGTGGGAAAGAAGGGAAAGAAAAAGATTGCAGCACCGGTAGTTGGCCTGGATGAGTGCTTCCATTGTCACAGGAAAGGGCACTGGAAGAAGGATTGCAAGGCGTGGAACGCCAAGAACCAGGAACCGAAGCAAGCTGTGGCTTCGACTTCAGGTGTGTTTGTAATTGAGAATTGTCTGTCGATCAACTCTACTTCCTGGGTATTGGATACCGGGTCAGGATCTCATATTTGCAATTCATTGCAGGCACTGAGAAACCGTAGAGTGCTGAAGGAAGGTGATATGATCCTCAGGGTTGCTAACGGAGCTAGCGTGGGAGCTGCGTCCGTCGGGGATTATCACCTAGGATTGACGAGTGGACACATTTTGGTTTTACATAACTGTTATTTTGTACCCAGCTTAACGTGTAATATCATATCAGTTTCCTTGTTATCAAATAAAGGTTATGATTTCACGTTTGTAAGAGATGTTGTCAACATCCACCTTAATCATGGTTTGATTGGGTCCGGTACTCTAAATAACGGCATATATGTGTTAAACCAACTCCAAATTTTCAATGTCCAGAACACACTAAAAAGAAAGTCTCCAGATTTAAATAAAGCTTTCTTATGGCATTGTAGACTGGGTCACATCAATGAGAGAAGGTTGACTAAGTTGCATAGAGAAGGATATTTAGACACGTTCGAATATCAAGCCTATGACACTTGTCAATCTTGTCTCAAAGGAAAGATGACAAAGACTCCATTTACTGGACAAGGAGTAAGAGCGAGCGAGCTCTTAGGACTCATACACAGCGACGTATGCGGTCCAATGTCTACACATGCAAGAGGTGGTTATTCCTACTTCATTACTTTTACAGATGATTTCTCTAGGTATGGACATGTTTTCTTAATGAAGCATAAATCCGAGGCCTTTGAGAAATTCAAGGAATACAAGAGTGAAGTGGAAAACCAAACAGGCAAAAGTATTAAGACACTAAGATCTGATCGAGGTGGAGAATACTTAAGTGCCGAGTTCCTAGGTTACCTAAAAGAGAAAGGAATTCTCTCTCAGCTTACTCCTCCATACACTCCACAGCATAACGGTGTATCGGAGAGACGGAATCGAACCCTATTGGATATGGTACGATCCATGATGAGTAATGCTGAGTTACCGCGATCTTTCTGGGGTTATGCGCTAGAATCGGCGGCATATCTTTTGAACAAAGTTCCAACCAAAACTGTGCCTACCACACCATATCAGATATGGAGTGGGAAGAAACCCTGTCTTCAGTACCTGAAAACATGGGGATGTCCAGCTTTTGTTAAAAAGCAGCATGTGGACAAGCTCGAGGCACGCTCAGTAGAGTGTAAGTTTGTGGGATATCCAAAGAACTCTATGGGATATTATTTCTATTACGCAGAGGAACAAAAGGTTTTTGTTTCTCGTCATGCCCGCTTCTTAGAAACTGAATTTTTGGAAAATCAGAAGAGTGGGAGCGAAATAGAACTGGAAGAAATTCCAGAACCACAAACTGCTACTGAAAGTTTGGTAGAACCAGAGATTCAAGAAGAACAGAACATTCCCGCACCCCTCCGCAGGAGTAGTAGGCCGTCTCATCCGCCTGAGAGATACTACGGTTTTCTCATTGACGGGGATAGAGAGGATTGCATCATAGATGATGATGAACCTACTGACTTCAGGCAGGCCATCCAGAGCGGCGACTCGGTACGATGGCTAGATGCAATGCGGACCGAAATGGAGTCCATGTACACCAACAAAGTATGGACTTTGGACTTTGCTCCAGATGGGGTAAAACCCATAGGATGCAAATGGATCTTCAAGAAAAAGATTGGTGTAGATGGACAGGTGGAAACCTATAAGGCTAGACTTGTTGCAAAGGGTTTTCGTCAAAGACCTGGTTTGGACTATGACGAAACCTTTTCTCCAGTGGCTATGCTCAAATCCATTCGGGTCCTTCTTGCTATTGCTGCCTTCCATGATTATGAAATCTGGCAGATGGACGTAAAGACGGCTTTTCTAAATGGAAATTTAGAAGAGAGCGTCTATATGGATCAGCCAGAGGGTTTCAATCAGAGTGGGAGCAGCGGGAAAGTATGCAAGCTGCTTAAGTCTATTTATGGACTAAAGCAGGCATCGCGGAGTTGGAACATCTGTTTTGATGAGACAGTCAAAGAATATGACTTTATCAAAAATCCAGATGAACCGTGCATATATAGTAAAGTTGTGGCCAGAAGTGTCGTATTCCTCGTCTTGTACGTGGATGACATTCTATTGATAGGAAATGATATTCCTATGCTACAATCTGTCAAAGGATTCTTGTCACACAGGTTCTCCATGAAAGACCTGGGTGATGCCTCTTACATTCTGGGGATCCGGATCTATCGTGATAGATCCAAGAGGATGTTGGGACTTTCGCAGTCCAGGTATATCGACACTGTACTGAAAAGATTCAGTATGGAAGATTCAAAGCGCGGTAATCTACCGGCTTGTCACGGAATCACCCTCTCCAAAGAGATGTCTCCCAAGACTGATTTGGAAAGGGAACGCATGTCTATTATACCCTACGCTTCTGCGGTAGGCTCTATAATGTATGCGATGTTGTGTACCAGACCAGATGTAGCTTACGCACTAAGCGTGGTAAGCCGGTATCAGTCAGACCCAGGGGAGAAGCACTGGATAGCAGTAAAGAACATTCTCAAGTACCTGAGGAGGACTAAGGAGATGTTCTTGGTTTACGGCGGAAAAGACCTCAGGTTGGAGGCCTTTGCTGATTCCGGCTTCCAGAGTGATAAGGACGATTCCAAGTCCATGTCGGGTTATGTCTTTACCCTCAATGGAGGGGCGGTGTGCTGGAAGAGCTCCAAGCAGGACACCGTTGCTGACTCGACGATGGAAGCGGAGTATATAGCTGCTTGCGATGCCGCAAAAGAAGCAGTCTGGATGAAGAAGTTCCTAACAGAACTTCAGGTGGTTCCTACCATAGTTGATCCAATACCTCTGTATTGCGACAACAACGGAGCTATAGCTTTAGCGAAGGAACCAAGGTCCCATCAGAAGTCCAGGCACATCTTGAGGCGGTATCACCTGATCAGGGAGATCATTGATCGTCAGGAGATCGAGGTTCGGAGAGTTGCTTCAGAAGAGAACATTGCTGATCCATTCACGAAGGCCCTTCCTCAGATTCAGTTCGAGAGGCTACTCGAGATCATTGGTCTGCGATATGCCAGTACATGGCCCTAGTGCAAGTGGGAGATTGTTAGTGTTTATGCCCTAGAAGGCCATTACTGTATCATACTAGCTTGTATATTACTTAATGGAAGCTTGGGATATTCACATGTATATAACAGTCTTGCTAAACATGGTAGTATGCTACTTGGTTTTTCTATCTTAATATGTGAGTATACGTATTGATAGAGCTCTTAGGATCTTGCTTGTCTACCAGCGTTGTGATGGCAGTCACACTAGTGGGGGCTGGGTAGTCTACAAGCACATCCTTATTCAGGTCCCTGGTCGTTGGATTATCGAGACAGAGCATCGATACTCCGGAGTAGACTAGTGTGTACGCTTCTCATCCCAGTTGGGGAGATGGTCTGTCCCACAGCCGTCAGTACGTCGTACTGGAGATAGTATACAGGTGCTCGTTAGGTTACGGGTACACCGGACAGGACTCACAGGGAACTGTTGGTTGGTTTGATACCAGTCGTCAGTAAACAGTTCCCAGGTGACATGAGTACAGCGTAGTCCGCAGACTTGACACTGCTACTTCGCCTCGAGTGTGTCCCACTGTTCTTAGATTGCTACCCTACCACGGCTCAAAGGAGTCGTGCAAACAGGTGGCAGTTGGGCGCAGTCCCGAGCACTTGGAGGCAGTGGCGGTTAGACAGGATTCGTCCCTCCCGGTATTGGGAGTAGATATCGTGCTGTGTCAGAGAGCCATTACGCAAAGTCCCTGGCCAGGGCAAGCGAGATTTGCTGGTAGGTTCCAGCAGTTTCTCAGGGTGTAATGGGCTTCACTCCGACACAACTTATACCGCTATTAGGGGACTGACGCTTGCCGCCCCCCTAGGCCCGATATGCGATAGTCATGGACGAACGGACCGGACTGTATGGAGATTGTCACATCAGACTCAGTAGGAGTTCGGATGGGTTTACTCATCGGCCTTCTTATCGACAACTACCTGGGGACCGTTATGTACAGCTAGTGCCGCTTGCGGTCTGTGGTTAAACCCACTGCCAGCGTAGTAGTCGAGTCTCTAGAGTCCCACACAGAGAGTTTCCTACTCCAGGCGAAACGATATAGAGGTTGCATGGTTTTGCGACAAAGGGTTCGGACGCATACGTGCGTTTACGCGCGTACGACTTTCGGACAGATTTTACCAGTCGGCTTTGGTTTAAGCCAGTTACTGGTATCCGGTTATTGGATTTTTACAGTCTAAAGTTTTTCCGTATTTTTTACGGATCGAAGGGGCGTTCTCGTAATTACTCGAGAAGCTTCTAGAAGATGTGACTAAGGAGGTTTGTTTTGGAAAGAGAGTGAGTCATAGTGGTGATTCATTCACTTCATTAATGCTCATTTATTGCTTAATGACTCATGTTAATGAATCATCACAAGATATTTTGTGAAGCATGCTTATTCATTTCCTTTATTGATTTATTGAAAATAAGAATGCTTCATAATAATATGATACACTCTCTCTCTTCTCTCATTATCATATCACACATTCTCTCTCCTCAAGCTCTCATCTTCTAATACTAATCCTTAATCCTCATGTGTTGAGATCAAAGGTTTAGTTAGACTAAACAATCCATAACCTTCACTCTTTATCATTCTATCATCTTTGATTAGCAATCAAAGTTGATTAGTTACCTCAAGTTAGAGGTTTAGCTTGGAGTTTCGCTCTCGGGTGGATCATCTACTACCTAGAGAAGGCCGAGGAGAACCAAGGAGGACGTAAAGAAGAAGGACCGGTTCATTAGGTATAATCCCTAATCTCTTATGTAAAGAAACTCATATGAATACGGTTTTTATGGTTTAGCTTCGATTCAAGCGGTTAGTCGATGTTCGTTGTTTAAACTTGATAAGTTTTTGTAAAATCCGCCTCCCCACAAGTACTGGGGTGTACTACATCGACTTACAGTTGCAAATAGACATTTGTGGAGGGGGTATTTGCTTATTGTTGTATCATGATTGTCTCTCCCTTGACCTTGACTTTCTTTGTGTCATGATGGCATGACTTTGTGAGCCATCATGGTAGTTGTTGATGAGTTTTTGGAGTGGAGTTTTGGTTAAAATGATTCTTGATCATCATACCCTTTTTGCTCTCTCTTTTGGATGATGGTTCCACCCACCCCTTGACTTCACTCTTTCTCTCTCCAATCACACATGAACAAAGGGGGGGCCGGCCACTATGTGTGGGATAAGGAAAAATGCTTCATTGGTAGTGTAGAGAAAATAGATGATACTCTCATTCTTTTGGATGCTAGTTTTTCCCTTCACCTCTCTCCAAGTTCTTCTTCCTCCACAAATGGCAACTCCACTACCCCAAAAAGAGACACAAGCTCACTACATATTCTACAACGAATCTTGGGCACGTCGAGTAGCCGGCTTCGTGCCCGAGTTGCCTCGGCATTGACGTGGGAGCCCGTAAACGATGTAGGCAACGTGGTGCACTTCCGGCGACGAGGAGGAGACGGACGGAGATCCCGCGAGGAGATCGGAGTGGAGATGAAGACCGGAGGACTTGGATCGTCGGTATATCTCTTTCCCATCTTCTAGTTAGCTTAGACTTAGTTTAATGGTTACGGTCCGGATGTTTAGTGCGCGGTGGTGCCGGTTTGCTAAGTCCGCAAAATTAAAGTTTTTCACCGCTTCCGCATTCCGGCGTCGGGTTGACGGCCGGGGCGCCGCCACGCACTTACACGAAAGAAGAATCGAAAAGGGAGAGGCTGAAGGGAACCGCCTATAACTTCAGGCGGATCAAGAACCCGAGGAGGATCCTCCACGAGTTCGGCACTAACTGGCCAAGGGCCAAACCAAAAAAGTTCAGCGCTGCGACGACCTTAGGAGAGAAGGACAGGCGCATTCCGCCCCAAAAGGCTTCCAAGTACAAGGCGATCTCCCTGCCCCGTACTTGGTCCGCCCTCTCTCCCTCCTTGGCCAGTCGGAGCGTGTAACACGGGGGGATGTGGAAGCGAGCCCGAGCATTGGCGAGCTCATCCTCATGCCTCACCTAACACGAGGTGCCGGGGGCCGCATCTGTCGCCTCTTCCCTGGGGGCTGCCCCCGCCGCACGATCCCGGGGAGAGGATCTGACCCCTGCTCCCCGAGGAGACTCAGGCACAACTAAAGGGTCCCTAGAACCTATTCCTACAATATCTACTGACTCTACAAAGGAAGACATCTAACCTTGGGAAAGGGGGATCCACGAGAAACGAAAGCGGGAGGAAGAAGACGAGCGCCAAGTAACCAGGATTTAGAAGCAGGAAATATGGAGGAGTAGGGGCCCAGCGACGGGCCCCGCCCCTATTTATCGCTGCAGGCGGCCCAGTTCAACGGCGCCCTCCATCTCCCGCCAAAGCGTCTCCTCGGATCCAACGGCTCCGATTGCTCCACGTATTGTTCCCGCACTGGGCCGCATCCCATCAGACGCCGCAGGCCTGCATACGTCGCGTCAACCAACCGACGCTTGACACGTGGACCGTCGCTTCAGTGGCAGAGTGCACGAACCGACGCACCTTCCTTAAATGCAGAGATCTCACCCTGATTCGCTGACAGAAAAGACGGCTGACAGCCCGGGGACACATCCCGACGAAACCTTAGGAAGGGGCTCACCCTGGACGGCCCGGCAGTCCACTCCTAACCCGGCCTGCTAGCTGGCCGGGATAAGAGTGGGGGGCTAATGATGATGCTCGATATTGGCGACCTCCAAGATCGCAACACGTGGCAGATAACGTGTCCCAAAATTCAGAAGAAGGGGCCCACAGAGGCCGACCAGGCGGTCCGTGTACCCGACCCGCAAGCTCTGGCTGACTCTCCTCAGAGCCCCCTTTAAAACCGGCCTCCTCGGCCTCCTAGCTAGTCATGATCTGCCACTGATCCAAGATTGCTCGGCTTTCCTGCTCGCCTTCGAGCTCTCCAGCCGAGGAATCTTCCTCGGTCCCCCCGACCGACCAACTCCACCACTCACAGACGTAACCGCCGCTCCGCGAATCTCGCCATGCGCGGATTCTCCGCCAGCAACATCCCACGTTCCACGCCATCACGATCCCCATTAATGGACGGTCCTCTCTTCACGCAGGCGTGACGTCGGGAACGTAACTGCCGGCGAGATCTTCGCGCCTGCTGCTGCGTGCTACCGCCACTATATAAACCCCCATCACAGAGGGGTCAAGTAAGCGGTTTTTGATTCCACTTAGCCGTTACTCTGCTCGGATCTAGTACTAACTTGAGCGTCGGAGGGTCCTCGGTGGTACCAAACCACCTCGGGACTTCTTCGCAGATACTCGGCGCTAAACTCCTCAAAACCACCAATCTCCTCAAAACCCATGAAGACCCACACGCAACAGAAGATCACCACCGAAATCCACCAGGAGCTCAACGGAAGACAACATCTGACGGAGACCCGAAAAGGAGCTCCATCATAGTGGATTCAAAATTAACGGTTTACCGACAATAGAACTTTTTACATTGCTAAATCAACGGTGAAAAGTTGTAGAATCACATAAAATTTGGTGTACCCACATCTTAGATGATAACGATTAAGATGATGCATTCCGATCGTCGGTAAACACAATAGAGAGTGTTTTTTCGATGCCATAGGAGGTCCTCCATTATTCTTATATATATATCTATATATATATATATATATTCATTATACTTAAAAACTTTTTTCTATATATTCTCTCTCCTCTGTTCATAATTTTGCGATTGAGAGTGGACCCAATCTCTCTCTCTCTCTCATTGCAAGCTGCCATTATTGAACTTGTAAGTACTCCAATATCCCATTTCTTTTCTTTGATGAAATATTATTGGTGCAAAATGGTATATTCTTTTTCCCTATGGGTTTATGGTAGCATTAATTGGTGTGAGCATGACAATTTTTAATTTATAAAGATGGCTTCTTTTCTTGATTCTATAAAGAAGCTGGAAATTTGAGGTTCTTTTTTGCTAAATTCCCCGTTTGCTGTTTCTTGTTGATAACGGGGTCTTTTCTTGATGCTTATATATTTGAAACTGCATTTTTTTTATGATATATTGTGAACTCTTCAAAAAATTATATTTTTTATTTTTCGCTTTTGATGGAAACTCAAGGTAATATGTTTGAGCTCATTAACTGTGTGTTTTTCTTGGACTTTTATTACATTTTTCTTTAATTTTTATTTCCCTGGTCTTCTCCTTTTGAATAATATTGCCTCGCATTGTCCCTAGCTCAAACCTCATTAATTTGTTTAAATATGGCATTTTTACATGCATTTTCTTGCCCAATTAAAGCTTTTAATTGCTTGTGAGTGCTTTTTTCATTTATATATTTATGATTGTTTTTTCTTTGAGATTTTTTTAATTCACTCATGTCTTTTGAATTCCCCTCATTTATGTCTCTGTTTTGGATCTTTATGTTTGAATTCCCCTCATTTATGTCTCTAATAAATCTTCTTTTCTTATTCTTTCATTCTTTTTCTTATTCTTTTTCTTTTTTTGCATTGGGCCCCAAAATCGTTTTTCTTTTTATTTTCTTGCATTGGATATATGGTATACTAGGATTCTTTGAAGCATATGAGGTTGAGGGGCTGGCCCTGCAGGCACGGGTCTGCAGTGTCCTGACCCAGGCCACTGCAGTCTGCGGGTCCCTTTTGGCCGAAGCATATAGTGTTTTAAACCCATAACTAAATCTTGTTAAACAAATAAACACAAAGTTATTAACTTGTTTTCACCCAAAATCAGTTGAAATTGTGTGGAACATGATCTATCTTCAGAGATACAATATATGTGGCATTGCCATGTCACTTTTACATAAACAACCTGAGACACATACTTGTAGGCTCCTTACAATATTGTACGGTCCATAATAAATTGTGTTAGGTTTTTTTTCAAACTACTCATGGAATATACCAATATTTCTTATGTTCTACAATTTAGAATCTTCATTCTTGTATGAATATTCATATATCATTCTCATTCTGGTGATTTCCTGAACTTAGGTTTATACAAAGACTCGACAAGGCCATATATTTGGATCAAATATGGGGAATTTGCAAATTCTTAATTGTTTGGGCCTCGTATTGTTTGTATTCTCGTGTGCGTCAAATGTACGAGCTGAGTATATGAAGTACAGGGACCCGAAACAGCCCGTTGAGGTTCGGATACAAGATTTGATGAAGAGAATGACACTTGCTGAAAAGATTGGCCAAATGACACAAATCGATCGGAGGGCTGGATCGGCACAAGTTATGAAAGACTATTTCATAGGTAAACTAAAGGCCAACTTACACTAAAATACCCTTAACTATCATTGTTTTTCACTACACTACCTTAAAGTTTTTCTGGTTAAGGGTTTTTAGTGAGTATAGTAAACTAAAATGTTTGGAACTTTATATTTGTTCGCTGATTATTTCGTAAGTTTTAGATTTTTATAATGCTGATATTGATGAATTTTCCAGGTAGCTTACTAAGTAGTGGAGGAAGCGTACCGGCTCCTCAGGCCTCGGCAGAGACTTTGGTGAACATGGTAAATGACTTTCAGAAAGGTTGTCTCGCGACTCGGTTGGGGATTCCGATGATATATGGGATTGATGCAGTTCATGGCAACAATGATGTTTATGGTGCGACTATTTTCCCTCACAACATCGGTCTTGGTGCTACTCGGTATGTTATTTTCTTGTGTAAATCATGGTTTTTCTCTCCATGAAATTGCTTCAAGTCTTTCGCATAGGCTAAATTTTACTAAACTACCCTTAAATATCGTTGTTTTCATTAAACTACCTTAAGTTTCTGTATTATAGTGAACTCCCTTAAACTTTGGTTTTAGGGGATTATTTTTCACTAAAGTGCCCGCAAATATAGTGGTTTAAGGATGCTTCCTATATATATATATATATTTTTTAAAAAAGACTTTTAAGGTAGGTAGTTGATATGCTCATAATTAAGGGTGCTTTAATGAAATTTAGCCTTACGAGTTTTGAATAAGCCGATGCCAATTTCATAGTTTACAATGTTTACTCAGCGACCCTGATCTAATGAAGAGAATTGGAGCAGCGACTGCTCTTGAAGTGAGGGCGACAGGCATTCCTTATGCTTTTGCTCCGTGCATCGCGGTAAACAGTTCGTACATAATTGTTCTAATCATTTACATTAATGAAAGGGATCGTTCATGTTTTCATTTTCAATAATCCGAGTTTGAAGATTTTTTTCTTTATCCTTCAGGTGTGTAGAGATCCGAGATGGGGTCGGTTCTACAAAAGCTACGCGAAGACCACAAGGTTGTCCAAGCGATGACAGAGATAATACCTGGTTTACAAGAAGATGCTCCAAAAATTAGGAGGGTCCTTATGTCGGTGGAAAGTAAGATATATATCACAACTTGTGCATGCGTGCGTGCGTGAGAGAGAGAGAATTAAACAATTAATTACCTTGATTATAGTAAGTATAGAACGTGTATAAGAAGTGTTTTAATTTACAAAACACTAAATTACAATTAACTACCTTCACTATCTATGTTATTCAGTAAACTAACTTAATATTTTTTATTACAGTAAACTCCCTTAAACTTTGGTTTTAAGGGAGTTTTATTCACTAAAATGCCCTTAAATGCAGCAATTTAGGAGCTTATAGTGATTGAAAAAAACTTTAAGTTAGTTTACCGAAAATGCTCATAATTAAGGGTAGTTTACTGTAATCTAGCCTTTACAAGATATATTGGAAAAATTAAATGCATGTTTCGAACACAACATGGAGTGTCCAAGAAATGTGGATATTCCGATATGAATATGACTACACGCTACAAGTATTAAACTTTTGATGCTCGTTTGTTATTATCGATTTTCAGAGACAAGGTTGCGGCCTGTGCAAAGCACTTTGTTGGTGATGGAGGAACTCACAGTGGGGTCGACGAGGCAAATACTATCATACAAGGGCTCTTCAGCATTTACATGCCCGCTTATTATCGATTTTCAGAAGAAAAAAAATTCAAAAATCTCCATAGTTGATGCTCTAACAGTTTTCATTATTTATTTCAGGGATTTGTGATCTCAGATTGGCAGGGAATTGATAGGATCGCCAATCCAGCTGGTGCAAATTACACCTATTCTGTTCAAGCTGGGATTAGCGCCGGTATTGATATGGTCCGTATCTCTTCTTTGTTATAAATACAGTAAAATAAAGGCTTAATTCCAAAAAAAACATTTTAACTAAAATAGGAGAAACCCCCAAATAGTTTTAAAATACGCAAAAAACCACCATAAAACTTTCAAAATACACAAGAAACTATCACAAAAACTTTCAAAAACTACGAGAAATCTCAAAAAATCTGGTGAAACGTCAGTAAGAAATAGCACAAAACTGCATACCATTGGGGCTTCTCGTAATTTTGAAACCATTTAGGTGTTTCTCGAGCTAAAAGGTTTGGGGAGGTGTTTGGTGGTTTTGGAATTAAGCCTAAGATAAAATGTGAATTTTGCTTTGAAAATGCTCTAAAGCTTTGGTTTGTGATGATGCTCGATATCGGTGATCTCCCAGATCATGAAACGTGGCAGATGACGTGTCCCGATGCTTGCAAGAACGGACCTACAATGGCCGATCAGACCACTCCTATGCTCGCCCTACAAACAACCGTTGGCTCGTCTCCGAGCTCCCTGCACAACTGGCCTCCTCGGCCCTCTCAGCTCGCCTCCGGACTACCTAGATACCTCGGCCTCCCGCTCGTCCCCGAGCCATCCGCCGAGCTTATCTTCCTCGGTCCCATCGATCCACCGATGGCACCGACCACGGGTGCATCCGCCTCACTTCTGCGAATCTCGCCTTGCGCGAGGTATCCGCCGGCCACGTTCCGCGTTCCACGCCATCACGATCCCCCATTAACGAGCCTGTCTCGCCATTAATGCGGGATCCCGCCTATCACGCGGGCGTGACGTCGGGAGCGTAACGGCCGGCGTGATTCTCACGTCTGCCTACCTGCCTACCACCACTATATAAACCCCTACTTCAGACGGTTCAAGTAAGTCTTTTCTCTCCCACTAGGCCGTTACTCTGCTCGAATATCCAGTCTAACTTGATCGTCGAAGGGTCCTCGATGGTACAACCACCCCGGGACTTCCTTACAGGTAGCTCGGCCTCAACAACCTCAAACCTATTGAGATCCACACGCTCCAGGAGCCAACCTCCAACTCCAATCTCAGTCATCCACTGTCGCTGCCAGAAGATCTACAGAAGATCTACAGAAGGTAACACCTTGACGTGATTCGACATCCGTCAGTTGGCGCCGTCTGTGGGAAAAATCTTGACTCCACTGAACAAAGTTTATCTTCCGATCTCCATTCAATGGCAAGGAATCACCGCGACGATCCAAGAACTAGCCGCCGCCTCCCTCACAACGGAAGCGCGAACAAATCTCCTCTCCCGAACTCCATCAACGCCCTAGCCATCCGGATAGATCGACTCGCATCCGTCATGGATACGCTCATCCATCCAAACGGCAGGGCAAGCTCCCCAGGTCTTCGCTCCCCCACCTCAGGACCGGGACCCCTACAGAGGGAGAGAAGACTATGTTCGCGTCGGCACGGCCGACCACCGCCTCGCTGCCTCCCACGGCCGCAGATCTTCCAGGCCAATACATTCTAGACCCGCTGGGCGCCCCACAGTACAACACCGAGGTCCGTCGCTAGAGCGCCTCGCCCCGAGCCCCTTCGCACCCCTGTCCCTTCCGAGGAGATGTCGGTCAGCTCGTCTGCTCCCAGGCATGGCCGACACCCCCTCCCTCGACGGGGTCGTGCGGACAGGACTCATCCCGGCAGCTTGAAGACTACCTCGCCAGGGGACCTAAGGAACCTCATTGAAAGGAACGGGGGCCCATCGAAAATCATGGTCATATCGGCGGGGGGTACGTCGAGTACCTACGAGACTCAGCACTCCACGCCGGCCGTGGAAGCCAACAGCCATCCGAGGATGAAGGCCAGGGAGATCGAGCCGATCGTTTTTGACGGCCTTACACTGCCAAGAAGCTCAAACCGTACCAATAAAAAGAACATCTACTAGCGTGTATTTCTTTTACTAAAGCAATGTAAACTTTTCTCAAAATCTTTTCTGTTTATGTAATAAGAAGGGATCAATAAAACATTGCAAAAAAGAAGAGTTTTGTTCATTCAAAAGGGTACTATAGGCTCCTCAGCCTTACATCGAAAAAGAAAAATTACAATAGCGGGAGAAGGGGGTGCAGAGAATATTGCTCATGGTACCCCGAGGATGTCTCCGCCAACCGAGCCCCCGCGGCCTCAGACCTCTGCCCCCGATGCCGCCAGTGAACGTCGGCACCGTGCCTCAATTGGTAGAACTCAAGGATGAGCGCCGCCTAGCGATCCCGCCGAGCCGCGGAGATCAGGCCGAAGCGCCGCAAAGACTTTAGCTTACCTACTGCCTCGTCCCTCAGCTGTTTGGACAAGGGATTGTAGGGCCCCGGCGACGCCCTCCAAATAGAATACATCAACAGCTGGAGCAGGGAAGTGCTCCGGGGTAGCAGTCGGCCGAAATGATCCTCAATGCGGCCTATCACTAACCGCACCGTGTCCTCGGTGCAGTGCTGATCATAGAGGTACGCGTCCTCAAAGTTTACGATGTCGGGGATGGTAAAAGGGAAGTCCTCCATTCTTACGTTTTGGGTGTGGGGGAAAGTAGTAATCAGTATTGCCTCCGTTTTATAGCCCACAACGCCCAGTTAGTCCAACAGTCGCTCGTTTCACACACAACTGTACAGCCACGCGGCATAATCGAGTCTTTCTCGGCGGAGTCGAAACAGCGCGCCTCCGGCGCTTCGCCTCCCCCATGCGTTCATGGCATGTGTCTCTGAGACTGTCCCTCTTCCCGATGCTCACACCGGGATGGTCGGACAAAACCTCACGAATCAACCGGGCCCGCCCTTACTCGGTTATCCCTAGCCCTTCCCCACAACGCCAAGGATCGAAGCCCTCACAACGAGGCAACCGGGCCCACCCATGCTCGGTTAGCCCTAGCAGGTAGTTCCCTACCCCAGAACGCCAGGGATCGAAGCCCTCACCAAGAGGCACCGGGCAGCAACCCTGCCCGGCCATCCTTAGCAGGCCTCCTATGGCCCCTCCCGCGCTAAGGATCGAAGCCCTCACCAAGAGGCAACCGGGCCCGCCCTTGCTCGGTTATCCCTGGCCGGTAGTTCCCTACCTCACATCGCCAGGGATCGAAGCCCTCACCAAGAGGCAACCGGGCCCGCCCTTACTCGGCTATCCCTGGCTAGTAGTTCCTATCCTACAACACCAGGGATCGAAGCCCTCACCAAGAGGCAACCGGGACCACACTTGCTAGGTTATCCCTGGCCGGTAGTTCCCTACACCGCAACGCCAGGGATCTAAGCCCTCGCCAAGAGACACCTGGTAACAACCCTGCTCGGAACGTCCTTAGGAAGCCTCTTACGGCCCCTCCCGCGCTAAGGAACAAAGCCCTCACCAAGAGGCATCAAGTCTATCTATGTCTGAGCGATCTCCACCTCGACTATGGGGCTATGGAGATACCGCCTTCCCACCGGTTTTTGCACACTTGGCAAATGATCAGATTCAACTCGATATGTGATCGCTAGACGAAAAATAGGCCTAACATAAAGGCGGTACTGTGCAAATACAAGTGTTTACCGACAAAAAAAATACGCGCGCAAATACTACTGCAAACAGAATTTATTCACAAAATCAAAAGTCTCTACAAAGGTATTATGGGCTCCCATCCTATGCCCGAAGGCTTACAAAATTTCAAAACAAAAGAAAAGAAATAAGAAGACGAAGGGTTTCAGGCCTCAGGACCGAGCGCAACCCCGGGGAGCTCAATGTCCACCACGACTTAGGCTGCGTCTTGAGGATCGACGCCCTTCGCAGGAGCCTCAGCGCCGCCATCGCCGGGAACCTCGTCCCCGGCAGCGCTACTAGGGGTATTCCCTCGTGCGTCATCCCCGCGAGGATATTCATTCCGGGGCCTTCATCAGGGAACTCCGGCATCCGAGCCTTAACGGCGTCAAGGGCATCGTGCCAGATGAGGGTAGAGGCTTTGGATAGGTCGGAGTAAAAACGGCCCAACTTCTTGTAGTTCTCCACCGCCTTCAACGCCCTGAGCTCGGCTCGCTTCATCCCCTCTATCGCCGCCTCTAGCTCCTTCTAGAGGGTGCTCGCCGACTTCTTCAGGGTGCCGACGAGCACCTTGGAATCCTGAAGCTTGGCCTCGGCGGCCCGGGCGGCCTCACGGTGCCTGGAGACCTCCTGCTTTTCGGCCGCCATCTCCTGCTTCACGGCCACCACCTCGTCCTCAAGGGCAGCGACCCTCACCATCGTAGCCTCCAGGTCCAACTTTGAGCTCTCCTCCAACAAGGAGAACTCGCCCGCGGCTCGCATCGCCGGAGCAATTTCCTCATCCTCCATCTGGACGACGAGGGCGACGTGCTGGAGGACCTGAAGAAATCAGAAGGGGGTCAGAAAGGAAAGGGAGGCACCAAATCTCATGGATGGTAAGACGCTGAGTGAAGAACCGGGTAAGGTGCGAGCACTAACCTGCACGGCCTCTTGGACGATGGACGCCATTTGCGCCCTGAGAGTCCCCCGAGGGATTTTGGCCCCGGCCGACCTCTCCATCTCTATCAGCAGGCTGTCGGCAACGGAGAGCCCAAAGGGAACCTCAAAGCGGAGGTCCGCCTCGTCTACCAGGATCGGGGAGGCCGGGGTGCGCGGAACCGTCCGGTGGAACCTCTTGAGAGAAGACACCGGAGAGCCAGTCTCTATATCCAAAGCCCGGGCCTCTTGTTCCCGAACTCGCTTTCGGCTCGGTGCCTGGCTGGGCTCTGCGGCATGGGCCGCGCTCGAACGCCTAGGTGGAGTGGCTGCCGGGGGAAACGGTGTAAGTCTACGGTAGTGCCCCGGCCGTCAATCCGAGGCTAAACGCGGAACAAAAAATTTTATGAACTGGCGCTAATATAGACTTTCATCCAGATCGTGCCATTAACACTAAACTAGCTAACTACAAAGAGGCTAGAAAGACTATACCGATCGATCTGTGTCCTTCGGTCTTTAGCCATCATTCCACACTCCTCGCGGCATCTCCGATCTTGCTCGATCTCCGGTCTCCTCGTCGAAGTGGCACCACGTCAAGGAATCTTTATACGGGCTCCCGCCTCTATACCGAGGCAACTCGGACATGAAGATTGCTAGCCGACATGTCCAAGATTGAAGTAGAGAGCTTTGTCTCAAGGCATTCAATGAACTGGGTGAAGGTAAATGAAATTGTCATTTTGAAATAAAGTGAGAAAATTTTGTTTTGGAAATTTTGTGCATCTTTTTCTAATGGGGGCCGGCCACTTTTCAAGTGGAAAAAAATGTTCACTGGAAATTGGGGGGTTTAGCACAAACAAGTAAGTGGTTACCTTAAGTAAATATCAACACAAATATCCATCACCAAATATCCTAAGCATGGACAAAAGAATTAATGTAGCAAGATGAATCATAAAACAAAACCTTATTCACTCCATGCCACCTCACCAATGCCCAAAATCCCCACTGCCCATTTTATTTCGAAATATGCAAAGCAAGCACATGAAATAAAGCTTTAAAACATTACTCACAAATTCAACTTAATTAAACTTTAAACCAAAAGTTTAATCCGAGAAAAGAAATTTGGTGACTTCAAAAGTAATCCCGTAACGAATTAAAGGATTACTCCACAACTGTATATACATACCCACATTTGTATTCCGACCGAATACGAATGCAATGAGACAAAAAAATATTCCTACACAATATAATACTAGGATCTGGCTTAAAACAAACCCCACTAGTATTATCTGTCCGAACCATGACACGTGCACAAGTGCACGTGCATATTCAAACCCTACCATAAAACCATACGGCCTCTACAACGTTTCGCCCGAACTTGGGAAACTATCTGTGGGGGACTCTAAAGATTCATCAATACTCTGGCAGTGGGTTTAACCACAAGCACGTCAGTAATACTAGTTGTACGTAATGGCTGCCCATGTATTGAGCAAAAGGGAAGCTGATGAGTGAACTCATCCTGGAACCCTTCTGAGCCTATCAGTGACAATATCCGTACAGTCTGGTCCGTTCGTCTATGAGAATCGCATATCGGACCTGGGGGCTGGTAACGTCAGACCCCTAAAAGCGGTATAAGTCGTGTCGGAGTGTAGCCTAGAACACCCTGAGATACTACTGGAATACCTACCAGTAAATCTCCTGCCTCGGCCGAGGGCTTTGTGTAATGGCTCTTCTAGACACGGCGCGATCTCACCCTTAATACCGGGAGAGACGAAACCCCTGCCGATCCGCTCACTGCCTCTATGTGGTTCGGGACTGTACCCAACTAAAACATGTTTGCACGACTCCTTTGAGCCGTGGTAGGGTAATAATCAAAGCACAGTGGGAACTCATACGAGACAAATGAAGATGTTAGGTCGATGAACTAACATGTACACATGTCACCAGGGAACTGCTATCTGAAGCTAGGTATAATACCAACTAGCAGGTTCTCGGCGAGTCTTGTCCGGTGCACTCATAACCCAATGAGCACCTGTATACATCTTAGGTGAACCAACTGACACCAATAGCTTGTGAGACCGGCCACCGGCCCTCGTTGGGGTCTCGACTGTATACACTAGTCTACTAATGGAGTATCGATACCCAGTCTCTAAACTCCCACGACTAGAGACCACTTTTAAAGATGTGCTTATGGACTACCCAACTCTCACGTATATGATCGCCATCATACTGCCGGTAGTCAAGAAGAATCCTAAGGGCTCTATCAACGTGTAATGGTGATCTGTAATGTTACCTAAAGCTGTACACGATGATAAAGGCAAAGCAGATAGCATACTATCATCTCGGGTAAGACTGTCCTACCGGTAAAGGTCCTCCTCAATCATTGCAATCACGTGCCTGTGATCCAATAATTGATTTTGAGGGCACTATATCCAACAATCTCCCACTTGCACTTAAGGCTAATTATTGCGATGTCGCATACTCACAGCCCGTGTGATACCGAACACCCAACTCCTCTACTAATCAGTGTCACAAAGCTCGTTTGTAAAACTATTGTGTTCGAGAAATAGCCTCAGTGAGTGGATCTGCCCTGATGTTTCTTTCTATGTCTCTCTTAATCTTAAGTTCGCGGAGAAAGCCATCTCCCGAATTGAGCAATACCTGTCTTAGAATATGTCTGGATATCTGATGGGACCTAGTTCATAAATGAACTCCAAATCCAAACTTCTTAGACTTCGTCAACTGAACTTAATCAGTATCCTGCAATATGCCTCCCTTAGTATCCGTTTGTACTACCTGTCCAAACTACTGCCCCTCGTCAGAGGGAAAACTATAACTCTGACAATCACTATGTCATCCATGTCACCTTAGAAGCCTGGAATGATAACCTCCTCCTAAAGGAGGATGCCGTTATCAAATCCCTAGAATATTTACTTATGTTCTAAAACTGCTTCCGAATGTTTCTCTAGGATTGGATTAATATCAACTTATTGCAGCTAGTGAAAAAACAACATCTGGTGTGGTACCTGATATCTCATGATCAACTCAATTGCCTAAGCAAGTAATATGTCAATCATGCACATCCCTCTCCCCTTTAGTCTGTAATACACCTTTAGAGAGGGTGACTCCATCACCTGTAGGTATACTACCATGCCAGGAGTCATCCATTCTAAAATACCTTTAGAATACTGTCTAAGTACCATGATTGGGAAACTATCCAAATCTAGATCTAAAACCATAGATCTAGTAATCAGAATGTCTGATATAATATCCATATCCTTTGTGGAGAAATAATTGTGTGACAACCATAGTATAACCGATCGTAGTTTAGGAATTTCACTTCCTACTCTGTGTATGTCATCCAAATACCAGGACATCACATCCTACTACCTTCTTAACAGATCCATCCCCTATTCTGATGAAGTCAAACCCATAACCGTCACATTAAAAATGGATGATCTATCTCCGCTATATCTGCTTTAGTCTATAAGTAGACATAAGCTACTTGTCCACTATGCTTCCGCTGCTCCCACTGACCATGACAACCCTCTGGCAGAATAATATATACGTGCACTTCTAAAGCTAGTTTAGAACGACGCTATACTCATCCTCCTGCCGGGTCTCATAGTATGGAACAGCAGCAATGGAAAGTTTGGGTAAACAAGAACCTTCGTGTTACCGTCCTTGAGGATACCGGAGTACCTCTCGGGTGCCTGAGGTTACCCACCATATCTGCGGAGTGGCTAATGGAATGTCAAACATGATTGAATCTTTAGATCCTATTACATTTTCCGTAATCGTTTGCAGTTCTGGAATCACTTCCAGTTCTACCATACTCTCACTACTGTTTTCTGAAAAAGTCCATTTTACTAAAACTGTGGCGAGTCAAGAACAATATCACTATTGATCTTCCAGATGGTAGAAAGTCAACCCTCGTCATAGCCTGGGAAAACCCACAAACTGCCATTACAGAAACGTGCCTTGAGTTATCCAGAGTTTGGTTTCAAACATAAGCCGGACAACTCCAAATACCTTAACATTGTTAAGATATTAACTGTTCTATATCCAATATAGAAACAGAGGCACTGATTTAATTGGAACCATATTCAAATCATGCAGCTGTCTCCAGTGCATGTCAACTAAATGGAGAGAGGCAGATCAGCATTACTCAACTTAGGAGTGCATCCACTTATGAGTAACCTGAAAGAGAAACAAGTTTCTCAAAACCATTACTATCAACTGAATACCATACACAAGTATCTACATCTTCGATCACCTTGAAGAATCCCGATACTTGCGACACCTGGTTCTCTACTTTATTCTTTTACCTATAACTTCTCAAAACTTAGACCTTGTATTTCTATGAAACACTTGTCTAAAACTTGAGAAGTCACAAGTAAACAGAATACTGTGCGGGGACCAACCCCTTTGTTCTAATGGATACTGGACAACATACAATACTTTGTATAAGTCCCCTGGGTTGAATAACTTAAATCCTATGCGCCGTAGGTTGAAAACTGTACCGAGGCGATTTCCTCAAATATCACCAATTACAACGAATTCAGATATAATGAGGATGATCACATAATTCCCAATAACTTACTCCCACTCATCATCTGTAAAACCATACAGATGTGAGAATCATACCTGGTAAATACATACCCAGGAGCAAGAGTCTAATTGGGAAATCAGTTCACAATTAACAATGCACAGTGAAATTGAAACATGAAAATGTTTCGAAGGGGTATCCGGGTATTCCTAGTAATGCATCTTCCATTATCCAGATTCATGACCGTAACCGTATATTTCGTTGTCATCTCTCCAAATCCCTTTATTTGTCTTTATTCATTACCTTATGTACACCCCATTAGGCTAAGCGGTTTTCTTCCTTCCCTACCGTTCGGCACCAGTCTATGCTTTGGAAGAAGACTATCCAATAAGCGTAATAGGTGTACTCTCCTAATCCTAGGAGTATTCGCAACCTGAGAGAAGGTGATGATAAAAGACAACTGAATAAACCTTATTCTATTTCTCCTGAACTGGAGAAAAACAAATGTGAAATAGGAGTGGCGATGATATACTCGGTTTAGTCGTGAATGATAGCAGTCGCAATTTACTTTGCCCTCTTTCTAATCCCTTTATATGTATTTACTTATTACCTTCTGTACACCCTACTTAGGCTAATTGGTTTTCTCCTTTCCCTACCTTTCGGCACATGCCTATGGTTTGGAAGAAAACTATTCAATAAGCGTAATAGGTATACCCTCCTAATCCTAGGAGTACTCGCAACCTGAGATAAGGTGATGATAAAAGACAACTGAATAAATCAATTCAATTTCTCCTGAACCTGAATCCATCCTCGAATCTGGAACAAGTTCCTTCGAGTTCGTATATAACCATACTTTGGATTTATCCAATGGAAGTGGATGTTCGTAGTAATACGAGGTGTTCTGGAGAAATGCAAAGGGTAAAAGAAGGAGTGGCAATGATGTAAGCAACTCAGACAATCCAAAAGCCAGTATTTTAAGAAGGTTCGGCCAACTTGGTCACTGAGTCATAGTCTAGGGTCGGGCCATGGTCGCTGCCAAAGAGAGAGAGAAAAGAAATACTCTGTGTGCATTCTAACCTAGATCAAAATGCTTATCACTTTATCTAATCAGTAAACCTCCCACTTTATCGTCAAATTCTCCTCCAAACCTGAAAGAAGAATCAGTCGGGATCACCCGAAGAGTAAACCAACTTATCAGTGGGAATCGGGATCCAACTATCATCGCATGATAACGTGAAGGAATACACTCACGTTATCACACTCCAGAAGGTATACGCATGCCTGGCAAGTTTCCTGTATGTTTGAAACTCCCGATGTGGATTTTTGCCCCATGCTCTTATGACCTTGACGTTGGCCAAAATATCATAAGTCACATGTCAAGTTCTACCCATCATTATCCAGGTTAATTTGAACCCACCCGTACATACCCTTGATGTTGGCCAAAATGGCAGTACGACTGTCCCAAACCAACGCATTTATCTATGCAACAGATGAATACCCAGCAGCTACCAACACTATGCCTTGGCGTTGGTCAAAATACATAGCTTGAATACTACTGAATATCCAACTGAAATAACGGAAGGCTACGGCTGGTTTTTAGCGAAAAACCTTTAACGTAATGAACTTGATGTCGTTGAAGGAACCTGATAGCATTTTACAAATATATAGTGGCGAAAACCTTTGCTAAAGAGATCACTCCCGGTGAAGGGATCTCGGCTCTTTCCTCGTGGAATGAGGTGCAGGATATTCCAACTGAATACCGCGATGCAAAGCAAAAAGTAATCGACTATAGTGAAGTTATTACCCTGACGCAAACCTCTGCCCAAGGGGTCACTCCCGATGAAGGGATCCCGACCCTTGCCTCGTCGAATGATGTGCTGGATATTCATAACCGAATACCACTGTGCAAAAAACAAAAAGAAAATGTCCTTGCAATAACAGCTTTTTGAAAAATGTTCCAACAACATCCAACATATTTGTTTTCCTTTGCATTGATCTGAATCAACGCAGTCCTATTAATTAATGACACCAGAAAAGAACAAAAATAAAATGTACATATATCCCATCCGCATTCGCCACTGGGTCCCGTCATCACCCGTTAGGTTACTTAACTAACGACAGAGCGGGGACTGGACTAACGCGGGTGTAAAATATATACAACATCTACTAGTATATATATCAATATACAATAATCGCTCTAAGTGTGATAAATGCAACATCACAGAAAAGTAATAAGCATCACAGAACAATACAGATAATCTGGGAGCCCCGGATTTCATAGAGCCGCAACTGAAACCCGACGTTCCCTTGGTCGTGTGGATAGTCTGTGCAATGAAAACCTAGACCCCTACGGGTGCGGCAAGCTACCCGCCAAAACCTGAAGCGATGCAGCCCCCTTCAGCAAAGTAAATGGACCACCCAGCACTTCACGGAATCCGGTAACTTGAGCACCCCTCCTTGATTCAACCTGTACCCTCTACGAGTGCGGTGAATATCCCGCCAATCCTAGAGTGAGGTCCCCTCCCTCTCAAAGCCATGAGATGCGGACCCGTTGCCTCCAGATACCGGCTATCCATGCACTCTGTCACGGCGTAATCCTAGTACAGAAATGAAAATATGTACAACAGGTACATCGACTTCACCCTGGTCGTGCCCCAAAAGAATAATATACAAACAGGCAGTGACGGCAGTCCACATGTCGGACGCTCGCCCCGTGATATCAAATGTACAAATAAATCCAAACTGTACTAACATTGCACGCAACCTGATTTATTGTTTCCGGATGTGTCGGTATTTAGAAACTTGTATGAAATCACAACCAAAAATATTTGACCGCAATCAATAACGGTGTCGGATTGTAGCGCGTTAGTAAGTGCGGATTGTCCACAGGGATTGCGCGATTCGTTCGTATTTTGTTTTGTTTGAATCGAAAATTTAAAAGTAAAGAAAAGCAAAAACGATTCAAGATTTTTATCGATGAGTTTCAAGTATCAACTATTCTAATCAAGAATCAAGAAAACGATAAACATCGAGAATCAAGTAGTGATAGAATTCCAATCAATTTAGGTTTCAAGATTTGAAGTAAAGCTCGTAGGAATCGATTCAATCGTAGATGTGAAGAAGATTCGAAATTACGATTTCTTATCCATTAACAAATTGATGCTAAATCGAAGTAGAATTCATCGAGGATCAAGGATCTTGCGAAGAATTAGGGTTCCTCATCCTATCCTTTGTCCTTTCGATGAATTACATTCACTAGATAGCTTCTAGGAAATCGAAGGATCAATTGTTGATTTCTAGATCGTGCGAAAGGAATTAAGAACGCATTCGCATCGATCTAGATCATCGATCAATCGATTTTCAAGAATTTACAATTGTTTTAAGACTTAAGAAAACGTTTAAAGATTCATCAACATCATCATTCTACAATCGTTTCGATTCCTCCACGAGCGGAGTTTTATTCAAGCATCATCACAAAGTCCATATTCAAGAATCGAAATATAAGCATAATGCTCGAATTGAAATGTAAGCAAGTTTAAAGAATCTTCACCTTTATTATATCAACAATTAGTTACAACTCTCAAGAACTACAAGAGGATGAAACTTTGATCGTCGATTCTTGCGTCGCTCGGCTCCTTGAGTCTTGGATCGCTTGGATCTCGTGCTCCGTTGAAGTCTGGTTCCGCTTCTAAAGGATCGTTGTTGACTTGCTTTGCTTGCACTCAAAGGATCTTGAATTCTTGATCTTTGATTGGATTAGGGTTAGGGTTTTGAGGTGGTAGTTGTTGGGTTGAAGATGAAGAACAACCACAACAATTGAATTGAGGAACTAAAGATTAGCCAAAGATTGAACAACCTTTTTCTAGTGAGCCTTGGGGTCTTTTTATAGGTTTCCCAAACCCTAGGTCTAAGATTTTGAATTTTGAATTTCCCTCCAAAAGTTTGTTGTAGGGAGAGGCTTCTAGAAGTAGTTAGTTAGGGCTTAGCTTCTACCCTCAGCTAGGAGGCTAGGGGGAAAGTTCTAGGTCCTTAATGGAGTTTAGATGAAGCTTGTTGTGGAAGCTTGGGGTGTTTAGTTAGGAACCCTAGGTTTGCTGAACTGGAAGAAGCTTCGAGATCCCTCTGGAAAATGTAGTGTCTTTCTGAAGTGTGGAAGCTGAGCTAGGAGTTCTGGGCTGAAGCAGAGGAGGTGATGTGGCATAGCCGCCGCGGAACCACGGCGCAAGGCAGCTCCGGCCACGGTTCCGCGGCCAAGTGGTGGAGCTAGGGCTTCATATTTCTTCTGTTGGCTTCTTCTGTACTTTGATGTATTTCCTGATATGTTGAATATCTGAATTCATTCTAGATCATTGCCAGATTCCAATTCCTTGAGTTGGCGTATTTTTTAGCAGTCTTTGTTGTGTAATTTTGACCATTCTTCTGGATTTTCCTGCACAGACTTCGAAACACAAGTTGCGATATGCAAGAATGATGCGATGCTATCGAATACAGTCAATTTCCCTTAAAGTTCCGGTTTTAAAGTCTAACACATGCAATCTGATATTTAACGACTGTTTTGCTAATATGTGCTATATGAATGCCGAACACTTCTAGATGAGTGCAAATGATAGGGAAATTGCCGGTTTAAAGATGCAGTATTTTCGACTGATCAAATTCCCCCAAACTTATTTTCGATCGTCTCGAGCAAACTTTTTATTAAAAAGAAGGAGAAAATAAAGAAAGAAAAAAATTAACTAGCACACTTTTGTTGGCAACACGATTGCACTGAGCACGTGCAACAAGCCTTTAAACCTCTAGGTGTCCCTAGTAGGAGGAGTGTTGTCTCCTGAGGGTTTTCAGCGGATTGCACCCACAAAATCCAATAATAAAAGGAAGATCATGAAATTTACATTTAAAGAAAAGAATAGTAAAAGAAAGACTTTGAAAATTAGGGTTTGCAACTAAGCTAGCTTTTTGGTTGTCATGAGCCCTATCTTAATGGTCATGAAAAGATGTTAGAAATCACGTCCTCCCTCAATAAAACATCGTCTTTATTCATCATTCCTATCTTTCATCCAAACATCGATCATATAACCCTGCGTGTGTGTAAAGACATCCCTACACCCGGAGAATTCAATTCAAGCTATCATACTCTTGCCCATCAGCCTCAGTATTTTTAATTAATGAATATTTAGATGAATTTGCTCACACACTTTCATGCGACCGTTAATACTTCTTGAGGTACTAACCGACCGATTACTCATGTGCTTGCTTATTTGGTGTATTTTTCTCGTCTTGCACCACCTAAGGCTTAGCAGTGACTCCCAGACCAGTTGGCCTTAGGGCACTAGGTGAAGAGGCACCCTCGCTATATTTTTTTATTGCTTCCTTGGCGATAACAAAACCAGTGTCCATTTTTCTCACCATTTTATATTTTCTTCATTTTTTTATTTCCTTCATACTTTTGGCTTTAAGACAAGAGCATTTCAAGGTATCCTCTACTATCCTAGGCTTCAAGACGTGTGTAAGTGCGAATAGCAGGGTATCAACGTTCAAAATGTTTGGCTTCTGGAATAGAAACTATTTTTCAGACTTATTTTTATCCTCAGATTAGTGACGTCGTTCATCTTACTAACCCTTGGGACAACGGCTCATAACTACTTATTACTAGTTCGTATAAGTAAACTTTTAATTTTCTTGGTTTTCTTAAATTTTTCTAATCTCATGGATGTAATTTTTCACTATCTAATCTTTTATTATCTTATTTATTTACAAAAAATGTTTAAATATTAAAATATTTTTATATTTTGAAAATTTTAATTTTTATGGATTTTGAAAATTTTACATTTTTATAGATTTTTAAAGAAATGTTTTGTGCTTATGCAAATGATATGGAAATGATGCAAAAAAAATAAGCACAAACCTCCCCCAAACTTGTTTTCAACAGTGTCCTCACTGTTGCCAACAGCTATATCTACAAAACCTGTAAGTCTGGGAGGAATTTATTAGTGGGGGCAAAATATATAAGTGAAGAACCTCCCCCAAACTTACTCTTTTCACTCACTTCCATTCAAAAAAATGATGCAGTGATATGCAGGACATGAAGGTGAGACGGAGGAATTTTAATCCGAATAAAATGGCTCCTGTAAGAACAGGAGCTCCTCCGTGGGGTCGGTAGAAAAATACGGCTTTAGTCTATGTCCATTCACTTTAAAAATTGTGCCGTTTTTAACATTTTCTACTTCTACTGCCCCGTGCGGGTATACAGACCGCACAACAAAAGGTCCCTTCCACCGAGATCGAAGCTTACCCGCGTGAAGGTGTAGTCGTGAATCATAAAGAAGGACTTGTTGACCAGGTGAAAATGTTTTTATCGTGAAAAACCTTAGTCCTATTCTTTACGATTACAGCGTTATCATAAGCTTCATCGCGGAGTTCGCTTAGCTCATTCAATTGCAGCTTCCGAAAGTTGCAGGCTTGATTGAGGTCAAAATTAATTTCCTTAATAGCCCACAATGCTTTATGCTCAATCTCGACGGGTAAGTGACTTGCCTTCCCAAACACTATCCTATATGGAGACATCCCTAGGTCGGTTTTAAATGCAGTTCGGAATGCCCAAAGAGCATCCGTCAGTTTGGTCGACCAGTCTTTTCTATTCTTAGCAACAGTCTTCTCCAGGATTAGTTTGATCTGTCTATTTGAAATCTCAGCCTGCCCGCTCGTTTGGGGATGATAGGGTGTAGAAAGTCTGTGGTTGATTGCGTATTTCCGCATCAGAGTCTCGAAAGACCTGTTGCAGAAATGTGTCCCATTATCACTAATGATAGCGCGTGGGTGTCCAAATCGCGAAAAGATATTCTCTTTTAAGAACTTAATGACAACTTTCCTGTCATTAGTGCGACATGGAATGGCTTCAACCCACTTTGAGGCATAATCAACCGCCAGCAGTATGTACAAATTCCTAAAGGAATTGGGAAAATGACCCATAAAATCAATACCCCAAACATCAAAAATTTCAACAACTAAGATGGGTTGCTGAGGCATTTCATTTCTCCGGGAAATTCTACCCGTGTATTGACATTGTTTAGAGGTTTTGCAATGCTCAAATGCGTCCTTAAATAAGGTCGGCCAATAAAATCCACATTGCAAAACCTTCTCCGCCGTCTTTTTAGGACTAAAGTGACTCCCGCAAGCCTGATCATGACAAAAAGAAAGAACACTCTTGAACTCTTCTTTCGGGACACACCGGCGAATGATCTGATCAGGACAATACTTAAACAAATATGGATCATCCCAGTAAAAGTGTTTTACTTAGGATAGAAAACGGTATTTGTCCTGTTTTGACCAATCGCTGGGTATAAGTCCCGTGATAAGATAATTCACAATATCCCTGAACCAAGGTTCATTGGATACGCTCATGAATTGCTCGTCAGGAAACGAATCATTGATCGGCAGGGTCACAAGGGAAGAAGAGATGCGTGAAAGATGGTCGGCTACCACGTTTTCACATCCTTTCTTATCTTTGATAACAAGATCAAATTCTTGTAACAGAACGATCCAACGTATTAGCCGACCTTTTGCATCTTCCTTCGCCAGAAGATGTTTTAAGGCGGAATGGTCAGTATACACAACTATAGGAGAGACAATTAAGTAAGGCCTGAATTTTTCTAATACGAATACAACTGCCAAAAGTTCCTTTTCGGTAGTTGTATAGTTGATTTGAGCATCATTCAGGGTCTTACTCGCATAATAGATCACGTGTGGTATCTTTTCAATGTGTTGTCGTAAGACTGCACCTACTGCAAAGTCGGATGCATCACACATCAGCTCAAAGGGGTAGTCCCAATTTGGACACGATAGAACGGGGGCTGAAGCGAGGGATTGTTTGAGTGAGTCGAAAGCTGCCTCACAGTCCGAGTCAAAATGGAAGGTCGTATCCTTGGCCAGGAGAAGAGTTAAAGGTCTAGCAATTTTAATAAAATCCTTAATGAATCTCCTATAAAATCCCGCATGGCCGAGGAAAGATCGAATATCTTTGACGCTTTTGGGATGAGGTAGGTTTTGAATGACATCTATCTTTGCTCTGTCAACCTCAATGACTTTCTGTGAAATAACGTGTCCAAGCACAATTCCTTCTTGAACCATGAAATGGCATTTTTCCCAGTTCAAAGTTAAGTTCTTCTCTTTGCAACAAGTAAGAACTGCGTCAAGATTCGATAGGCAATCAGAAAAAGAATCTCCAAAAATTGAGAAATGTCCATAAAGATCTCCAGAAAATTCTCTACCATATCAGAGAATATCCCCATCATACACCGCTGAAAAGTAGCGGGAGCATTGCATAACCCAAAGGGCATGCGACTGTAAGCAAAGGTACCAAAAGGACAAGTAAAAGTGGTTTTATCTTGATCCTTTTTGGCTATGGGAACCTGATTATAGCCTGAGTATCCGTCCATAAAACAATAATACTCTCGTCCAGCTAAGCGTTCCAGCATCTGATCAATGAACGGTAGAGGAAAGTGGTCTTTCCTCGTGGCAGCATTGAGTTTTCTATAATCAATACATACACGCCACCCAGTTTGGGCGCGTGTCTGAATCAACTCATTTGCCTCATTGGTAATAACAGTGATGCCGGATTTCTTAGGGACGACATGTATAGGACTCACCCATTGGCTATCGGAGATTGGGTATATAATACCACTATCTAGGCATTTGACGATCTCTTTCATCACTGCTTCCTTCATGACGGGGTTTAACCGTCTCTGTGCTTCTCAGGTTGGTATGGCATCATCCATCACATGTATATGATCTTCAACAATCAAGGGACTAATCCCTTTGATGTCCACCATAGTCCAACCAAATGCCTCTCTATTAGATCTCAATACCGATAAGAGTGCATTCTCTTGCTCTGATGCTAGAGAAGCGGATATGATAACCGGTAAAGACTCATTCTCGCCTAAATAAGCATATTTAAGATGAGAAGGTAAAATTTTGAGATCTAATACCGGCGGAGAAATGATAGAAGGTGGGATCATCGAGTGATTTTTGGAATTACAAAGAAGCTCAGAGCCTGTGAAAGATACAGACTCGGGTGGTGAAAAGTCAGGAGTGTCGGACTCAAGTGTAGGAAAAGTGTCCTCACTAAGATCATGTGTAAGATCAAACAGAGATGTGGTAGTGTCGTCGAGATCTGTAAAGCAAAGTTCCTCAGCTCCGCAATTTTCGGGAGCGATCTCATGGACAGAGCACACATCAAGAATATGAGCAGAGGGTTCTGATGGCTGACTTCCAACTTTGTAGATGTTTAGTTCAATGGTCATATTTCCAAATGATAAGTTCATTGAACCATTTCTACAGTTAATAACAGCGTTGGAAGTGGCAAGGAAAGGTCGACCCAAAATCACCGGAATTTGGCCCCGGGGGTTTGCTACAGGTTGTGTATCAAGAACAATGAAGTCTACAGGGAATACAAATTCCCCGACCTTCATCAGCACATCCTCTAGTTCACCCCTTGGTTTAGTAATTGAACGGTCTGCCATTTGGAGAGTGCAGTGAGCAGGTTTCAACTCTCCAATCCCTAGCTGCTCATAGACAGAATATGAAAGTAGGTTAACACTTGCGCCAAGGTCTAAAAGAGCACGATTTATGTTTTTACCCCCAATAGAAATCGATATTGTAGGACATCCTAGGTCCTTACGTTTCTTTGGTAGCTGGGGAATAAAAGCAGTGCTAATATTATTAGACATGAAGACCTTCTTCGGCACTTGAGTCTTCCTCTTCCTAGTGCACAAGTCCTTAAGAATTTTCGCATAAGCGGGGACTTGTTGAATCGCGTCTAAGAGAGGGATGTTGATGTTAACATGTTTGAACATTTCCATAATTTTCTCCATATGTGGACTCGATCTGTTACCCTTTAGCCGATTCGGGTAAGGAGCTTTAGCAATAAGTGCCGGGTCCATCATAGAAGAAGGAAGAGGGGGTAGACGTGATCCCAAAAGAGGAGTGGGGATCGTCTGTGGAGAACTAGAAGGGCTATACTGAGGTGTCGAGCCTAGTGGGAAATGGAGAATAGGCTCGCGAGAAGGCGGAGGGGTAGAAGAACAAGGATCAGAAGTAGAAGTGTGTGTGTGAGGAAAGGTCTCAGCCGGGGTGTTATTGATAGGATTTTCAATATCATCAATTCCTTCCCCGACATGGTTATTCAGCACTCTTCCCGATCTCAACGTTGTGACGGCATTTACATTGTAATGCCCAGGATTCGGTAGGGGTTGAGACAGAAGTTTCCCTTTTTCTCTCGCACTCATTTCGGTTTTAAGTCGTGCAATTTCAGCTTCCATCGATCTGATCCTCTCAGCTTGGGACGCTGAGTTTTTCTTTATCTCACTGACGGAAGATCTAACCTCAGCCGAAATCTCTATAAAATTTGACAAAAGTGATTTCATGGTTTGAGTGAATTGAGAGAACTCGTTAGAACCGGACAACTGCATAGGATTAGACTGTGCAGGAGTGTTGGCCTGGTTTTGGAAATTTTGTGACTGGTAGGGGTGCTGAGTGAGTTGAAGTGGTTGTTGTTGTGGTGGAAGAGCCCTTTGAAAATTATTTTGGCTTGGAACCGTGTTTTGAGATTGTCGTTATTGGTTCCAAGCAAAATTCGGGTGATTCGTCCAACCCTGATTGTACGTGGAAGAATATGGATCGTTTCTCGGTCTTTGAAATGCGGCATTAGTATGCCCGTGACCTTGAAACTGAGAGTTTAATGGACATTCTTCCGTTAAGTGAGAAGGATCAGAACAACAGCCACATACAGTTTTGGGGAGCGACATTGGGTTTAGGGAGGCTGCTGCAAATTTGTGTTTCATAGCCTCGAGCTTCTTTTGCATTGCTTCCATCTCAGCTCGAACACCTATGGACACATCTATTTGGTGTACGCCACCTCTATTCAATGATTGGGTTCCACTCTCCCACTGTAGTGATTTTTCAGCGAACTCTTCTAAAAATTTCCACGCTTCCCCGTCATCCTTGGTCATAAAAGTACCTTGACACATGTTTTCAAGGTTCTGTTTAGTGTTTGGATTAATGCCCTCATATATGATTCGGCAAAGATCCCATCTCGGGATGCCGTGATAAGGACATTGAACCAAAAGATCCTTGAAACGTTCAAAGCATTTTGAAAATGGTTCAGTCGGAAGCTGGATGAATTGGTTGAGTTCGCTACGGATTCGAGCTGTCTTTTGCATAGGGTAAAATTTCTTAAGGAATGCCGCGATGAATTCTTCCCAATTCGTAATAGAGTGTGCGGTAGTGTTATATAGCCACTTCTCGGCCATATCACACAAAGTTAATGGAAGAAGTCGTAGACGCATAGCATCCACTGAAAGTTGTGACGTACCCATCATTGCGCATACGTTTTCAAATTTGGTGATGAAAACGTAAGCGTCTTCAGTCTCGAGTCTGTGGAATTTGGGTAAAAGGTTGATGTATTGGGGTTTAATTTCAAAATTATCCCCGTTGGCTGGTGGAATGGATAAGCAGGTCGAAAGAGGACCTCGCAAAGGATAGCACCTCTCTTGGAGAGAGATGCGGGGTGGATTCTGCGCACCAACGGACGGCGGCAGATTAGTGTTAAAGAAGTTCGATGGAGACGGATCCATCGATGTGGGTGTGGTGGTGGGTAAAGAAGAAGTAAATGGAGAAATACCGACTTCGGAGTCGATAAAGGGTACGCGGACTAAACGGGCACTAGAATCCCGTGTCCAGCCTATCTTGCACTAAAAAGAGTTAGTACAAGTGGCAGCGTTGACTTATAATTAGGGGAAATGAATGAATGAATGCGGTGTTTGTTTTGAAAATTGGACGGATTTTTGAAAAAAATGATGCAACACAACAAATGCAACACACAAAACTCTAATTCTAGGGGTCACCTAGGTCAAATCTTTAGACCGCTCCTAACTGCCAAAAGATAAGTCGCAGGATAAATCCTCCACTGCCTCTTTGTCTCTCCTGTGGCCAGGTAAGTGCCAGGTAAGTGGGAGGTTCTCCACTACGTAAGTAGTGGGCCTAATTAAGTAACCACTAGCCTTCGACACACTTGCCTTAGACACCACAAGAGAAACGCGGATAAGCAATGAATTACCCACGACCTTCTTCTGTCCTAAGTGAGCGCGATGGTCCTTAGAGTCATCTCTAGATTTCTTTTAGTTAATGAGGGTAAATACGGATGCAAATTTTGCGATTTTTGGGGCTTAGGAAGGGTAATGAACTCCCCATCTAATCTGGATTTGGTCTTTACCCCCTTAATGTCCGTATTAATTATGCAAACAACCACAAAATCAAAAACACACACAATTTAATTTTGATTTTTTTTTTTTTGCGCGGCGCTGCGATTCTTGCAAAGAAACCTGCACAAAATGTTAATTGGAGCAGATTTAGGAAGGAGATAAGAAAGATAGAGGTTACCTGAAAAAATAGTACAGAGATGCTTCGAATGAACTGCGGTTCCGCCGCAGATTCCTCCTTAGACCGCGGTTCCGCCGCAGTATGAACTGTTCCCTGCACGAAAACTTAACAGATAGCTACTGTTCACCTCCTAAGCTCTCCGGAATTCTCCAAATATTTTTCCAATTGCACAGCAAGCTCCAGATTTCCTTGCAACAAACCACAACAAATCGTTTAGTGTTTTGCGCGAATTTTGATCTCAAAATTGTAATGGAATAAATCTTTCAATTCAAATTTCAATATAGAACAAATTAGCGCGCGATCCCCGGCAACGGCGCCATTTGATTTATTGTTTCCGGATGTGTCAGTATTTAGAAACTTGTATGAAATCACAACCAAAAATATTTGACCGCAATCAATAAGGGTGTCGGATTGTAGCGCGTTATTAAGTGCAGATCGTCCACAGGGATTTCGCGATTCGTTCGTATTTTGTTTTGTTTGAATCGAAAATTTAAAAGTAAAGAAAAGCAAAAACGATTCAAGATTTTTATCGATGAGTTTCAAGTATCAACTATTCTAATCAAGAATCAAGAAAACGATAAACATCGAGAATCAAGTAGTGATAAAATTCCAATCAATTTAGGCTTCAAGATTTGAAGTAAAGCTCGTAGGAATCGATTCGATCGTAGATGTGAAGAAGATTCGAAATTACGATTTCTTATCCATTAACAAATTGATGCTAAATCGATGTAGAATTCATCGAGGATCAAGGATCTTGCGAAGAATTAGGGTTCCTCATCCTATCCTTTGTCCTTTCGATGAATCACATTCACTAGATAGCTTCTAGGAAATCGAAGGATCAATTGTTGATTTCTAGATCGTGCGAAAGGAATTAAGAACGCATTCGCATCGATCTAGATCATCGATCAATCGATTTTCAAGAATTTACAATTGTTTTAAGACTTAAGAAAACATTTAAAGATTCATCAACACCATCATTCTACAATCATTTCGATTCCTCCACGAGCGGAGTTTTATTCAAGCATCATCACAAAGTACATATTCAAGAATCGAAATATAAGCATAATGCTCGAATTGAAATGTAAGCAAGTTTAAAGAATCTTCACCTTTATTATATCAACGATTAGTTACAACTCGCAAGAACTACAAGAGGATGAAACTTTGATCGTCGATTCTTGCGTCGCTCGGCTCCTTAAGTCTTAGATCGCTTGGATCTCGTGCTCCGTTGAAGTCCGGTTCCGCTTCTAAAGGATCGTTGTTGACTTGCTTTGCTTGCACTCAAAGGATCTTGAATTCTTGATCTTTGATTGGATTAGGGTTAGGGTTTTGAGGTGGTAGTTGTTGGGTTGAAGATGAAGAACAACCACAACAATTGAATTGAGGAACTAAAGATTAGCCAAAGATTGAACAACCTTTTTCTAGTGAGCCTTGGGGTCTTTTTATAGGTTTCCCAAACCCTAGGTCTAGGATTTTAAATTTTGAATTTCCCTCCAAAAGTTTGTTGTAGGGAGAGGCTTCTAGAAGTAGTTAGTTAAGGATTAGCTTCTACCCTAAGCTAGGAGGTTAGGGGGAAGGTTCTAGGTCCTTAATGGAGTTTAGATGAAGCTTGTTGTGGAAGCTTGGGGTGTTTAGTTAGGAACCCTAGGTTTGCTGAACTGGCAGAAGCTTCGAGATCCCTCTGGAAAATGTAGTGTCTTTCTGAAGTGTGGAAGCTGAGCTCGGAGTTCTGGGCTGAAGTAGAGGAGGTGATGTGGCACAAGGCGGCTCCGGCCGCGGTTCCGCGGCCAAGTGGTGGAGCTAGGGCTTCATACTTCTTCTGTTGGCTTCTTCTGTACTTTGATGTATTTCCTGATATGTTGAATATCTGAATTCATTCTAGATCATTGCCAGATTCCAATTCCTTGAGTTGGCGTATTTTTTAGCAGTCTTTGTTGTATAATTTTGACCATTCTTCTGGATTTTCCTGCACAGACTTCGAAACACAAGTTGCGATATGCAAGAATGATGCGATGCTATCGAATACAGTCAATTTCCCTTAAAGTTCCGGTTTTAAAGTCTAACACATGCAATCTGATATTTAACGACTGTTTTGCTAATATGTGCTATATGAATGCTGAACACTTCTAGATGAGTGCAAATGATAGGGAAATTGCCGATTTAAAGATGCAGTATTTTCGACTGATCACAAGCTATCCACCACGACAAATCCGCAGCATCACAGCACAACACAGAACATCAATATGAATGTCACGTTCGCAAACCCGTCTAAAAAGACTATAGCAATTAAACAAGATCTACCGCTCGAATGGCATTCACGGTCGCAGATATAATGTAAGCACTGCAAAACTTTAAATGATGTTAGAAATATCGACTTCGAAATAACCCCCGAATAGCCCCAAACAACCTGATAAAACCATATCCAAACTGGGCTAAACAAACAATATCACTGAACTAACTTTCCAGAGACCACACCACACCCCAAAACCCAAACCTTGAATCCCCTAAACGGCCGGCGAGCTCGGATTTTGCCCCAAAGGGCTCTGCCAAATTCTGAGGTCCTGGGGTCGTTTTTGGGGTGTAGGCTTGTGGTCATGTCAGTAGTCTTCTGCACTTGTTTAAATAATTTTAGAAGACACTTTTGAAAAAGACAGAAACTGGAATGCTTTGTGCAGTGTATCGGGTTTGTTTCAGTTTCGATACTTTAACATTGTCTAAACATGCTAGTAAAGGTTAATGGCGTGGCTCTGATACCATGTAAGTCTACGGTAGCGCCCCGGACGTCAATCCGAGGCTAAACGCGGAACAAAAAACTTTTATGAACTTGTGCTAACATAGACTTTCATCCGGATCGTGCCATTAACACTAAACTAGCTAACTACAAAGAGGCTAGAAAGGCTATACCGATCGATCCGTGTCCTTCGGTCTTTAGCCATCATTCCACGCTCCTCGCTGTATCTCCGATCTTGCTCGATCTTCGGTCTTCTCTTCGAAGTGGCACCACGTCAAGGAATCTTTATACGGGCTCCCAGCTCTATACCGAGGCAAATCGGACATGAAGATTGCTAGCCGACATGTCCAAGATTGAACTAGAGAGAGTGTAGAATACTTTGTCTCAAGGCACCCAATGAATTGGGTGAAGATAAATGAAGTTTCCATTTTGAAATCAAGTGAGAAAAATTTGCTTTGGAAATTTTGTGCATCTTTTTCTAATGGGGCCGGCCACTTTTCAAGTGGAAAAAAATGTTCACTGGAAATTGTGGGGTGGTGAGCACAAAAAAGTAAGTGGCGATCTTAAGTAAATATCAACACAAATATCTATCACCAAATATCATAAGCATGGACAAAAGAATTAATGCAACAGATGAGTCATGAAACAAAACCTTATTCACTCCATGCCACCTCACCAATGCCCAAAATCCCCACTGCCCATTTTATTTCGAAATATGCAAAGCAAGCACATGAAATAAAGCTTTAAAAACATTACTCACAAATTCAACTTAATTAAACTTTAAACCAAAAGTTTAATCCGAGAAAAGAAATTTGACAACTTCAAAAGTAATCCCGTAACGAATTACAGGATTACCCCACAACTGTATATACATACCCGCATTTGTATTCCGACCGAATACGAATGCAATGAGACAAAAAAATATTCCTACACAATATAATACTAAGATCCGGCTTAAATCAAAGCCCATTAGTATTATCTGTCCGAACCATGACACGTGCTTAAGTGCGCGTGTATGTTCGAACCCTGCCATAAACCATACGGCCTCTACAACGTTTCGCCCGAACTTGGAAAACTATCTGTGGGGGACTCTAAAGACTCGTCAATACTCTGGCAGTGGGTTTAACCACAAGCACGTCAGTGGTACTAACTGTACGTAACGGCTGCCCATGTATTGAGCAAAAGGGAAGCTGATGAGCGAACTCATCCTGGAACCTTACTGATCCTATCAGTGACAATATCCATACAGTCCGGTCCGTTTGTCTATGAGCATCGCATATCGGGTCTAGGGGCTGGTAACGTCAGACCCCCAAAAGCGGTATAAGTCATGTCGGAGTGTAGCCCAGAACACCCTGAGATACTACTGGAATATCTACCAGTAAATCTCCTGTCTCGGCCGAGGGCTTTGTGTAATGGCTCTCCTAGACACAGCGCGATCTCACCGCCAATACCGGGAAAAACGAAACCCCTGCCGATCCACTCACTGCCTCTATGTGGCTCGGGATTGTACCCAACTAAAACTTGTTTGCACGACTCCTTTGAGCCGTGGTAGGATAATAATCAAAGCACAACGGGAACTCACACGAGACAAATGACGATCTCAGGTCGATGAACTAACCTATACACATGTCACCAGGGAACTGCTATCTGACGCTAGGTACAATATCAACTAGCAGGTTTCCGGCGAGTCCTGTCCGGTGCACTCATAACCCAATGAGCACCTGTATACATCTTAGGTGAACCAACTGACACCAATGGCTTGTGAGACCGGCCATCACCCCTCGTGGGGGTCTCGACTGTATACACTAGTCTACTAATGGAGTATCGATGCCCAGTCTCGAAACTCCCACAACTAAGGACCACTTTTAAGGATGTGCTTATGGACTACCCAACTCTCACGTATATGATCGCCATCATACTGCTGGTAGTCAAGTAATAATCCTAAGGGCTCTATCAACGTGTAATAGTGATCTGTAATGTCACCTAAAGCTGTACACGATGATAAAGGCAAACCAAATAGCATACTATCATCTCGAGTAAGACTGTCCTACTGGTATAGGTCCTCCTCAATCATTGCAATCACGTGCCTGCGATCCAATAATTGACTTTAAGGACACTATATCCAACAGACGGGGCCGACGTCGAACGGGAAGAGTTGGCACCTCCAACCCTCGATCCCTTCTTCTGCTCGTGCATGGCTGCTCGAAGTTTGCTCAGCTCCATGGGTTCTGCACAAGACAAGGCGCAACGGAGTCAGCAACGCAAGTAGAAATGAAAATAACCGCAAGTCTAACAGATCGCCTGTAAAACCCTAACTTACCGGCGAACTAGACGGGGTTGAGCCCTGCCCAACTAAGGACCCGCTCAGAAAGCAGCACGTCATCCCAGGGAATGGGCTCCCACTCCGCCACTTTCACCGTGTCGGGAACGATAAACTGACTCTCCCGCCGGCACCTATCCCTAGACCACTAGGTGGGCACGGGCCAGTCCTCACCCTCCAGCGGCCCAACAAAGAAAAATTTCTTCTTCCAATCGTCGATGGAAGAAGGTATGACAACGACTCCCGACATGGCAGCACTTCCCCGATGTTTCCTTAAGGAGATGTAAACCCACCTCGGCTTGTCCGTGCGATTGCCGGGGTGACTTTTGTAGCAGAGAGAAGAAGCAAGGGTAGCCAGCCTGAAAGGGATCGACTGCAACTTCAAACAGACCAGGAACCCAAGGAGAATCCTCTAAGAGTTCGGCACTAACTGGCCCGGGGCTAACCCAAAATGATTCAGCACTCTAACAACCTCGGGAGAGAAGGGCAGGTGCATTCCGGCCCAAAAGGCTTCCAGGTATAGGGCAATCTCCCTGCCTCGCACCAGATCTGCCCCCTCCTCTTCCTCGACCAAACGCAGCGTATAGCCGCGAGGAATGTAAAAACGAGTCCGAACGGTGGCGAGCTCATCCCCATGCCTCACCGTGGACGACACGCCAGGTGCATCCGCGACCTCCGCTCGGGGGGCCGCCCCTGTCGCGCGATCCCGGGAAGAGGATCTGACCCTAACTTCCCGGGAGAACTCCGACTCCGACTCCGAAGAAGAAGAAGAAGAGTAAGGAGAGGAAGAATCTATAGAGGGCTCCCCAGACTCTACCCGAACTACATCTACAGACTCTTCAGAAGAAGACATCTAACCTGATAGAGTGGATGAGCCCTCGGAAGAGAAAACGCGGAAATCCCGACCTAAAGAGGAGTGCGTCGAGCTTACAAGGCCAAAGACGAGGAAAATTACGATGAAGTGTGGGCCCTGAAAAGGACCCGCCTTAATTTATAGCTGTCGGCATACACATCCAACGGCGACAGTCATCTCCCGCCAAAGCGACCCATCGCATTCGACGGCCACCATCGCTCCACCTGTCGCGCTTGCATTGGTCGTACCCCATCGGACGCAGTGTACTCTCGCCCGTCACGTCAACCAACCAGCGCCAGACACATGGGCCGTCGCTTCGGCAAGCGTACGCACGATCCGGCGCATCCCCTTTAATGGAAGATCTGACCCCTGATTCGCTAACGTCATCATGAGAATACGACAGATTGCCCGGGACACGCCCCGACGATATCTTTGGAAAGGAGCTCACCTCGGGTGAGCCGGCAGACCACTCACGACCCGACCCGTGAGCGGGTCAGGACGAGGGTGGGGGGATAATGATAATGCTCGATATCAGTGATCTCCCAGATCATGACACGTGGCAGATGACGTGTCCCGATACTTGCAAGAAAGGACCTACAGTGGCCGACCGACCACTCCTATGCCCGTCCTACAAACAACCGTTGGCTCGTCTCCGAGCTCCCTGCACAACTGGCCTCCTCGGCCCTCTCAGCTCGCCTCGGGGCTATAGCAAAACCTAGATACCTCGGCCTCCCGCTCGTCCCCGAGCCACCCGCCGAGCTTATCTTCCTCGGACCCATCGACCGACCGACGACACTGACCACAGGCGCATCCGCCTCACTTCCGCGAATCTCGCCTTGCGCGAGATATCCGCCAGCCACGTCCCGCGTTCCACGCCATCACGATCCCCCATTAACGATCCTGAATCGCCATTAATGCGGGATCCCGCCTATCATGCGGGCGTGACGTCAGGAGCGTAACGGCCGGCGTGATTCTTGCGCCTGCCTGCCTGCTGCCACCACTATATAAACCCCTCCTTCAAACGGTTCAAGTAAGTCTTTTCTCTCCCACTAGGCCGTTACTCTGCTCGAATATCCGGTCTAACTTGATCGTCGAAGGGTCCTCGGTGGTACAACCACCCCGAGACTTCCTTGCAGGTAGCTCGGTCTCAACAACCTCAAACCCATTGAGATCCACACGCTCCAGGAGCCAACCTCCAACTCCAATCTCAGTCGTCCACTGTCGCTCCCAGAAGATCTACGGAAGGTGACATCTTAACATGATTCGACATCCGTCAGCTTGTGTTGTAGATAATGGTGCCTAACAACCATGAGGAGTTCATCGATGATCTGACGAGCCTCGTGAACAAGAGAGTGATCCCCATGGGCAGAATCGATGGCACCGTACAAAGAATTCTTCGGGAGAAGTTCGTAATGGGTCTCTTTGAGAACCCTCTTGCCGATCATAGCTTGGCTAATCACCTGGGAAAGAGGGTGATTCAAAATCTTTAGGGTTTGTTTGGCTTTGCTGTAAAAGAAACACCAAATTTGTTTCATATAGCATTTTTTCAGTTAGTTTCATGCGACATTTGTAACCCTGATAGTAGATTTGCTTATGATATACAACATTTATTTATGGCTTTCAAAAATGATTTGTCAGATCCAATCAAGTGAATTCTTAATCCTATTAATTGAGCACAGCTCATGCGGTGTAACTTTTCTTTCCAAAACAAGAGGCTCGGGGGAAGGAGTGAAGTATGACTCCATATTTCACGCACTTCATATATTATTTTCATAAGAGTGCCTAATATATAAGAGGTTGAGAGACCTGCAGCGATCCTGCATGCCCGGGCTACTCGGGCCTGTTCCCCTTCGAATGGCGGTGACGACGTGAGCACGTCTTGCCTGAGATTCGGGACAGATGCTATATGGTTTTATCTGTCTACCTCTCCGAAGATGCCAAGTTGATTTATGGCACCATGTATCGGAGGTTTAAACGGATGCGGCCGATGTAACAGACTTTGTCAGATTCCCCCTCGTTTGAGGGGGTTTTGATTGTGGGGACGCTCTTCCCTGCAGGCGCAAGCCCCTGCAGTTAATTACGCTACCGCATCGCGGTAGCCACTTTCTCCTTCTCCAGAATTTCACTTCGTATCGTGTGTGTTTGTTTTGTTTGTGGATGCCCGTGGATTGTATACGGGACTAAGTTATGCCGTTGCCCGTAGGACGTGGATTAGTCCATATCCGTATTTACCTAGATTTGGGTTTGGTGTTTTAGTTTAAGGATACGTTAGCCATATTGAGGCTAAGATCAACTTAAACGTTCGTTAAGGATACGTTAGTCTGATTTGAGACTAAGATCAACTTAACGGGATCGTTTGGATCCGACAAAAGAGCATTTGGGGGTTCTATTGTTCCAGTTTAGGGACGTAGTGGTCCACAGGTAGTTTAAGGACATTGCGGTCCATTGCCAGTTTAGGGACATGGTGGTCCATGGGTAGTTTCAGGACGCATAAGTCCATGGGTTTAAGGACCCCACAGTCCGTATCTTGGTTTAAGGACGCATAAGTCCATGAGTTTAAGGACCCCACAGTCCGTGTTGATGTGTGGTTGTCGGGACCCATTACCTCTCTGACGTCGTTGAAGGATTACAACGATAGGAGTCAGAGGAGTTCGGAGATGTACCCTCGAACCGGATGTAAATTGATTTAGGAGAGCAGCCGTGCTCAGTCAATTTAATTTGAGGACTTACAACCATGATTGGGCTAAGTCCAGTTGAGAATATTCAACGTTTTTATTTATCTTTGGCCTATTAGACCTGTGCTAGGGCTTTGCCCCTTTTTAATAATGCACTGTATTTTTGTTTTGTTTGGGCTCTGCCCTTTTATAAATGATGCAGAGCATCTGCTTTGTTTGGGCTCTGCCCTTTTAATGCATTGCATTTTTGTTTTGTTTGGGCTCTGCCCTTTTATAAATGATGCAGAGCATCCGCTTTGTTTGGGCTCTGCCCTTTTAATGCATTGCATTTTATTTGGTCTGTTAGGTCTTTTTTAATTGGGCTTGGCCCTTCAGTAAATAATGCAGTGTATTAATTGTCTGATATTGGCTTGTCAGGCGCTTTGCGCCAATCATTGAGCGCAAGCGCATGTGGAGGTGACACGTGTCACGCTCTGGTGAGCGCGAGCGCAACAGCGCAGTGCGCTGCGTCAGTGCGCTGCGCTGTTGCGCCGCTAACACGTGGCGCTCTCTGGTGGCTTGCGCCAACCCAGGAGCGCAACAATACAGTTTTGCAAGTGCAAGGCACGGTTTCAATAACTTGATCAAATTTTGGATTCAAGAAAAGAATTTTTCTGAAATTCCAGACGAACGTCTCTTACTGCTAGTGGGCCCGGGAAGTCCCATAACGGGACTTCAAGATTCATGGAGCCTTCCGAGCCCGAGCAATGGTTCATAAAAAGTGCAAGGCACTGTTATTATTTATTTTTTATTGAAGATCATTGATCTTGTTCTTAGATCAATGATCTATTCAGAAGAAATTCTTCTATTTTATAAAGGTTTTTACCTTTTTCTTGAATTTTCTTTTCAAAATTCTTCAGAGTTCTCTCTGTTTTGAAGTTCTTGATCTCTCACGTTGTTGATGATGTTTTGAGTTGGGGTCTAGGGGTCTTTATATAGTGCCCATAGATTTGTTAAGTTTGTTAAAGAGATCATTCTCTGAGTGATTTGGGGAATTTTCCCCACCGTTGGATCTTTGATCCAAGGACTTCTGTTTTACAGAAGACAATCTTCTTGTTTTAACAAGAACAGAAAGATCTTACTAGAATTTTAATTCTATTTGGCGCAAACGCCCCAGCGCTTGACACGTGTCGCTCAGCGCACAGCGCAGCGCAACTGCGCTGACACGTATCGCGCAGCGCAGCGCTTGCGCAACTGAAACGCTGCTTCCTTTAATTTTTGATTTAAATAGAGCCTTGCTCTGATTGGGCGCGCTGCCTTGGGCGCTGCGCTGACATATCAACTTCTGACACGTGGCGCGTTGCACGCAGCGCATGGGATTTAAAGCGTTACTTCAATTTTTGAATTTTTGAAATTCAAACAGAGCTTTGCTCTGATTGGGGGAAACAAATGCCCCCCACCGTTGCACTCACGTGGCGCACACGTGAGTGCAACGGTGGCAAGATCCTGGCCGTTGGATCAACTCAGGAGTTGAAGGGGCGCAAGCGCCTAGAAATAGGACCCCTGGCCCTCAGTAGATGATTACCATCTTTAAGAACTTTTGTTTTCAGAGCCCTGCTCTTGCTTTAAGAACTTTAGAGCCTTGCTCTCGTTTTTTCAAGAACTTCAGAGTTCAAACTCTAGAAAATAAACTTAGGTAAAATTTAACTTAAATTAAATTAAATTAATTTAATCAACAGAGCCTTGCTCTCATAGATATTTGATCTAAAGAAAATCCCTTTGGGATTTCATCAACAGAGCCTTGCTCTCACAAATCTATAGATCTACAGAGATCTTGTTCATGGGTTTTAACCCATGAACAGAGCTTTGTTCACAGATCAAATGTAGATCTTTTTGATCTAAAAATAAAGAACTCCTAAGAGTTTTCATGGATCTTTAGGATCCCAAAAAAAATTTAATCTTTAGGAGTTTAAAGAAAAAATTTCTTTTAATAGACTTTCTCATCATTATCACAGATCTAGGCTCTTTTAAGGAATTTTATTCCCCTGAGACCAGAGTTTGACAAGTGTCACTCTGTGACAGAGCTTTGCTCTGAAAGAGGAGATTTTCTTCTTATCTCTAGGGATTTTTATTATTAATGAGAATATTCTCTTGGGGATTAACTGACAGTCTCATCCTATGATGGGGTTGTCTTATTAACTGATGCATTGTCATCCAGATTTTGTGGGTCCCCCTTTGGTCCCCTACCCACTGCATTGCAGTGTGGTATAAATTTTAAAATGCCAGGCGTTGGAACTACGATACTGACGGTTGATTTTTGTCTCCTTGCAGTGAACATGTCTACTGATTTATCTTTCTCGTTTGTTCGTTCGGAGGAAGGATTCCCCGAAGCACCCGTAGACCGTGAGGTCCTAGCTATGATCAGAGACCACGACCCGGAATATAAGAATCTTCACCTTTGGGGTTCGTGGTACAACCAAATTATCATGGATCGACAGAGCTTTTCGTGCGCAGTACCATCAGAGCCTATTACGGCGATCCACTATGCCAGCCCACCCCCGGTGCAGTATGCCGTGGAGATGGTCGATTAGACTTCAAAGGGCTTTCTTCATCCTGCTATAGATGCAATTCCGGTTCAGCGTCCTATGGTTTTGGATATCCTGGGACGCCGTATTTGTCAAGGCGAGGCGCGACCTTGGGGGCAATCATATAATATAGGTCTGATCCCCCGCCATCCGATCGGCTATCTGCCATGGGCTCGCTACATTCTGTCGGCGAAGAAGTCGCAGTTGATAAGGCTAGGGTTGTACACTGCAGTTTATGTTTCCCTCTTCCAATATCCCACGCTTCCCACCTGGTGGTTTAAGGCCTTTTTGGAGCAGTGGAACATCCCTACTCACACTTTCCTCACAATGGACCGGGAAGTGTCGATTTCTTTGGAGGAATTCATAGAGGTCTCCGGCTTACCGGTTATAGGGGAGCACTATGAGGAGTTGCTTCCTACAGACGAATATGTCTTCGGTGTTAAGCCGGCAATAAGGGGCCTCACTCCGTAGAATGCTGTTCAACATCAATTTCCAAGTTTGATCAAAGTGTTGAACATCTATGAGGCCCTTTTTATCGAACGTGGGAGCCGCGGAGTTAGCTTCGAGGATTTCATCACACTATTCCTTCACCCAAGCGTCCTCTCGGCAGAAGCTGCTAAGTTTGCCACACTTGATGACCCTTTCGGTCTAGGTTTGGACAACCTGCCGGCGAAGGAAATAGACCAAAAGGGTTTTTTCCTTCCTAACTCCCCAATTGTGTCTTTTGCGGAAGTTGCAGCCCCCGGGATGGACGAGGAAGCCTTCTTCTTAAGATTTCTTGGGCTATGGCTGAGTTGGTTTGCGCTCCCGATGCATTCTCGCCATATGCGGCCCTCTGTCTTTTACCCAGCTCACCGGATGACCATTGGGGTAAAAGTGGCTGTTGGGATCGCCGGCTTGGCACACCTGTATCACGGCCTTAGTCAAGCGGCGGATGCTAATAAGCCTGGGGTACTGCACGTGATCTTCCCGATACACTACTTCGTATCATGGCTCGAGCTACATACATTGGGTGTCTTCGGTATGCACAAAAGGCCCTCGTTCTATGACAGGTGCAGCTTCCCTCGAATTATACGACTGATCGGCGCCTCAATTGTGACTCCATCGCCACAGAATGCCAAGGGTTTGCTCCTTCTCCCCCACACCGTTGGAGACGGGATGTCTTTCATTGATAAAGTGCTGACTATTGGAAAGGCATCTACCACTACAGTGCGGCCATTGCAAGACACTTTCAAAGATGGGGCCTCAGTTTTGACGGCCCGGGAGACCCTCCATCTATATTCTATCAGACCGGGCTTCCTGGTGTTTAGTCAGAACGGTGCGGCGATTTTCATGAGATACAACCCGCATCGTTTCGCCCAACAACTGAGCTACAATCAAGGGGTACCATTAGAGGCTTTCCTACTGGAACCTGCTGCTACTGAAGAAGGGATGGAGAGAGCGCTGCATCACTTCATGCGTCTGAATACGGGTTCTCATTTTTTTATCAGCGAGTCGGCTTGCGCCCCACGACTCCTCAATGCATATACAGAATGGTACAATCATTCGACGGGCACCGTTATAAAGGAAGAAAAGCGATTGCTGGTCGACCGTAAGGGTGTGCCTCCCAGCAGCGACCGCAAAGCTCCTCTGGTGCCAAGGACCCCGGTAGTTCCTCCGCTGAAAGATGCTAGAGCCGGACCACCGCGTGTGCAGAGTCCTCCACGCGGATTGCCGCTTCCTGATACTGCGGATGCGCCACCAGCACCCTGTGCTCCAGTGGAGACAGTAGTTGTGGCTTCGCCGGAGTCTGGTGTGGGCGCGGACATCGAGACCCGCCGCCCCAAGGTGCCTGCAAAGCGCAGGTCGATCCCGGGTGCACCCAGGGCCGGTGGGCAGAAGAGGAAGAAGAAGTCGCTCTTCTCCGCTGACGTTGCGTTTGGTCAAGAACCTCACGCTCCCTATAGCGAGGGCTTGGGCGAGTACGGGACTAATAGAGGATTGGTTATGCTACCAGATGACACTGATCTGGCGGCCGCCATCGCAGCCTCAGAGCGATTGGCAAGGCGCGACGCATGGCTAGCCAAGCTTGCACAATCGGGTAATTACTAGTCGCCTTTTTTTATTGCATTGTACTTTTATCTTTGTCTTTGACTAATGCTTTTCTTTTCTTTTTCTTCAAACAGGCATCACCACTGAAGAAGCCATCACAGCTTCCCTCAAGACTTTTCAAGAGGAAGAACGACTCAGGGCATCCTTAGGCCTCAGTACGTTTCGATTCATTAAGTCTTTATTCTCCTTTCGTTATGGTCGATCTGACCCTTTCTTTTTCTCATCATAGGAACCACAATGCTGGTCCCGCACAGTGACGTAGAGACTCTTCCCAGGCCAGCCACTGATGTTTCGGTCTCTTCGGGGCTACCACGAGAGACCCTACTTGAAGAGCCGATGAGAGACGCCTTGAAGGCTATGGAGGCAACTCTAAACGAGGACGACGACACCTTGATGAAGGAAGCGTCGAAGAGGTCCGTCGCGACGGCCCGGGAGGAGAGGAAGTGGTTGTGGTGCGAGGCAAAGGCATACAGGGCTGCTTTGGCCGTGGGAGCGGGCCCAAGCACTGTCCCTCATGCTGATACTCCCTCGGAAGAGCCCCGGGTCGCCTTGTCTACAGCTCACAGACAGGCGGTGCGCGCGAATAAGGGGGCTAACGATAAGTCCACATCAGGTAATATATCTTTCAAAATTTTGTTGTAAGAATTATAAATCTGTCGGTTCTTATATATTCTGTCCTGCAGGGCCAAGTACAACCGAGGAGGAGGCGGAGACCGTCGAACCCAAGGAGACAGAGGAGGAGGCACCGGCCGAACCCGAGCCGACGGTGAGCAACGTCGCCAGGGTTGCTGAGCCTGAGCTGGGGGTTGAGGGAATTGCATCAGAGAAGGCCGTTGATGCCGAGCACGAGGTGGCGGCAAATGAGACGACTGCTATCACTGAGCCTGGGGCAGCGGCGGGCGGAGCATCCGGGACAGGTGACCTCATGGAAATGGCGGACGAGACAATGGCGACCGCCGAGCCCGAAGAAGTAGCGGGTGAGATGGGCACAACTCCTGGGGACGAGCCAGCCGCTCTTTCTCAAGAGTCTGGAAATGCTCCGATCATTGCTCTCCCTGTCTACGGTCCTCCTCTGTCCCCCGGTCGGGCGAGTACGACGACAGCCCCTGTCGAGTCCGGTGATGAGGCCACGGGAGGTGGACTCGTATCAATGGAGGAGGGAAACGCCTCTGTTTCATCCTGCAGCTCATCAGGTAAATCCCAAGTTACTGTATCTCTTTTTTTTATCTTACAATCCTTTCTGACAAGTTTACCTTTGTTTTTAACGCAGGTGCGGCCAGCGCCGATGCTCCATTGCTCGAGGGAACGCCGTCAACTACTGTCTTGGCGGTGGTCACCTCTCAGCCTTCCCTTGTACCTTCAAAGATGTTGGAAGGTAAGGATTTGCAACCCACTAGTTTTCTCTTTCAGCCGCATAATTTATGTACTAATGTCGTACTATTGCGTCTTTCCAGGAGTGCTTTTTGACCATCTCTATCAGGTGTTGCTCCCACACTTCTCCTTCCCATCTGGACTCGCTTCTTCCTCCGGTGGCGCCGGTGAGTATAGTTTCCAAGTGATATCTTTCTTTTTTTTTTTAGTAATAGAATTATTTCTGACTTTCACTCATCTTGATTGCAGTACTACAAATCGAAGGAGGGGATGAAAGATCGGTCGCGCCACCGGCCCTTCCGGCCTTGCCGCCCGCTGCAGCTGGTATAGTAAACTATCTCATCAATGACTTTTTTTTGTATTTCTTGAACTGTCATCTAATCGTATTTTGTTTTTTTTTAGCTGTCGTTCCGATCCCGGTGCCCTTTGAGTCTCGCGTCATAATGCTGGCAGGCCCCTTCCTGAGACGTTCGTCTTCGAAGGGTGCCGTAATGAGCTTGGGCATGCTGAGCGGATATGTCGAAGAGCTCGACGCAGACACTATCCCATCTACTGCGGATTTCGCTGCGGAGGTTAACCCGATGTTGGCGGCGCTCGTGACTTTTCATGATGGAGGCGTCGTCGAGCTTTGGGTCAACCACTGCAGGGAAATCGAGGTCCGCCTGCATCAGTCAGAGTTTATGCGCCCTGCTCCTGAGACCTTAGCCGTAAGCATCCAAAGAGCAGCATGGATCGAGCAAAGCGCTTCTTACTTCCGTCACCTGGAACAAGAAGCGGCTTCACGGCTGAGGGAATGCCAAGAGACTTCGAGCGAGACGGCTCGTCTGCGCGCTGAGGTTCAGGCTAACGTTGCCCAAGTGAAGGTTATCTTTGAGGGCCTCCTGGAGCGTATCTCTAATGGGCTAACATTGAAGCGGAAACTCGATGATGCCGAGTGTAATGCCCAGGGTCGTGAAGCAGCTCAGCAGGCCGTTGGGGAGCAGCTTGCGTCCTTCTTGCAGCAACGGGCTCAAGTGGAGGCGGAACTGGCGGTGGTGGCCGATCAGGAAAAGGCATGGAAGGAAGTGCGCGAACAACTGATAGGGCTATTTAAGACGCTTCCTTCCCAGTAGCTGCCTTTGTATCAATATACTTGTAAAATTTTCCTTTTTCGAATAAAATGTATCCATTCTTTATTCTTTTGTACGATTCACCTTGTACTTGATTGAAGTTAATAAATAAATATATACATTTTTTCTTTGCAATGTCTTGTATGCTCTTTTGCTTTCTCCCTTTCTCTTATTATCAGCTTGTTGTCTCAACAAACACGGTTGACAGATAAAAGAGTAAGCATCTTAGTTTTTCCAAGAAACAGCGATGGCTTAGGCCGCAGGTTCAGATCTGCCGCCTAAGACTTTTCAACTCTATGAGCCGTGAGGGTCTCATAGAGATTTTTTCCTCCCTACGGATCGAAAGGATCTCGTAGGTGTATTTTTTCCTTAGGAATCGTGAGGATTCCTAAGTGCGTTTTCTCTTATAAGTCGTAAGGATGTTATAAGAGAATTTTCCCTCTTACGAGTCGAGAAAACCCGTAAGCGGTTGTTTCCCTCCTTATCGAAATTCGACTTTGGAGAGTGAGACCCGTGAATAGTATGCAAGAGATCGTTTTAGACCGACTTGCAGGGTCCCAGTGCTCAGGAAACAAGTTTTTTAATCCCTGCTGCCTAAGGATTTATTGCAAGTTGAGATGAATCGGGAATTTCTCGCGGAGACACTGGTTTCTCTGCGGGCCGACGCGAATCAGGAGGTTCTCATCAAGGACACTAGTTTCCCTGAATTGAGGTATTTGCCGGGGACACTTGTTTCCCTGGGGTTGAAACGAATCGATGTATTCCTGCGGAGACGCTAGTTTCTCTGCGGGTTGACGCGAATCATGATTTTCTCGTCAAGGACACTGGTTTCCCTGAATCGAAGGATTTTGCCGAAGACACTGGTTTCTTCGGGGTTGAAACGAATCGGGAATTTCTCTCGGAGACACTGGTTTCTCTACGAGCCGACGCGAATCAGGAGGCTCTCATCAAGGACGCTAGTTTCCCTGAATTGAGGTATTTTCCCAGGACACTTGTTTCCCTGGGATTGAAACGAATCGATGTATTCCTGCGGAGACGCTAGTTTCTCTGCGGGTCGACGCAAATCTGGATTTTCTCGTCAAGGACACTGGTTTCCCTGAGTCGAAGGATTTTGCCGAAGACACTGGTTTCTTCGGGGTTGAAACGAATCGGGAATTTCTCGCGGAGACACTGGTTTCTCTGCGAGCCGACGTGGATCAGGAGGCTCTCATCAAGGACGCTAGTTTCCCTGAGTTGAGGAGTTTGCCAAGGACACTTTTCCCTGGGGTTGAAACGAATCGATGTATTCCTGCGGAGACGCTAGTTTCTCTGCGGGTCGACGCGAATCAGGATTTTCTCGTCAAGGACACTGGTTTCCCTGAGTCGAAGGATTTTGCCGAAAACACCGGTTTCTTCGGGGTTGAAACGAATCGATGTATTCCTGTGGGGATGCTAGTTTCTCTGCGGGTCGACGCGAATCAGGATTTCTCGTCAAGGACACCGGTTTCCCTGAGTCGAAGGATTTTGCCGAAGACACTGGTTTCTTCGGGGTTGAAACGAATCGGGAATTTCTTGCGGAGACACTGGTTTCTCTGCGAGCCGACGCGAATCAGGAGGCTCTCATCAAGGACGCTAGTTTCCCTGAATTGAGGTATTTTCCAAGGACATTGGTTTCCCTGGAAGTTGAACTGATCTGTGGTGGTCTTTCAGGTTTTATATAAGTTGCCGTCAAAACCGTGAAGCTAAGAATTTGATCTTCGCTTCATTTGCTGGCACTGCGTCTACTGTATTGAGACGAATGTCGCGGTTGTCTCTAGGCTGTTGGTGAACCGTCGAGATTTGGCTTAGCTTTCGGGCGGAGCCTGTTGGGAAGGTGTGGTTCTCTCTTTATTTGTGCCCTTGGATTGTATACAGGGATCAATGTGATCTCAACTGTATGGAAAAAGTTTCATTCATTTTTATTGTTTTATTTCCACGATGCTCTATCATTTCAGCTTTTATATCGCGAAAGTCGTGATTGCCCAATCATTTCGGCTATTTTTCGCGGTGCCCAATCATTTCGGCTATTTATTTTATTTTTACTCGCTTCTTTTTCTTTCGAGTTTTCCAATCATTTCGGCTGTTTTATATGCATACATTTTTACTTGCTGCTTTTTATTGCAAGTTGCCCCATCATTTCGGCTATTTTGCATGCATGTGCGGCTTGCTGGATTTTCACCGTAAACCTGAAATTAGACACCGATTTCGGCATCAGCACCGCTACAACTGGGATATTGCCAGAAGCGAATCATCATTTGCCTCTGTCGATGTCGAACAAAGGTGGCTTAGCGTCCAGGGTTAAGGTCCCGTCGACTAAGGCTTTTAACTTCATGAGCCGTAAGGGTCTCACAAAGGTATTTCTCCCTACAAGTCGTGAGGATCTTGTAGGTGTATTTTCTTCTTAGGAATCGTGAGGATTCCTAAGTGTATGTTCCTCTGTAAGTCGTAACGATCCTACAAGAGGGTTTTCTCCTTGTAAGTCGAGAGGACTTATAAGGGTTGTTCATCATGCGTACATATCCCCAGTCATGGATGGGACTTGATTAGGGAAATGTTTATTCGCGCCCGTGGATTGTATACAAGGATCGGTATTGAGCCACTTGTAGGGCAATATCGAAGGTTGTGGGGGTTGCTTAAGCACAGGTTTAGGTCTCTGTAACTTAAGACTTTCAAATCTTATGAGCCGTGACGGTCCCATAAGAGAGTTCTCCTTACGAGTCGTGAGGATCTCGCAAGTGTATTTTCTCCTTAGGAATCATGGGGATCCCTAAGTGTGTTGCTCCATTGTGAGTCGTAAGGATCTCACGCGGGTGGTTTCTCCTTACAAGGTCGAGAGGACCCTTTAAGTGTCCTTTAACGAGGTTGCGCCCTTTTAGGTTTTCACAAACACTCGTCGGTAGTCCTGCTGTTTTTACTCACGGAGCCCTTTCGGGTTATCATCCATGCCCATTTTGCTTATGGACATACCGTTTTTTTTATTCTTTTTATTCTCTCCTTCCTTTTTTTTACGAGGTCGCGCCCTTTCGGGTTTTCACGAACACTCGCCGGTAGCCCTGCTGTTTTTACTCACGGAGCCCTTTCGGGTTTTCATCCGTGCCCATTTTGCTTATGGACATACCGTTTATCTCGTCAGCCTAAGGATGCTGCGGTAGTAGTTTAAAGACGTTTCGGTCCTTCATTAGTTTAAGGACGTTTCGGTCCGCCATTAGTTTAAGGACGTTTCGGTCCGTGGTTAGTTTAAGGACGTTTCGGTCTGTCTAAGAGAAGGCTGGCTACTGCTTATAAAGTTTGAGCTTAGGAAGATAGCGAGTGGACATAGTCGTCGTCTATCATTGACCTAGGCAGTAACTCGCTAAGCGTAGTATTTCTTTAGGAATCGACCATTTATTGGCCTGTAAGGCCTTTCACCGTGCATATCCATGAGTAGATAGGCTCCACCCTGGTAGACCTTGTCTATGATGTACGGGCCTTCATAGTTTGGCTCGAATTTTCCCCGCTTAGCGCGATTGGGGATCATAGGACTTTTGACCACTAGCATGAGTTCGCCTTGGCGGAATGTCCTCGGACGGGTCAATCTTTCATATGAGCGCGTCATCTTTCCTTTATAGGCCTCCAGATTTTGTTGCGCTATAAGCCGGGTTTCATCAAGGGCATCAAGTTCCTCAAGCCGAAGGTGAGCATTTTCCTCGTCTGTCAGCTCATAGTGGACTGCCACACGTAGAGAGGGTAACTCTATCTCGAGGGGCAGTACTGCTTCTGTACCGAATACCAACGCATATAGCGTTGTGTTCGTGGCTGTCTTGAACGTAGTTCGATACGCCCAAAGAGCTTCTTGTAGCCTCTCATGCCAGTCCTTCTTATTTCGGGACACCGTTTTCTTCATGATCTTTGTCAAGGTCTTGTTGAAGGCCTCAGCTAGACCATTAGCTCGCGGATTATAAACCGAGGAATATCTCCAGTCTATATTGTGTTGTTGCGCGAAGCGACTGATCTTGTGGCTTCTGTAAGCTGGCCCGTTATCGGAGATGATCCGTCGCGGAGTTCCAAACCGATATATGACGTGTGTCTTGAAGAAATGGAGGATATTCTCCGTCTTCACTTCCCTCAGCGGTACTGCCTCTGCCCATTTGGAGAAGTAATCAGTTGTCGCCGGGATGAAACGATGTCCTCTAGACGATGCTGGTTCGATGGGGCCGACTATGTCAGTTCCCCACATTTCGAATGGCCAGCTAGCCACCGTTAGATGGAGTGGATTTGGATGCTGGTGGATGATGTCCCTATGAATTTGGCATGAGTGGCACCGCTTCGCATACTCAAGGCAGTCTTGAATCATCGTGGGCCAGTAGTAGCCCATCCGTTTGATCTTCAACTTCATCTTTGGGCCTACTTGGTGAGAACCGCAGAGTCCGTCGTGAACTTCCTGAACGACTCTTTTCGCTTCGTCAGGTCCCAGACATCTCAACCATAGAGAATCAAATGACCTCTTGTACAGAGTATCATTGACGAAGGCGAAAGACAGAGCTCGTTTCATAAGCTGATGTCTTGAGGACGCATCTACGGGCGCTCGACGGTATTTGAAGTAGTCTATAAAGACTTCTCTCCAATCCTCGGTATTTTCCCAATCTTTTATTTGCAGGGTCGTCTACTCAGTCGCTCCCTTTTCTTTGGATGATTCCGGAGATATTTCCGCTGAGGCAAGTACCCGACGGCTTTGTACCACGATCCAGACGTCATCGAGGTTCTCGTCAGCCAGTTCTTTAGCGAGCTTGGCCAACGCGTCCGCTTTGCTGTTTTCCGCGCGTGGTATGTTTTCCAAAGTGTAGGAAGGGATTTGGGTCAACAGTTGTTGCACCTTTTCGCCGTACTTCACCAACTCTGGCTTGCACGTCTGGTAGTCGCCGTTTACTTGACTAACGACCAGTTGGGAATCTCCGTATATAAGGAGGTTTTCAATTCCCATGTTGATGGCGATCTCGAGGCCTGCTATCAAAGCTTCGTATTCGGCTTCATTGTTTGTCCTCGGCTCTGTTAGAGAGAAAGCAAAGCGCATTATCCCTCCTTGTGGAGTTACAAAGATGAGTTCTACCCCCGATTTGATCATAGGGGTACATTGTTTGCGCTTCTTCATGGAAGATGCTCCGTCGAAATAAAGCTCCCATCGGGTATCACCACCGTCGATCACATCAAACTGTAAGTGCACGGCGGCGCCCCAGCCGTCAATCCGACGCCGGAGTGCGGAAACGATGTTTTTCTTTAACTTTTAAAACCGGCACCACCGCTCACTTTAAACCCGGATCGGTCCATTAATCTAGTTCTAGCTAACTAAAGAACGGGTATAAAGATATACCGAGCGATCCGTGTCCTTCGGTCTTCTCGTCGTCGTCCCGATCTCCCGCGGAATGTCCGGTCTCCACCTCCTCGCCGGAAGGGCACCACGTCGCCGGCTTCTTTTACGGGCTCCCACCTCTGGACCGAGGCAACTCGGGCACGAAGTTGGCGAGTCGACGTGCCTAAGATTTGCTGTAGAATGTAGTGTAGTGCTCTATGTCTCTTTGGGGTTGTAGGAAGTTGCCTTTTGGTGGAGGAATTGATATATTGCAATCTTGTGATGAACTTGGGAATTGTTTTAGCATGAAAAGAACAACAATTCCCCCATCCAAATTTTGGACAGCCCCCACTCAAAAATGTGGCCGGCCTCATGAGGAAAGGGGAGAGGTCAAATGTCAAGGGGGGGGTGTATCTCAATAATGCAAGAGAGAGTGTGGAGTTATGATGAGAAAATCCAATGATCACAACTAAAAGTCCACACTCCAAATCAACCATCATGAACCCATCAAAACAAAAGTCATGGCATGATGAAGCAAGAAGTCAATGAAAAGGTAGAACCATCATGACACAACAACTTGCAAGAACAACCCTCCAAAATGCTAATTTGCACAAATGCAAATAAGCCCTCCTCCACCAAACTTCAGCCAACGAAAGATAGAAAGAAAATTGGCCGAAACGGAAAACAAACTGGCAACTCCAAAAAACTGATCCCGTAATAAATTATAGGAAAACCCCGCTACTGTATATACATACCCGCATTTGTATTCCGACCGAATACAAATGCAATGAGACAAAATCTACACTGTACTATATTAGGATCTGGCTTAAACCAAAGCCCGCTAGTATATTCCGTCCGATCATGATCCGTGGAATACCGCACGTATCTGATCGAACCCTGCCATACCTCCATACGGCCTCTACAGCGTTTCGCCCGAAACTTGAGCAACTGAAAGTGGGAAACTCTAAATACTCGTCAATACAATGGCTATGGATTTAACCACTAGCACGTCAGAGGTATTAGCCATACGTAACGGGCTACCAGCTATTGACCAAAAGAGACGTCGATGAGTGAACTCATCCTGACACCCTACTGAGCCTGTCAGTGACAATATTCGTACTGTCCGGTCCGTTTGTCTATGAGCATCGCATGGCGGGCCTAGGGGGTTGGTAAAAGTCAGACCCCCAAAAGTGGTACAAGTCGTGTCGGAGTATAACCCAGAACACCCTGAGATACTACTGGAATACCTACCTGTAAATCTCCTGCCTCGGCCGAGGGTTTTGTGTAATGGCTCTCTTAGACACAGCGCGACCTCACCCCCAATACGGGGAGAGACGAACCCCTGAAGATCCGCTCACTGCCTCCATGTGGCTCGGGACTGTACCCAACTAAAACCTGTTTGCACGTCTCCTTTGAGCATGGTAGGGTAGTAATCAAAGTACAGTGGGAACTCACACGAGACAAATGACGATCCTCAGGTCGATGAACTAACCTGTACACATGTCACCAGGGAACTGCTATCTGACGTCAGGTATAAGACCAACTAGCATGTTCCTGTCGAGTCCTGTCCGGTGTACTCATAACCCAATGAGCACCTGTATACATCTTAGGTGAACCAACTGACACCGGTGGCTTGTGAGACCGGCCACCACCCCTCGTCGGAGTCTCGACTGTATACACTAGTCTACTCTGGAGTATCGATGCCCTGTCTCGAAACTCCCACGACTAGGGACCTTTTAAGGATGTGCTTATAGACCCCAGCTCCCACGTATATGATCTCCCTCATACTGCTGGTGGTCAAGCAAGAATCCTAGGGGCTCTATCAACGTGCAATAGGGATCAGTAAGGTCACCTAAAGCAGTACACGATGATAAAGATAAACCAGATAGCATACTATCATCTTGAGTAAGACTGTCCTACCGGGATAGGTCCTCCCTCAATCATTGCAATCACGTGCCTGTGATCCAATAATTGACTCTGAGGCCACTATCTCTAACAATCTCCCACTTGCACTCAAGGCTAATTATTGCGATGTCACATACTCACAGCCCGTGTGATACCGAACACCCAACTCCTCTACTAGTCAGTCTCACAAAGCTCGTTTGTGAAACTATTGCGTTCGAGGAATAGCCTCAGTGAGTGGATCCGCTTTGATGTTTCTTTCTATGTCTCTCTATGTCTCAAGTTCGCGGAGAAAGCCATCTCCCAAAATGAGCAATACCTGTCTTAGAATGTGTCTGGATGTCTGATGGGACCTAGCTCATAAATGAACTCCAAATCCAAACTTCTTAGACTGTATCGTCAACTGAACTTAATCAGTATCCTGCGCCATGCCTCCCTTAGTATCCTCCTGGACCACCTGTCCATAATACCGCCCCTCGTCAGAAGGAAAACTATAACTCTGACAACCTCTCTGTCATCCAGGTCACCTTGGAAGCCTGGAATGATAACTGTCTCCCGAATGAGGCTGTCGTTATCATATCCCTAGAACATCCACTTATGTTCTAAAACTGCTTCCGAATGTTTCTCCAGGATTGGATTAATATCAACTTATCGCATCTACTGTAAAAACGACATCTGGTGTGGTACTTGACATCTCATGATTGACTCAATTGCCTAAGCAAATGATCTGCCAATCATGTACATCCCTCTCCCCTTTAGTCTATAAGACAGCTTTAGAGAGGGTGACTCCATCACCTGCAGGTACACCACCATGCCAGGAGTCGTCCATTCTAAATACTCTTAGAATGCTGTCAAGTATCCTGATTGGGACACTTCCCAAATCTAGATCTAAAACCATAGATCCGGTAACCAGAATGTCGGATATAATATCCAAATCCCGTGTAGAGAAACCACTGTGTGATAACCAATGTATAACCGATCGTAGTATAGGAATATCACTTCCTACTCTGTGTATGTCATCCAAATACCAGGACATCACACCCTACTACCTTCTCAACAGATCCACCCCCTATTCTGACGAAGTCAAACCTATGACTGTCACATCAGAAATTGATGATCTATCTCCGCTATGTCTGCTTTAGTCTATAAATAGACATAAGCCACTTGTCCACCAATGTTTCCGCTGCTCCCACTGACTACGACAACCCTCTGGCAGAGTCATATAACACGTACACTTCTAAAGATAGTTTAGAACGACGCTATACTCATCCTCCCGCCGGGTCTCACAGTCTGGAACAACAGAAATGGCAAGTCTGGGTAAACAAGAACTTCCCTGTCACCGTCTTTGAGGCTACCGGAGTAGCTCTCGGGTGCCTGAAGTTACCCACCTTGTCTGCGGAGTGGCCAATGGAATGTCAAACCAGATTGAATCTTTAGGTTCCTATCAAATCTTCAGTATTCGTTTGTGGTTCTGGAATCACTTTCAGTTCTACCATACTCCCACTACTGTTTTCTGAAAAAAAAATCCATTTTTATTAAAACTGTGGCGAGTCTAGAACAATATCACTATTGATCTTCCAGATGGTAGAAAATCAACCCTCGTCATAGCTGTTGGAGATAGTGCCCTCATAGTCAATTATTGGATCGCTAGTACGTGATTGCAATGATTGCGGAGGACCTATCCCGGTAGGGCAGTCTTACTCGAGATGATAGTATGCTATCTGGTTTGCCTTTATCAGTCGTGTACATGTTCAGGTAACTGATTGCATGTTACACTTTGATAGAGCCCTTAGGATCTTGCTTTACTACCAACAGTATGATGGCGATCATATACGTGAGAGTTGGGTAGTTTATATGCATATCCTTAATTGTGGTCCCTAGTCGTGGGAGTTTCGAGACAGGGCATCGATACTCCGGAGTAGACTAGTGTGTACAGTCGAGACCCCGACGAGGGGCGGTGGCCGGTCTCACAAGCCACTGGTGTCAGTTGGATCACCTAAGATGTATACTGGTGCTCATTGGGTTATGAGTACACCGGACAGGACTCGCCGGGAACCTGCTAGTTGGTATTATACATATCGTCAGATAGCAGTTCCCTGGTGACATGTGTACAGGTTAGTTCATCGACCTGAGGTCGTCATTTGTCTCGTGTGAGTTCCCACTGTGCTTTGATTTCTACCCTACCACGGCTCAAAGGAGTCGTGCAAACAGGTAGTTTTTGGGTACAGTCCCGAGCCATATGGAGGCACGTGAGCGGATCGGCAGGGGATTCGTCTCTCCCGGTATTAGGGGCGAGGTCGTGCTGTGTCTAGGAGAGCCATTACACAAAGTCCATGGCCATGGCAGGAGATTTACTGGTAGGTACTCCAGTAGTATCTCAGGGTGTTATTGGGCTTCACTCCGACACGACTTATACTGCTATTGGGGGTCTGACGTTACTAGCCCCCTAGGCAGATATGCGATACTCATTGACGAACGGACCGGACTGTATATACATTGTCACTGTTAGGCTCAGTAGGGTTTTCGGAGGAGTTCGCTCATCGGTCTCCCTTGAGTTCGCTCCTCGGCCACCCTTGAGGTCAGTCCATGGGCAGCCGTTACGCATAGCTAGTGCCACTGACGGTTTGTGGTTAAACCCATTGCCAGGGTACTGACGAGTCATTAGAGTCCCCCACAGACAGTTTCCCAAGTTCGGACGAAACGTTGTAGAGGCCGTATGGTTTTATGCCAGGGTTCGGAAAATGCACGTGCGTTTACGCACGTGTCAGTTTTCGGGCAGATGATACTGGTCGGCTTTGGTTTAAGCCGGATCCGAGTATTATATTGAGTAGGTATAATATATTTGTCTCAGTTGCATTTGTATTCGGTCGTAATACAAATACGGGTATATTTATACAGTTTCGGGGTTATCCTGAAAGTCGTTTCAGGATCACTTTTGGAAGTTGCCAGTTTCCAGTTTTCTATCAGCCGTCTTTTAACATTCGGTTAAAGACGGATTTATCTTTTCTTGGATGAGGTGAGTCAGTGCTTCTAGAAGCTTCTAGAAGGTTCTAGATGATGACTAGGCTTCATGACTCATTAGTGCATTAATGGTTTTATGATGATGTGTTTAATGACTCATGCTTTGATAATTAATGGTTTTGTTTTCCTTAGGATATTTGTTCATAATATCTTTTGCTTAAGGTTACCCTCTTTCTCCTACGGTCACCCCCCTCTTGCTATAAGAGGCCGGCCCCTCTCTCTCCTCCTCACTTCACTTGATGTTTCATTTTGGTTAGAAAAGATTATGATAGTATTCGGGGTGTATGGAATTTTACAGTTCATTTCATTCCATCACCCGATTTCCACGGCAACTTCATTAACCGATCGTCCACGGATTTGGACGAAGTGAGACAAAGTCATCTACTAATTCTCTACATCATTCTTGGTCGTCTCTTTTAGCAAACTTGACGATCGAGTTGCCTCGAGTCAGAGGCGGGAGCCCGTTTAAAGAATCGGTGATGTGGTGCCACCTCGACGAGGATATCGGAGATCGACGAGATCGGAGCAGCCGCAACGGAGCGTGGGATGATGGTTGAAGAACGAAGGACTCGGATCGTTCGGTATAACCATTCTACACTCTTTACAGTTTGTTAGTTTAGCAATAATGGCAGATCCGGGTTAAAGTATACGATAGCGCCAGTTAAAAAGTTTTTGTTCCGCATTTGGTGTCTGTAGACTGCCGGGGCGCTAGCGTAGACTTACAGTGGTATCAGAGCCTCACCATTTTGCTATACTAACTTGTGCTAACACGTTTAAAACTTCGATCGAACCGAAAAACAAAAAATTGCAAAATTCCACTTGACAGTTTCTGTAAATTTTTAAACTGGTCAAAATGACATTTGGACCATACCAGAAAATCAAGCAGGCTTTTCTAGGAAAACTGCAGAAATTCGACAATGTGACTCGACTGTTCAGCCGCGGATCCGCGGCCCAAGCATGGGTTTGGCCGCGGATCCGCCGCAGAAAAGTGACCTCACACTGCCAAATTTCTACAGTGTATTCTATATTGGAAATTGGGATTTTTGGTATATATCGTTTGGGCCCAGGTTTTGTTACTCTTCACCAGAAAGTCGTGGGGCCCACTTTGAGATATTTGGTCGATCGAAATTTAAACATGTTAGTTTACAGTGCTTACATTATATCTCCGACCGGGAATGTCATTTGATCGGTAAACCGCGTCTGATTGCTATAGTTCCTTTAGACGGGTTTGCGAACGTGACATTCGTGTTGATGTTCTGTGTTGTGCTGTGATGTTGCGGATTTGTCGTGGTGGATAGCAGTGTGCAATGGTAGTACAGTTTGTGTTTATTTGTACATTTGATATTGCGGGGCGAGCGTCCAACTTGTGGACTGCCGTCACTGCCTGTTGTATAATATTCTTTTGGGGCACGACCAGGTTGCGGTCGATGTACCTATTGTACTATTTTTCATTACTGTACTAGGTTTTGCCCCGAGACGGAGTGCACGGATAGCCGGGTTCGGGAGGGCAACGGGTCCGCATCTCATGGCTTTGAGAGGCAGAGGGGTCCCACTCTAGAATTGGCAGACTATTCGCCGCACTCGTAGGGGGTACAGGTTGACCCAAGGAGGGGTGCTCAATTTACCGGATTCCGTGAAGTGCCGGGTGTTCCATTCACTATGCTGTGGGGACTACCTCGCTTCAGGTTTCGGCGGGTAACTTGCCGCACCCGTAGGGGTCTAGGTTTCATTGCACAGGCTATCCACACGACAGGGGAACGTCGGGTTTCAGCAGCGGCTCTGTGAAACCCGGGGATCCCAGATATCTGTATTGTTCTGTGATGCTTATTACTTTTCTGTAATGTTGCATACTATCACGCCTGGAGCGATTATTGTATATTGGTTTATATACTATTAGATGTTGTATATGTTTTACACCCGCGCTAGTGCAGTCCCCGCTCTGTCGTTAGTTAAGTAACCTAACGAGTGATAACGGGACCCAGTAACGAATGCGGATGGCATATACGTACATTTTATTTTCGTTCTTTTCTGGTGTGATTGAATGATGGGACTGCGTTGATTCTGATCAACGCAAAGTAAAACAAACCTATATACAGTTGTTGGAACAAATTTAAAAAGTGTTATTGCAAAGACGTTTCCTTTTGTTATGCATAGCGGTATTCAGTGGAATATCCTGCACCTCATTCGACGGGGCAAGGGCCGATATCCCTTCACCGGGACTGACCCCTTGGGCAGAAGTTTGCGTCAGAGTAATAACTTCACTATAGTCGATTACAAGTTGCTTTGCATAGCGGTATTCAGTGGAATATCCTGCACCTCATTCCACGAGGAAAGAGCCGAGATCCCTTTACCGGGAGTGACCTCTTTAGCAAAAGGTTTTCGCCACTATATTTTAAAAAGCTATCAGGTTCCTTCAGCGATATCAAGTTCACTACGCTAAAGGTTTTTCGCCAAAAACCAGCCGTAGCCCTCCGTCACTTTTTTTGGGTATTCAGTAGTATTCAAGCTATGTATTTTGACCTAACGCCAAGGCATAGTGTTTGGTAGCTGCTGGGTATTCAATTGTTGCATAGATAGATGAGTTGATTTGGGACATCCGTTCTGCCATTTTGACCTAACGCCAAGGGCATGTGCGGGTGGGTTCAAATTAACAAGATAGTGATGGGTAGAACTTGGCATGTGACTTATGACATTTTGACCTAACGCCAAGGTTATAAGAGCATGGGGCAAAAATCATATCAGGAGTTTCTAAGAAACTGAAACTTGCCGAGTATGCGCATACCTTCTGGAGTATGAGTAATGTGGATGCATTCCATCACGTTATCATGCGATGAGAGTTGGATCCTGATTCCCACTGATGAGTTGGTTTACTCTTCGGGTGATCCCGATTGATTCTTCTTTAGGTTTGGAGGAGAATTTGACAGGACAGTGGGAGGTTTCCGGATTAGATAAAGTGATAACCATTCTGATCTAGGTTAGAGTGCACGCAGAGTGTTTCTTTTCTCTCTCTCTCTTTGGCAGCGACCTTTGACCGACCCTAGACTATGACTCAGTGACCAGGTTGACCGAACCTTCTTAAAATACTAGCTTTTGGATTGTCTGAGTTGCATAAGTCATTGCTACTCCTTCTTTTACCCTTTGAATTTCTCAGAACACCCGTATTACTACGGATATCCACTTCCATTGGATAGATCCATCGTATGGTTATATACGAACTCGAAGGGACTTCTTCGAGGATGGATCCAGGTTCAGGAGAAATAGAATTGGTTTATTCAGTTGTCTTTTATTATCACCTTCGCTCAGGTTGCGAGAGCTCCTTGGTTTAGGAGAGTACACCTATTACGCTTATTGGATAGTCTTATTCCAAACCATAGGCTGGTGCCGAAAGGTAGGGAATGAAGAAAACCAATTAGCCTAAGTAGGGTGTGCAGAAGGTAATATGTAAAGACAAAATAAAGGGATTAGAAAGAGGGCAAAGTAAATTGCGACTGATATCATTCACGACCAAAACCGCGTACTTCATCGCCGCTCCTATTTCACCTTTAAAAGAATAAGGTATTATTCAGTTGTCTTTTATCATCACCTTCTCTCAGTTGCGAGTACTCCTTGGTTTAGGAGGGTACACCTATTATGCTTACTGGATAGTCTTCTTCCAAACCATAGGCTGGTGCCGAACGGTAGGGAAGGAAGAAAACCATTTAGCCTAACGATGGTGTACAGAAGGTAACGACTAAAGACAAATAAAGGGATTTGGAGAGATGGCAATAAAATATACGGTTGAAGTCATGAATTGGATTATGGAAGAGGCATTGCTATGAATACCAGGATACCCCTACGAAACATTTTCATGTTTCAGTGCATTGTCAAAAGAAAAACTGTTTTCCCGATTAGACACTTACTCCAAGGGTATGTATTTACCAGGTTTCATTCTCATATCTGTATGGTTTTACAGATGATGAGTGGGAGTAAGATATTGGGAATTAGGTGATTATCCTCATTATATCGGAATTCGTTGTAATTGGTGATAGTTGAGGAAATCGCCAGGGTACAGTTTTCCACCTACAACGCACAGGTTTTGAGTTGTTCAACTCAGCGGACTTATACAGAGTATTGTATGTTGTCCAAGTGTCCATCAGGACAAAGGGGTAGGTCCTCGTACTATGTTCTGTTTACTTATAACTTCTCTAGTATTTAGACGAGTGTTTCGTAGAAATACAAGGTCTAAGTTTTGAGAAGTTGTGGGTATAAGAATAAAGTAGAGAACCAGGTGTCACAAGTATCGGGATTCTTCAAAGAGATCGAAGATGTAGATTCTTGTGATTGGTATTCAGATGATAGTGATGGTTTTGAGAAACGTGTTTCTCTTTCAGGTTACTCATAATTGGATGGATTCCTAAGTTGAGTAATGCTGATTAGCCTCTTTCCATTAAGTTGATATGCACTGGAGACAGCTGCATGATTTGAATATGGTTCCAAAGTTTCTGTATTGGATATAGAATAGTACGTACCTTAAAAGAAATTAGGGTACGGGGAGTTGTCCAGCTTATGCTTAAAACCAGACTCTGGATAACTCAGGGCACGTTTCTGTAATGGTTGTTTGTGGGTTGACCCTGGTTATGACGAGGGTTGATATTCTACCATTTGCAAGATCAATAGTGATATTGTTCTTGACTCGCCACAGTTTTAGTAAAAATGGATCTTTTTCAGAAAACAGTAGTGGGGGTATGGTAGAACTGGAAGTGATTCCAGAACCACGAACGATTACGGAAAATTTAATAGGACCTATATATTCGATCAGGTTTGACATTCCAATAGCCACTCCGCAGATATGGTGGGTAACCTCAGACACCCGAGAGGTACTTCGGTAGCCTCAAGGACGGTGACAGGGAGGTTCTTATCTACCCAGACTTGACACTACTGTTGTTCCAGGTTATGAGACCCGGTAGGAGGGTTGTCGTAGTCAGTGGGAGAAACAGAAGCATAGTGGGCAAGATGGTTATATCTATTTATAGACTTGAGCAGTTATAGCGGAGATAGATCATCTAATTTTGATGTGACAGTCATGGGTTTGACTTCAATCAGAATAGAGGATGGATCAGTTAAGGAGGTAGTAGGGTGTGATGTCATGGTATCTGGATGACATACACAGAGTAGGAAGTAAAATTCCTATACTACGATCGGTTGTACTGTGGTCGTCACACAGTTGTTTCTCCAGACAGGATATGGATATAATATTTGACATTCTGGTTTCTAGATCTATGGTTTTAGATCTGGATTTGGGTAGTTTCCCAATGTGGGTACTTTGACAGTTATTCTAATGGTTTTTGGAATAGTTGACTCCTAGCATGGTGGTGTACCTGCAGGTGATGGAGTCACCCTCTCTAAAGGTGTCTTACAGACTAAAGGGGAGAGGGATGTGCATGATTGGCAGATCACTTGCTTAGGCAATTGAGTCAATCATGAGATGTCAAGTACCACACCAAATGTTGGTTTTGCACTAGATGCAATAAGTTTGTATTAATCCAATCCTGGAGAAATATAAGGAAGCAGTTTTAGAACATAAGTACATGTTCTACGGATTTGATGACGGCAGCCTCCTTCGGGAGACGGTTATCATTCCAGGCTTCAAAGGTGACATGGTTGACAGAGTGATTGTCAGAGTTATAGTTTTTCCCTCTGACGAAGAGGGACAGTATTATGGACAGGTGGTCCAAGAGGATACTGTGGGTGGCATGGTGCCGGATACTGATTAGGTTCAGTGATCGATACAGTCTAAGATGTTTGGATTTGGAGTTCATTTATGAACCAGGTCCCATCAGATATCCAGATATATTCTAAGACAGGTATTACTCGATTCGGGAGATGGCTTTCTCCGCGAACTTGAGATTAAGAGAGATATAGGAAGAAACTTCTAGGCGGATCCACTCACTAAGGCTATTTCTCGAACACAATAGTTTCTCAAACGGGCTTTGTGAAACTGATTAGTAGAGGAGTTGGATGTTCGGTTTCACACGGGCTGTGAGTAGTCGACATCGCAATATTAGCCTTGAGTGCAAGTGGGAGATTGTTGGAGATAGTGCCCTCATAGTCAATTATTGGATCACAGGTACGTGATTGCAATGATTGCGGAGGACCTATCCCGGTAGGACAGTCTTACTCGAGATGATAGTATGCTATCTGGTTTGCCTTTATCAGTCGTGTACATGTTCAGGTAACTGATTGCATGTTACACTTTGATAGAGCCCTTAGGATCTTGCTATACTACCAACAGTATGATGGCGATCATATACGTGAGAGTTGGATAGTTTATATGCATATCCTTAATTGTGGTCCCTAGTCGTGGGAGTTTCGAGACAGGGCATCGATACTCCGGAGTAGACTAGTGTGTACAGTCGAGACCCCGACGAGGGGCGGTGGCCGGTCTCACAAGCCACTGGTGTCAGTTGGATCACCTAAGATGTATACAGGTGCTCATTGGGTTATGAGTACACCGGACAGGACTCGCCGGGAACCTGCTAGTTGGTATTATACATATCGTCAGATAGCAGTTCCCTGGTGACATGTGTACAGGTTAGTTCATCGACCTGAGGTCGTCATTTGTCTCGTGTGAGTTCCCACTGTGCTTTGATTTCTACCCTACCACGGCTCAAAGGAGTCGTGCAAACAGGTAGTTTTTGGGTACAGTCCCGAGCCATATGGAGGCACGTGAGCGGATCGGCAGGGGATTCGTCTCTCCCGGTATTGGGGGCGAGGTCGTGCTGTGTCTAGGAGAGCCATTACACAAAGTCCATGGCCATGGCAGGAGATTTACTGGTAGGTACTCCAGTAGTATCTCAGGGTGTTATTGGGCTTCACTCCGACAGGACTTATACTGTTATTGGGGGTCTGACGTTACTAGCCCCCTAGGCAGATATGCGATACTCATTGACGAACGGACCGGACTGTATATACATTGTCACTGTTAGGCTCAGTAGGGTTTTCGGAGGAGTTCGCTCATCGGTCTCCCTTGAGTTCGCTCCTCGGCCACCCTTGAGGTCAGTCCATGGGCAGCCGTTACGCATAGCTAGTGCCGCTGACGGTTTGTGGTTAAACCCACTGCCAGGGTACTGACGAGTCATTAGAGTCCCCCACAGACAGTTTCCCAAGTTCGGGCGAAACGTTGTAGAGGCCGTATGGTTTTATGGCAGGGTTCGGAAAATGCACGTGCGTTTACGCACGTGTCAGTTTTCGGGCAGATGATACTGGTCGGCTTTGGTTTAAGCCGGATCCGAGTATTATATTGAGTAGGTATAATATATTTGTCTCAGTTGCATTTGTATTCGGTCGTAATACAAATGCGGGTATATTTATACAGTTTCGGGGTTATCCTGAAAGTCGTTTCAGGATCACTTTTGGAAGTTGCCAGTTTCCAGTTTTCTATCAGCCGTCTTTTAACATTCGGTTAAAGACGGATTTATCTTTTCTTGGATGAGGTGAGTCAGTGCTTCTAGAAGCTTCTAGAAGGTTCTAGATGATGACTAGGCTTCATGACTCATTAGTGCATTAATGGTTTTATGATGATGTGTTTAATGACTCATGCTTTGATAATTAATGGTTTTGTTTTCCTTAGGATATTTGTTCATAATATCTTTTGCTTAAGGTTACCCTCTTTATCCTACGGTCACCCCCCTCTTGCTATAAGAGGCCGGCCCCTCTCTCTCCTCCTCACTTCACTTGATGTTTCATTTTGGTTAGAAAAGATTATGATAGTATTCGGGGTGTATGGAATTTTACAGTTCATTTCATTCCATCACCCGATTTCCACGGCAACTTCATTAACCGATCGTCCACGGATTTGGACGAAGTGAGACAAAGTCATCTATTAATTCTCTACATCATTCTTGGTCGTCTCTTTTAGCAAACTTGACGATCGAGTTGCCTCGAGTCAGAGGCGGGAGCCCGTTTAAAGAATCGGTGATGTGGTGCCACCTCGACGAGGATATCGGAGATCGACGAGATCGGAGCAGCCGCAACGGAGTGTGGGATGATGGTTGAAGAACGAAGGACTCGGATCGTTCGGTATAACCATTCTACACTCTTTACAGTTTGTTAGTTTAGCAATAATGGCAGATCCGGGTTAAAGTATACGATAGCGCCAGTTAAAAAGTTTTTGTTCCGCATTTGGCGTCTGTAGACTGCCGGGGCGCTAGCGTAGACTTACAATAGCCTGGGTCAACCCACAAACAGCCATTACAGAAACGTGCCTTGAGTTATCCAGAGTCTGGTTTTAAGCAAAAGCCGGACAACTCCCCGTACCTTAACAATGTCAAGATATGAACTGTTCTATATCCAATATAGAAATAGAGGCACTGATTTAATTGAACCAGATTCAAATCATGCAGCTGTCTCCAGTGCATGTTAACTAAATGGAAAGAGGCCTATCAGCGTTACTCAACTTAGGAATGCTTCCAATTACGAGTAACCTGAAAGAGAAGCAAGTTCTCTTAACCATTACTATCAACTGAATACCATACAAAAGTATCTACATCTTCGATCACTTTGAAGAATTCCGATACTTGCAATACCTGGTTCTCTACTTTATTCATATACCTATAACTTCTCAAAATTCGGACCCTGTGTTTCCACGAAACACCTGTCTAAAAACTAGAGAAGTCATAAGTAAACCGAATATAGTACGAGGACCATCCCCTCTGTCCTGATGGACCCTGGACAACATACAATACTCTGTATAAGTCCCTTGGGTCTGATAACTCAATCCCTGTGTGTCTTAGGTTGAAAACTGTACTTATGGTTATGAAGAATTACACCGCTGTTCAATGCTCCTTACCTAATCATCTACTGACATAGGTAAATGTCATAGACATAATTTCAAAAAGGTATATCTCTCTCTATAAAAATAGACGTACAGATATATCAATTTGAAATTGGTGCATAACAGCGGATATTCAAAACCAAATATTTACCGACCGGCAAACAATCCAGGCGATTTCCTCAAATATCACCAATTACAACGAATTCCGATATAATGAGGAAGATCACCTAATTCCCAATAACTTACTCCCACTCATCATCTGTAAAACCATACAGATGTGAGAATCATACCTGGTAAATACATACCCTGGAGTAAGTATCTAATCGGGAAATCAGTTTTCCTTTAACAATACACAGTGAAACTGAAACATTGAAATGTTTCGATGGGGTATCCCGGTATTCCTAGTAATGCCTCTTCCATTATCCAGATTCACAACTGTAACCGTATAATTCTTTGCCATCTCTCCAAATCCCTTTATATGTCTTTAGTCATTACCTTCTGTACACCTCTTTAGGCCAAATGGTTTTCTTCCTTCCCTACCGTTCGGCACCAGCCTATGGTTTGGAAGAAGACTATCCAATAAGCATAATGGGTGTACTGTCCTAATCCTAGGAGCACTCGCAATGCGAGAGAAGGTGAAGATAAAAGACAACCGAATAAACCTTATTCCTATTTCTCCTGAACCAGAATCCATCCCCGAACTGGAACAAGTTCCTTTCGAGTTCGTATATAACCATACGATGGAGTATCCAATAAACTGTGGATCTTCGTAGTGATACGGAGTGTCCTGGAGAAATACAAAGGTGATTTAGGATTGGCGAAGAAATACTTGGTTTGGTCGTGAATAGCAGTCGCAATTTACTTTGCCATCTTACTAATCCCTTGATATGTCTTTACTTAATACCTTATGTACACCATCGTTAGGCTAATTGGTTTTCTTCATTCCCTACCGGTCGGCACCTGCCTATGGTTTGTAAGAAGACTATCCAATTTGCGTAATAGGTGTACTATCTCCTAAACCAAGGAGTACTCGCAACCTGAGAGAAGGTAAAAGGAAAAGATAACTGAATAGTCCTATTCGTTTTCTCCAGAACCGGAAACCATTCTCGAATAAATTCCTTCGAGTTTGTATCTAACCATACGATGGTTTTGTCTAATGGAAGTGGACGTTCGTAGTAATACGGGGTGTCGTGGAGAAAAGGGTAAAAGTAGGAGTGGCGATGAGGTTTGCAACTCTGACAATCCAAAAGCCAGTGTTTTAGAAGGTTCGGTCAACTTGGTCACTGAGTCATAGTCTTAGGGTCGGGTCAATGGTCGCTGCCAAAGAGAGAGAGAAAAGAAACACACAGCGTGCACTCTAACCTAGATCAGAATGGTTATCACTTTATCTAATCTGGAAACCTCCCACTGTACCGTCAAATTCTCCTCCAAACCTAAAGAAGAATTAGTCGGGATCACCCGAGGAGTAAACAAACTCATCAGTGGGAATCGGGATCCAACTATCATCGCATGATAACGTGACGGAATCCGCTCACGTTATCACACTCCAGAAGGTATGCGCATATCTGGCAAGTTTCAGTTTCTTTAGAATCTCCCGATGTGATTTCTGCCCCATGCTCTTATGACCTTGACGAAGGCCAACAAATCATAAGTCACATGTCAAGTTCTACCCGTCGTTCTCCAGGTTAATTTGAGCCCACCCGCACAAGCCCTTGACTTTGGCCAACAAGGCTATACGACTGCCCCAAACCAACGCATCTATCTATGCTACAGAAAGGAAACAAGCAGCTACCATACACTATGCCTTGACGAAGGCCAACAAATATAGCATGAATACTACGTGCTACCCGTCTGAAACGACGGAGGGGTACGAATAGTTTCTAGCGAAAACCTTTAACGTAATGAACTTGATATCGTTGAAGGAACCGGATAGCTTTTATAAAAATATAGTGACGAAAATCTTTGCTAAAGAGGTCACTCCCGATGAAGGGATCTCGGCTCTTTCCCCGTAGAATGAGGTGCAGGATATTCCAACTGAATACCACGGTGCAAAGCAAAAGTAATCGGCTATAGTGAAGTTATTGCCCTGACGCAAACTTCTGTCCAAGGGGTCACTCCCGGTGAAGGGATCTCGGCCCTTGCCTCGTCGACTGAGGAGCAGGATATTCCAACTGAATACCACTATGCAAAACAAAAGTGAACGTCCTTGCAATAACAGCGTTTTGAAAAGTGTTCCAACAACATCAGAATAGGTTTGTTTTTAACTTGCATTGATCCGAATCAGCGCAGTCCCATCAATTGATCACACCAAACGAAAATAATGATGTACGTATATGCCATCTGCATTCGCCACTGGGTCCCGTCATTACCGGTTAGGTTAGTTAACTAACGACAGAGCGGGGACTGGACTAGTGCGGATGCAAAACATATACAACATCTACTAGTATATATATCAATATATAATATTTCGCTCAAGGCGTGATAAAATGCAACATCACAGAAATGTAATAAGTATCACAGAACAATACAGATATCTGGGATCCCCAGGTTTCACAGAGCCGCTACTGAAACCCGATGTTCCCCTGGTCGTGTGAATAGCCTGTGCAATGAAATCCTAGACCCCTACGGGCGCGGCAAGTTACCCGCCAAAACCTGAAGCGAGGCAGCCCCCTTCAGCAACGTGAATGGACCACCCGGCACTTCACGGAATCGGGTAACTTGAGCACCCCTCCTGGGTCAACCTGTACCCCCTACGAGTGCGGCGAATAGCCCGCCAATTCTAGAGTGAAGCCCCCTCCGTCGCAATGCCATAAGATGCGGGCCCGTTGCCCTCTAGAATCCGGCTATCCGTGCACCCCCACCTTGGGGTAATCCTAGTATAGAAAGTAAAATATACATACAACGGGTACATCAACCTCAACCTGATCATGCCCCAAAAAGAATAATATACAAACAGGAAGTGACGGCAGTCCACATGTCGGACGCTCGCCCCACAATATCAAATGTACATAATACAATCAAAACTGTACTACCATTGCATCCAGACTATCCCCCACGACCAATCCGCAACATCACAGCACAATCACAGAACATCAACGTGAATGTCACGTTCGCAAATCCGTCTAACCAGGCTATAGCAGTTAGACAGGATTTTACCGATCAAGTGACATTCACGGTCGCAGATATAATGTAAATACTGTGAACTAATGTGTTTAAAATTTTCGATCGATCAAATATACCCAAGTGGGCCCCAAGCACTACTGTAGCACTCACAGAAAATCTGGGCCCAAAAAGAATGTTCCAAAAACCCTATTTTCAAGTCAGGAGCATTCTGTAAACTGTTGGTACACTGAACAGTGAAAGTAGCGGCGGAACCGCGGCCTAAGCATGGGTTTGGCCGCGGTTCCGCGGTGGGGTAGTGCGATCACGAGACCAAATTTTTACAGAAGGCTTAGAATTCCCTGCACATCATTCTGCAATGACCTGAAAAATTTTTGGAGCCAAAAAAATTCGACAGAAACTGATGCACATGAAAAATACGGTTTTGGAATATTTGTTCGATCGAAGCTTTAAACATACTACTGCAAGCTAGACTGGGTTAATGGCGTGGCTCTGATACCATGTAAGTGCACGGCGGCGGCCCGGCCGTCAATCCGACGCCGGAGTGCGGAAACGATGCTTTTCTTTAACTTTTAAAACCGGCACCACCGCGCACTTTAAACCCGGATCGGGCCATTAATCTAGTCCTAGCTAACTAAAGAACGGGTAGAGAGATATACCGAGCGATCCGTGTCCTTCGGTCTTCTCGTCGTCGTCCCGATCTCCCGCGGAATGTCCGGTCTCCACCTCCTCACCGGAAGAGCACCACGTCGCCGGCTTCTTTTACGGGCTCCCACCTCTGGACCGAGGCAACTCGGGCACGAAGTTGGCGAGTCGACGTGCCCAAGATTTGCTGTAGAATGTAGTGCTCTATGTCTCTTTGGGGTTGTAGGAAGTTGCCTTTTGGTGGAGGAATTGATATATTGCAATCTTGTGATGAACTTGGAATTTTTTTTAGCATGAAAAGAACAACAATTCCCCCATCCAAATTTTGGACAGCCCCCACTCAAAAATGTGGCCGGCCTCATGAAGTAAGGGGAGAGGTCAAATGTCAAGGGGGTGTGTGTATCTCAATAATGCAAGAGAGAGTGTGGAGTTATGATGAGAAAATCCAATGATCACAACTAAAAGTCCACACTCCAAATCAACCATCATGAACCCATCAAAATAAAAGTCATGCCATGATGAAGCAAGAAGTCAATGAAAAGGTAGAACCATCATGACACAACAACTTGCAAGAAAAATCCTCCAAAATGCTAATTTGCACAAATGCAAATAAGCCCTCCTCCACCAAACTTCAGCCAACGAAAGATACAAAGAAAATTGGCCGAAACGGAAAACAAATTGGCAACTCCAAAAAACTGATCCCGTAATAAATTATAGGAAAACCCCGCTACTGTATATACATACCCGCATTTGTATTCCGACCGAATATAACTGCAATGAGACAAAATATACACTGTACTATACTAGGATCTGGCTTAAACCAAAGCCCGCTAGTATATTCCGTCCGATCATGATCCGTGCAATACCGCACGTATCTGATCGAACCCTGCCATATCTCCATACGGCCTCTACAGCGTTTCGCCCGAAACTTGAGCAACTGAAAGTGGGGGACTCTAAAGACTCGTCAATACTATGGCTGTGGATTTAACCACTAGCACGTCAGAGGTATTAGCCATACGTAACGGGCTACCAGCTATTGACCAAAAGGGACGTCGATGAGCAAACTCATCCTGACACCCTACTGAGCCTGTCAGTGACAATATCCGTACAGTCCGGTCCGTTCGTCTATGAGCATCGCATGGCGGGCCTAGGGGGTTGGTAAAAGTCAAACCCCCAAAAGCGGTACAAGTCGTGTCGGAGTATAACCCAGAACACCCTGAGATACTACTGGAATACCTACCAGTAAATCTCCTGCCTCGGCCGAGGGCTTTGTGTAATGGCTCTCCTAGACACAGCGCGAGCTCACCCCCAATACCGGGAGAGACGAACCCCTGAAGATCCGTGATTGAAGGGAATTCTTGATGTGTAGTATGAAATAGTAAAGAAATCACAACCAAAAATTATTTGACCGCAATCAACTACGGTGTCGGATTGTAGATTGTAAGTGAGTGCGGATCGTCCTCAGGGAAAGTGTAATCGTTCGTCTTTTGAATTAGATGAATTGAAACTTTAATGAAAAGAAAACAAAACAATTCATGATTTAAAATTGAAGTTCAAGAAATGAGAAAAAACTAGATCTAAGAAAGCATTAAAAGATAGAATCAAGAATTGATCGTTTGTTGATTTTTCCAAACCAAATATCAAGAATCGAAATGAGGCTCGTAGGAATCGATCGGATCTATAGATGTGATATAATCTTACGATGACGTATTCTTATCCTTCGATGAATTGATACTAGATCGATGATGATCTACGAGAATTAGGGATTTCTTGTGAAACTAGGGTTTCATCTCATCCCTTGTTCTTTCGTCGATATCATTCACATTCTAGCCTCTAGTAAATTCAAGAAACGATCGTAGATCCCTAATTTCGAGCGATCACAATCAAGAAAGCATCGCTACGAAACTAGGTCATCGATTCTTGAACTTGCTAGGGTTTACAAAACTCGTAGGACTTAAAAATCGTATTAAGATTTGTTACATCATCATTCTACAATCGTCTCGACTCCTTTACGAGCGGAGTTTTACTCACACATCACAACAAGAACAACAATTACAAATTGAGATATAATCATGATGCAAGAATTAAAAGAAAGCAAGATAAAAGAATTTCACCTTTTATTTATATCAACAATTTAGTTACATTCGCTCAAGAACTACAAGAGGAAGAACTTAATCGTCGACTTGGCTTCGCTCGTCTCCGTGGATCGCGGATCGGCTTGGATCACTTGCCCGATTGAAGATCGGCTCGGCTCCTAAAAGGTTGAAGGCTTCTCACTTGATTTGGTACTCAAGATCTTGGATTTGGAGTGGAATTAGGGTTAGGGTTTCGCACAAGCCTTGTCACGAGACTTGTGGAAAAATGGTGTAGAATGAACCAATGGTTATTGATTAGCCTTTAACCCTAGGTCTAGGTTCCTATTTATAGATAACTAACCCTAGATCTAGGATTTCAAATTCTAAGTTTCCCTCCTAAAGTTTGTTGAGGAAATTCAAATTTCCCTCCAAAAGTTAGTTAGGGGAGAAGCTTCTAGATGTGATTAGTTAGGAGGGAGCTTCTAGAAGAGGATTAGTTAGGAGCTTAATTAGGATTAGCCTTGCTTAATTTTCTTTGCTGATCTGGCAGTATCTTCGAGGGTATTCTGGAACTTAACATATCAGAAAAGACTGTGGGCCCAGAGATTGAGATTCTGCACTGAAATTGAAGCGATGACGTGGCAGAAGCACGGCGGATCCGCGGCTCAAGCCAGATCCAGCCGCGGATCCGCGGCGCCTTTGGTGAGTTGGGGCTTGGGCTCTCTGGTGTGGTCTTGGGCTGTTGTATGGGCCTTTATGTGATATATAGAATTGTATAATTCCTTCTGAATTGCTACCAGATCTGAAATGATTGAATTGGCGTAATGTTGATCAGCTCTTTGGTTTTTCTTCCGTATTTTCCTGCACAGACTCAAGACAAGTGTTGCGCAAATGCAGAAATGATGCGATGCCATGAAATGCGGTTAATTTCCTTTAAAGTGTCGGTTTAAAAGTCTAATACATGAAATCTCATATTTTGTGACAGATTTGCTAATATGTAGAATATGAATGCCGAACACTTCTAAATGTATGCAAATGTTACGGAAATTGCCGGCTAAAATATACAATATTTTCGACTGATCAAATACCCCCAAACTTAATTTCGATCGTCTCGAGCGAATGTTTTATTAAAAAGAGAATGAGAAAATAAAGAAAGAGAAAAACTAACTAGCACACTTTCGTAGGCAACACGATTGCACTGAGCACGTGCAACAAGCCTTTAAACCTATAGGTGTCCCTAGTAGGAGGAGTATTGTCTCCTGAGGGTTTTCAGCGGATTGCACCCACAAAATCCAATAATAAAAGAAAGATCATGAATATTACATTTAAAGAAAAGAATTGTAAAAGAAAAGCCTTGAAAATTAGGGTTTCCAACTAAGCTAGCTTTTCGGTTGTCATGAGCCCTATCTTAATGGTCATGAAAAGATGTCGGAAATCACGTCCTCCCTCAATAAAACATCGTCTTATTCTTCATTCCTATATGTTTTCCAAACATCGATCATATCACCCTGCGTGTGTGTAAAGACATCCCTACACCCGGAGAATTCAATTCAAGCTATCATACTCTTGCCTATCAGCCTCAGTACTTTTTAATTAATGAATATTTAGACGAAATTGCTCACACACTTTCATGCGACCGTTAATACTTCTTGAGGTACTAACCGACCGATTACTCCTGTGCTTGCTTACTTGGTGTATTTTCCTCGTCTTGCACCACCTCAGGCATAGCAGTGACTCTCAGACCAGTTGGCCTTAGGGCACTAGGTGAAGAAGTACCCTTGCTATACATTTTTTATTGCCTTTGGTGATAACAAAACCAGTGTCCATTTTTCTCACCAATTTATATTTTCTTTATTCATTTTTTTTTTATTTCCTTCATACATCGGCTTTAAGACAAGAGCATTTCAAGGTATCCTCTACTATCCCAGGCTTCAAGACGTGTATAAGTGCGAATAGCAGGGTATCAACGTTCAAAATGTTTGGCTTCCAGAATAGAAACTATTTTTCAGACTTATTTTTATCCTCAGATTAGTGACGTCCTTCATCTTACTAACCCTTGGGACAACGGCTCATAACTACTTATTACTAGTTCGTATAAGAAAACTTCTAATTTTCTTAGTTTTCTTAAATTTTTCTAATCTCATGGGTGTAATTTTTCACTATCTAAACTTTTATTATCTTATTTATGTACAAAAATATTTTTATAGTTTTGAAAATTTTTAAATTTTTATAGGTTTTTTTTTTAAAAAAAAAATGTTTTGTGCTTATGCAAAGTGATATGCAAATGATGCAAAAATAAGCACAAACCTCTCCCAAACTTGTTTTCAACAGTGTCCTCACTGTTGCCATCTGCTAAATCTCGAAAAACCTGTAAGCTTAGGAGGAATTTATTAGTGGGGGCAAAATATTTAAGTGAAGAACCTCCCCCAAACTTATTCTTGGCTCAAAATTTGTAAAAATTTTCTTTTCAAGAGCCCGATTATACCCTCCCAAACTTGAGTTATGCAATGTTAATATTTGAAAATCACAAGTGGGGGTCAAAAAATCATTGGTCGATGCCAAGCTTTGCTAAGACCGAAGGTTAACACCAACCATTCAAAAAATTTATCAATGCAGTGCTCGGGTTGGTGGAAGAAGAAGTGGGGAAAGGTTAAGTGGTGGAATAGAATGTGTGTGCGTCTCATATTGGAGAGACGATGCAGTGAATGTGATGGATTACTCGCATTCTTTTTACAGTTCAAAAGAAGGGGTGGAGGTTCAATTTCATTGGTTGGGATATGATTCATCTCAACACCTGTGTCATTCAAAAATGCGAGTTCATCAGCGAAGATCTCCTCAAAAGTTCCATTAATACCCCGATGAATAATGTCATCACAAAGTGCGGGGTGATCTTCAGACTCTAAGAACAGTTCATAATCCGTGTTAATTGTTGACCCGGACATCTCGGTGGAAGAGTCCGTATGTGTATGATACATAGTTGGGTCAAACAATAACGTATGAAAAGAGTCAAGATCGATATCAGGAGGATCATCAAATTCGCTGCTGTCGACATCCATTAAGTCGACAGAACATACCTGAGCAGTAGGTTCGGAGGGTACACTTCCCAACTTGTAAATGTTCAGCTCTATTGACCTATTCCCGAAAGATAGGGTCATAGAACCGTTACGACAGTTGATAATAGCATTGGAAGTGGCCAAAAAGGGGCGACCTAAAATCACCGGAATTTGATTCCGTGGGTTCGCTACAGGTTGTGTATCAATTACAATAAAATCTACCGGGAATATGAATTCTCCGATTTTTATTAACACATCCTCCAGTTCACCCCTAGGTTTGGTGATTGATCGGTCAGCCATCTGGAGAGTGCAATTGGTTGGCTTCAACTCTTCGATTCCTAATTGCTCATAAACTTAGTATGGAAGCAAGTTAACACTAGCGCCAAAGTCTAATAGAGCACGGTTAATGTGTTTTTCCCCAATAGAAACGGAAATAGTAGGATATCCAGGATCCTTACGTTTCCTCGGTAATTGTTGGGGGAAAGCCGTGTCTATTGTCTTTTCCATGAAAATCTTCTTGGGCACTGGATTCTTCCTCTTCCTAGTGCACAAGTTCTTAAGAGTTTTCGCATAAGACGGAACTTGTTGGATGGCATCTAGGAGAGGGATGTTGGTGTTTACTTGCTTAAAAATGTTCATAATCTTCTCCATATGTGGACTCGGTGTGTTAGCCCTTAACCGATTAGGATAAGGTGCTTTAGCAATAAGCATTGGGTCCATCATAGGAGAAGGAAGTATGTGTGGAACCGATCCCAAAATAGAAGTGGGGATCGTCCGTGGAGAGGTAAAAGAGGTGGGCTGTAGTGGCGAGCCTTTTGGGAAATGGAGAATAGGCTTGGAAGAAGAAGGTGGGGTAGAAGAACTGGGGTCAGAAGTGTGTGTGTGAGGAAAGGTCTCAGCCGGGGTTCTATTGATTGATTTATCTGTATCATCAAACTCTTCCCCAAGGTGATGGTCAAGCACTCTTCCAGATCTCAACGTGATCTCATCCACAGGATGTGAATAGCCAGAATTAGGTAAAGGTTGAGTTGGAAGTTTCCCTTTCTCACTCGCACTCATTTCGGCTCTTAACCGTGAAATTTCTGCTTTCATCGATTTGATACTCTCAGCTTGGGACGATGAGTTTTTCTCAATTTTATCGACAGAAGATTTCATTTCAGCCGAAACTTGCATGATATTTGTTAAGACCAAATTCATGCATTGTGCAAATGAATAGGATTCATCAGTCCCGGTCAACTGCAAAGGACTAGATGGTGCAAAAGTGTTGACCGGATTTTGAAAATTTTGTGCTTGAAAGGGGTGCTGACTCAATTGTGGTGGTTGTTGTTGTGGTGGAGGGGCCCTTTGGAAATGATTCGTGTTTGGAACCGTGTTTTGAAATTGTGATTGGTTCCAAGCAAAGTTAGGGTTATTCCTCCAACCCTGATCATATGTGGAGGAAAATGGATCGTTTCTAGGTCTTTGAAATGCGGCATCGGTATGCTCATGATCTTGAAACGGACATTCTTCCGTCAAGTGAGACGGATCAGAACAACAACCACATACAGTTTTGGAGAGTGATATTTGACTTAGGGCGGCGGCTAAAAATTTATTTTCCATATTCTCGAGTTTCTTATTGATAGCTGCAATGTCAGCTCTAACTCCTATGGAAATATCATTGCCATCCCTAGATGATTGACTCACACCCTCCCACTGTAATGATTTTTCAGCGAAATCTTCTAGAAAGTTCCATGCTTCCCCATCATCTTTGGTCATAAAGTTGCCTTGACACATGGATTCAAGGGACTGTCTTGTGTAAGGAGTAATGCCCTCATAAATGATTCGGCACAATTCCCATCTCGGGATGCCGTGATGTGGACATTGGACTAACAGATCCTTGAAACGTTCAAGACATTTTGAAAATGTTTCATTTGGAAGCTGGGTGAATTGATAGATTTCGCTACGGACTCGAGCTGTTTTGTGATGTGGGTAGAATTTCTTAAGGAATGCTTTAACGAATTCGTCCCAATTTGAAATGGAATGTGCGGTAGTGTTATATAGCCACTTCTCGGCTAAATCGCACAAAATGAATGGGAGAAGACGAAGACGGAAAGCATCCACAGACAACTGTGAGGTACCCATCATTGCGCATACATTTTCAAATTTCGTGATAAACACGTATGCATCTTCAGACTCGAGACCGTGAAATTTTGGTAGAAGGTTGATGTATTGGGGTTTTATTTGAAAATTTTCCCCGTTGGCTGGTGGTGTGGAAAGACAAGTGGAAAGTGGGCCTCGTGTAGGATAACATCTCTCTTGGAGAGAGATGCGAGGTGGATTCTGCGCACCAACGGACGGCGGCAGAGTAGTGGAAAAGAAGTTCGATGGAGGTGGATCCATCGAAGTGGGTGTGGTGGTGGGTAAAAGAAAGGTAAATGTAGAAATATCGACTTTTGGGTCGATCAGGGGACGCGGACTAACGGGCACTAGAAACCCGTGTCCAGCCTATCTTGCACTAAAAAGGGTTAGTACAAGTGGCAGCGTGAATTTATAATTAGGGGAAATGAAGTGTTGGTGTTTGTTTTAAAAATTGATACGGATTTTGAAAATATGATGCAACACAACAAATGCAACACACAAAACCCTAAAATCTAGTGGTCACCTAGGTCAAACTCTAGACCGCTCCTAACTGCCAAAAGACAAGTCGCAGGATAAATCCTCCACTGCCTCTTTGTTCCCCTGTGGCCGGATAAGTGCCAGGTAAGTGGGAAGGTACTCCACTACGTAAGTAGTGGGCCTAATTAAAAACAACTAGCCTTAGACACACTCGCCTTAGGCACCACAAGAAAACTTGGATAAGCAATGAATTACCCACGGCCTTCTCTTGTCCTAATTGAGCGCGACAGTCCTTAGAGTCATCTCTAGATATTTTTTAGTTAATGTGGGTCAATGCGGATGCAAGTTTTGCGATTTTCGGGGCCTAGGAAAGGTAATGAACTCCCCACCTAATTTGAATTTGGTCGTGCCCCTTAAATTCCGTATTAATATGCAAACAACCAAAAGAATCAAAAACACGCACAAAATTTTTATTGCTTTTGCGGCGCTGCGATTATTTGCAAAGAAACCTGCAGCAAAGTGTTAATTAGAGTAGATGAGGTAAGAGATAAGAAAGTACAGAGAGTTACTGAGAAAAATTGGTGCAGTGAACAGTCAACACAGCCGCGCTTCCGCCGCAAACTGAAGGATAACGCCGCGGATCCGCCGCGGTCCAAGGTGATCTCTGCACGAAACTTTCACAGTAGGTTCCTGTTCACTTGAAAGGCTCTCTGGAATTTTCAGAATAATTTTTCTCCAGCTCCAATGATTCCAGATTTTCTCGCAATCAAATCACAACAACACGTATTAGTGTTTGCGCGAATTTTGATCTAAAAATTATAATGGAATAAATTGTTCAACTCAAATTTCAAAATACGAACTATTAGCGCACTATCCCCGGCAACGGCGCCATTTGATTGAATGGAATTCTTGATGTGTAGTATGAAATAGTAAAGAAATCACAACCAAAAATTATTTGACCGCAATCAACTACGGTGTCGGATTGTAGATTGTAAGTGAGTGCGGATCATCCTCAGGGAAAGTGTAATCGTTCGTCTTTTGAATTAGATGAATTGAAACTTTAATGAAAAGAAAACAAAACAATTCATGATTTAAAATTGAATTTCAAGAAATGAGAAAAAACTAGATCTAAGAAAGCATTAAAAGATAGAATCAAGAATTGATCGTTTGTTGATTTTTCCAAACCAAATATTAAGAATCGAAATGAGGCTCGTAGGAATCGATCGGATCTATAGATGTGATGTAACTTACGATGACGTATTCTTATCCTTCGATGAATTGATACTAGATCGATGATGATCTACGAGAATTAGGGATTTCTTGTGAAACTAGGGTTTCATCTCATCCCTTGTTCTTTCGTCGATATCATTCACATTCTAGCCTCTAGTAAATTCAAGAAACGATCGTAGATCCCTAATTTCGAGCGATCACAATCAAGAAAGCATCGCTACGAAACTAGGTCATCGATTCTTGAACTTGCTAGGGTTTACAAAACTCGTAGGACTTAAAAATCGTATTAAGATTTGTTACATCATCATTCTACAATCGTCTCGACTCCTTTACGAGCGGAGTTTTACTCACACATCACAACAAGAACAACAATTACAAATTGAGATCTAATCATGATGCAAGAATTAAAAGAAAGCAAGATAAAAGAATTTCACCTTTTATTTATATCAACAATTTAGTTACATTCGCTCAAGAACTACAAGAGGAAGAACTTGATCGTCGACTTGGCTTCGCTCGTCTCCGTGGATCGCGGATCGGCTTGGATCACTTGCCCGATTGAAGATCGGCTCGGCTCCTAAAAGGTTGAAGGCTTCTCACTTGATTTGGTACTCAAGATCTTGGATTTGGAGTGGAATTAGGGTTAGGGTTTCGCACAAGCCTTGTCACGAGACTTGTGGAAAAATGGTGTAGAATGAACCAATGGTTATTGATTAGCCTTTAACCCTAGGTCTAGGTTCCTATTTATAGATAACTAACCCTAGATCTAGGATTTCAAATTCTAAGTTTCCCTCCTAAAGTTTGTTGAGGAAATTCAAATTTCCCTCCAAAAGTTAGTTAGGGGAGAAGCTTCTAGATGTGATTAGTTAGGAGGGAGCTTCTAGAAGAGGATTAGTTAAGAGCTTAATTAGGATTAGCCTTGCTTAATTTTCTTTGCTGATCTGGCAGTATCTTCGAGGGTATTCTGGAACTTAACATATCAGAAAGGACTGTGGGCCCAGAGATTGAGATTCTGCACTGAAATTGAAGCGATGACGTGGCAGAAGCGCGGCGGATCCGCGGCTCAAGCCAGATCCAGCCGCGGATCCGCGGCGCCTTTGGTGAGTTGGGGCTTGGGCTCTCTGGTGTGGTCTTGGGCTGCTGTATGGGCCTTTATGTGATATATAGAATTGTATAATTCCTTCTGAATTGCTACCAGATCTGAAATGATTGAATTGGCGTAATGTTGATCAGCTCTTTGGTTTTTCTTCCGTATTTTCCTGCACAGACTCAAGACAAGTGTTGCGCAAATGCAGAAATGATGCGATGCCATGAAATGCGGTTAATTTCCTTTAAAGTGTCGGTTTAAAAGTCTAATACATGAAATCTCATATTTTGTGACAGATTTGCTAATATGTAGAATATGAATGCCGAACACTTCTAAATGTATGCAAATGTTACGGAAATTGCCGGCTAAAATATACAATATTTTCGACTGATCAAATACCCCCAAACTTAATTTCGATCGTCTCGAGCGAATGTTTTATTAAAAAGAGAAGGAGAAAATAAAGAAAGAGAAAAACTAACTAGCACACTTTCGTAGGCAACACGATTGCACTGAGCACGTGCAACAAGCCTTTAAACCTATAGGTGTCCCTAGTAGGAGGAGTATTGTCTCCTGAGGGTTTTCAGCGGATTGCACCCACAAAATCCAATAATAAAAGAAAGATCATGAATATTACATTTAAAGAAAAGAATTGTAAAAGAAAAGCCTTGAAAATTAGGGTTTCCAACTAAGCTAGCTTTTCGGTTGTCATGAGCCCTATCTTAATGGTCATGAAAAGATGTCGGAAATCACGTCCTCCCTCAATAAAACATCGTCTTATTCTTCATTCCTATATGTTTTCCAAACATCGATCATATCACCCTGCGTGTGTGTAAAGACATCCCTACACCCGGAGAATTCAATTCAAGCTATCATACTCTTGCCTATCAGCCTCAGTACTTTTTAATTAATGAATATTTAGACGAAATTGCTCACACACTTTCATGCGACCGTTAATACTTCTTGAGGTACTAACCGACCGATTACTCCTGTGCTTGCTTACTTGGTGTATTTTCCTCGTCTTGCACCACCTCAGGCATAGCAGTGACTCCCAGACCAGTTGGCCTTAGGGCACTAGGTGAAGAAGCACCCTTGCTATACATTTTTTATTGCCTTTGGTGATAACAAAACCAGTGTCCATTTTTCTCACCAATTTATATTTTCTTTATTCATTTTTTTTTTATTTCCTTCATACATCGGCTTTAAGACAAGAGCATTTCAAGGTATCCTCTACTATCCCAGGCTTCAAGACGTGTATAAGTGCGAATAGCAGGGTATCAACGTTCAAAATGTTTGGCTTCCAGAATAGAAACTATTTTTCAGACTTATTTTTATCCTCAGATTAGTGACGTCCTTCATCTTACTAACCCTTGGGACAACGGCTCATAACTACTTATTACTAGTTCGTATAAGAAAACTTCTAATTTTCTTAGTTTTCTTAAATTTTTCTAATCTCATGGGTGTAATTTTTCACTATCTAAACTTTTATTATCTTATTTATGTACAAAAATATTTTTATAGTTTTGAAAATTTTTAAATTTTTATAGGTTTTTTTTTTTAAAAAAAATGTTTTGTGCTTATGCAAAGTGATATGCAAATGATGCAAAAATAAGCACAAACCTCCCCCAAACTTGTTTTCAACAGTGTCCTCACTGTTGCCATCTGCTAAATCTCGAAAAACCTGTAAGCTTAGGAGGAATTTATTAGTGGGGGCAAAATATTTAAGTGAAGAACCTCCCCCAAACTTATTCTTGGCTCAAAATTTGTAAAAATTTTCTTTTCAAGAGCCCGATTATACCCTCCCAAACTTGAGTTATGCAATGTTAATATTTGAAAATCACAAGTGGGGGTCAAAAAATCATTGGTCGATGCCAAGCTTTGCTAAGACCGAAGGTTAACACCAACCATTCAAAAAATTTATCAATGCAGTGCTCGGGTTGGTGGAAGAAGAAGTGGGGAAAGGTTAAGTGGTGGAATAGAATGTGTGTGCGTCTCATATTGGAGAGACGATGCAGTGAATGTGATGGATTACTCGCATTCTTTTTACAGTTCAAAAGAAGGGGTGGAGGTTCAATTTCATTGGTTGGGATATGATTCATCTCAACACCTGTGTCATTCAAAAATGCGAGTTCATCAGCGAAGATCTCCTCAAAAGTTCCATTAATACCCCGATGAATAATGTCATCACAAAGTGCGGGGTGATCTTCAGACTCTAAGAACAGTTCATAATCCGTGTTAATTGTTGACCCGGACATCTCGGTGGAAGAGTCCGTATGTGTATGATACATAGTTGGGTCAAACAATAACGTATGAAAAGAGTCAAGATCGATATCAGGAGGATCATCAAATTCGCTGCTGTCGACATCCATTAAGTCGACAGAACATACCTGAGCAGTAGGTTCGGAGGGTACACTTCCCAACTTGTAAATGTTCAGCTCTATTGACCTATTCCCGAAAGATAGGGTCATAGAACCGTTACGACAGTTGATAATAGCATTGGAAGTGGCCAAAAAGGGGCGACCTAAAATCACCGGAATTTGATTCCGTGGGTTCGCTACAGGTTGTGTATCAATTACAATAAAATCTACCGGGAATATGAATTCTCCGATTTTTATTAACACATCCTCCAGTTCACCCCTAGGTTTGGTGATTGATCGGTCAGCCATCTGGAGAGTGCAATTGGTTGGCTTCAACTCTTCGATTCCTAATTGCTCATAAACTTAGTATGGAAGCAAGTTAACACTAGCGCCAAGGTCTAATAGAGCACGGTTAATGTGTTTTTCCCCAATAGAAACGGAAATAGTAGGATATCCAGGATCCTTACGTTTCCTCGGTAATTGTTGGGGGAAAGCCGTGTCTATTGTCTTTTCCATGAAAATCTTCTTGGGCACTGGATTCTTCCTCTTCCTAGTGCACAAGTTCTTAAGAGTTTTCGCATAAGACGGAACTTGTTGGATGGCATCTAGGAGAGGGATGTTGGTGTTTACTTGCTTAAAAATGTTCATAATCTTCTCCATATGTGGACTCGGTGTGTTAGCCCTTAACCGATTAGGATAAGGTGCTTTAGCAATAAGCGTTGGGTCCATCATAGGAGAAGGAAGTATGTGTGGAACCGATCCCAAAATAGAAGTGGGGATCGTCCGTGGAGGGGTAAAAGAGGTGGGCTGTAGTGGCGAGCCTTTTGGGAAATGGAGAATAGGCTTGGAAGAAGAAGGTGGGGTAGAAGAACTGGGGTCAGAAGTGTGTGTGTGAGGAAAGGTCTCAGCCGGGGTTCTATTGATTGATTTATCTGTATCATCAAACTCTTCCCCAAGGTGATGGTCAAGCACTCTTCCAGATCTCAACGTGATCTCATCCACAGGATGTGAATAGCCAGAATTAGGTAAAGGTTGAGTTGGAAGTTTCCCTTTCTCACTCGCACTCATTTCGGCTCTTAACCGTGAAATTTCTGCTTTCATCGATTTGATACTCTCAGCTTGGGACGCTGAGTTTTTCTCAATTTTATCGACAGAAGATTTCATTTCAGCCGAAACTTGCATGATATTTGTTAAGACCAAATTCATGCATTGTGCAAATGAATAGGATTCATCAGTCCCGGTCAACTGCAAAGGACTAGATGGTGCAAAAGTGTTGACCGGATTTTGAAAATTTTGTGCTTGAAAGGGGTGCTGACTCAATTGTGGTGGTTGCTGTTGTGGTGGAAGGGCCCTTTGGAAATGATTCGTGTTTGGAACCGTGTTTTGAAATTGTGATTGGTTCCAAGCAAAGTTAGGGTTATTCCTCCAACCCTGATCATATGTGGAGGAAAATGGATCGTTTCTAGGTCTTTGAAATGCGGCATCGGTATGCTCATGATCTTGAAACGGACATTCTTCCGTTAAGTGAGACGGATCAGAACAACAACCACATACAGTTTTGGAGAGTGATATTTGACTTAGGGCAGCGGCTAAAAATTTATTTTCCATATTCTCGAGTTTCTTATTGATAGCTGCAATGTCAGCTCTAACTCCTATGGAAATATCATTGCCATCCCTAAATGATTGACTCACACCCTCCCACTGTAATGATTTTTCAGCGAAATCTTCTAGAAAGTTCCATGCTTCCCCATCATCTTTGGTCATAAAGTTGCCTTGACACATGGATTCAAGGGACTGTCCTGTGTAAGGAGTAATGCCCTCATAAATGATTCGACACAATTCCCATCTCGGGATGCCGTGATGTGGACATTGGACTAACAGATCCTTGAAACGTTCAAGACATTTTGAAAATGTTTCATTTGGAAGCTGGGTGAATTGATAGATTTCGCTACGGACTCGAGCTGTTTTGTGATGTGGGTAGAATTTCTTAAGGAATGCTTTAACGAATTCATCCCAATTTGAAATGGAATGTGCGGTAGTGTTATATAGCCACTTCTCGGCTAAATCGCACAAAGTGAATGGGAGAAGACGAAGACGGAAAGCATCCACAGACAACTGTGAGGTACCCATCATTGCGCATACATTTTCAAATTTCGTGATAAACACGTATGCATCTTCAGACTCGAGACCATGAAATTTTGGTAGAAGGTTGATGTATTGGGGTTTTATTTGAAAATTTTCCCCGTTGGCTGGTGGTGTGGAAAGACAAGTGGAAAGTGGGCCTCGTGTAGGATAACATCTCTCTTGGAGAGAGATGCGAGGTGGATTCTGCGCACCAACGGACGGCGGCAGAGTAGTGGAAAAGAAGTTCGATGGAGGTGGATCCATCGAAGTGGGTGTGGTGGTGGGTAAAAGAAAGGTAAATGTAGAAATATCGACTTTTGGGTCGATCAGGGGACGCGGACTAACGGGCACTAGAAACCCGTGTCCAGCCTATCTTGCACTAAAAAGGGTTAGTACAAGTGGCAGCGTGAATTTATAATTAGGGGAAATGAAGTGTTGGTGTTTGTTTTAAAAATTGATACGGATTTTGAAAATATGATGCAACACAACAAATGCAACACACAAAACCCTAAAATCTAGTGGTCACCTAGGTCAAACTCTAGACCGCTCCTAACTGCCAAAAGACAAGTCGCAGGATAAATCCTCCACTGCCTCTTTGTTCCCCTGTGGCCGGATAAGTGCCAGGTAAGTGGGAAGGTACTCCACTACGTAAGTAGTGGGCCTAATTAAAAACCACTAGCCTTAGACACACTCGCCTTAGGCACCACAAGAAAACTTGGATAAGCAATGAATTACCCACGGCCTTCTCTTGTCCTAATTGAGCGCGACAGTCCTTAGAGTCATCTCTAGATATTTTTTAGTTAATGTGGGTCAATGCGGATGCAAGTTTTGCGATTTTCGGGGCCTAGGAAAGGTAATGAACTCCCCACCTAATTTGAATTTGGTCGTGCCCCTTAAATTCCGTATTAATATGCAAACAACCAAAAGAATCAAAAACACGCACAAAATTTTTATTGCTTTTGCGGCGCTGCGATTATTTGCAAAGAAACCTGCAGCAAAGTGTTAATTAGAGTAGATGAGGTAAGAGATAAGAAAGTACAGAGAGTTACTGAGAAAAATTGGTGCAGTGAACAGTCAACACAGCCGCGCTTCCGCCGCAAACTGAAGGATAACGCCGCGGATCCGCCGCGGTCCAAGGTGATCTCTGCACGAAACTTTCACAGTAGGTTCCTGTTCACTTGAAAGGCTCTCTGGAATTTTCAGAATAATTTTTCTCCAGCTCCAATGATTCCAGATTTTCTCGCAATCAAATCACAATAACACGTATTAGTGTTTGCGCGAATTTTGATCTAAAAATTATAATGGAATAAATTGTTCAACTCAAATTTCAAAATACGAACTATTAGCGCACTATCCCCGGCAACGGCGCCATTTGATTGAATGGAATTCTTGATGTGTAGTATGAAATAGTAAAGAAATCACAACCAAAAATTATTTGACCGCAATCAACTACGGTGCCGGATTGTAGATTGTAAGTGAGTGCGGATCATCCTCAGGGAAAGTGTAATCGTTCGTCTTTTGAATTAGATGAATTGAAACTTTAATGAAAAGAAAACAAAACAATTCATGATTTAAAATTGAATTTCAAGAAATGAGAAAAAACTAGATCTAAGAAAGCATTAAAAGATAGAATCAAGAATTGATCGTTTGTTGATTTTTCCAAACCAAATATTAAGAATCGAAATGAGGCTCGTAGGAATCGATCGGATCTATAGATGTGATGTAATCTTACGATGACGTATTCTTATCCTTCGATGAATTGATACTAGATCGATGATGATCTACGAGAATTAGGGATTTCTTGTGAAACTAGGGTTTCATCTCATCCCTTGTTCTTTCGTCGATATCATTCACATTCTAGCCTCTAGTAAATTCAAGAAACGATCGTAGATCCCTAATTTCGAGCGATCACAATCAAGAAAGCATCGCTACGAAACTAGGTCATCGATTCTTGAACTTGCTAGGGTTTACAAAACTCGTAGGACTTAAAAATCGTATTATGATTTGTTACATCATCATTCTACAATCGTCTCGACTCCTTTACGAGCGGAGTTTTACTCACACATCACAACAAGAACAACAATTACAAATTGAGATCTAATCATGATGCAAGAATTAAAAGAAAGCAAGATAAAAGAATTTCACCTTTTATTTATATCAACAATTTAGTTGCATTCGCTCAAGAACTACAAGAGGAAGAACTTGATCGTCGACTTGGCTTCGCTCGTCTCCGTGGATCGCGGATCGGCTTGGATCACTTGCCCGATTGAAGATCGGCTCGGCTCCTAAAAGGTTGAAGGCTTCTCACTTGATTTGGTACTCAAGATCTTGGATTTGGAGTGGAATTAGGGTTAGGGTTTCGCACAACCCTTGTCACGAGACTTGTGGAAAAATGGTGTAGAATGAACCAATGGTTATTGATTAGCCTTTAACCCTAGGTCTAGGTTCCTATTTATAGATAACTAACCCTAGATCTAGGATTTCAAATTCTAAGTTTCCCTCCTAAAGTTTGTTGAGGAAATTCAAATTTCCCTCCAAAAGTTAGTTTGGGGAGAAGCTTCTAGATGTGATTAGTTAGGAGGGAGCTTCTAGAAGAGGATTAGTTAAGAGCTTAATTAGGATTAGCCTTGCTTAATTTTCTTTGCTGATCTGGCAGTATCTTCGAGGGTATTCTGGAACTTAACATATCAGAAAGGACTGTGGGCCCAGAGATTGAGATTCTGCACTGAAATTGAAGCGATGACGTGGCAGAAGCGCGGCGGATCCGCGGCTCAAGCCAGATCCAGCCGCGGATCCGCGGCGCCTTTGGTGAGTTGGGGCTTGGGCTCTCTGGTGTGGTCTTGGGCTGTTGTATGGGCCTTTATGTGATATATAGAATTGTATAATTCCTTCTGAATTGCTACCAGATCTGAAATGATTGAATTGGCGTAATGTTGATCAGCTCTTTGGTTTTTCTTCCGTATTTTCCTGCACAGACTCAAGACAAGTGTTGCGCAAATGCAGAAATGATGCGATGCCATGAAATGCGGTTAATTTCCTTTAAAGTGTCGGTTTAAAAGTCTAATACATGAAATCTCATATTTTGTGACAGATTTGCTAATATGTAGAATATGAATGCCGAACACTTCTAAATGTATGCAAATGTTACGGAAATTTCCGGCTAAAATATACAATATTTTCGACTGATCAATCCGCTCACTGCCTCCATGTGGCTCGGGACTGTACCCAACTAAAACCTGTTTGCACGTCTCTTTTGAGCGTGGTAGGGTAGTAATCAAAGTACAGTGGGAACTTACACGAGACAAATGACGATCCTCAGGTCGATGAACTAACCTGTACACATGTCACCAGGGAACTGCTATCTGACGTCAGGTATAAGACCAACTAGCATGTTCCCGGCGAGTCTTATCCGGTGTACTCATAACCCAATGAGCACCTGTATACATCTTAGGTGAACCAACTGACACCAGTGGCTTGTGAGACCGGCCACCGCCCCTCGTTGGGGTCTCGACTGTATACACTAGTCTACTCTGGAGTATCGATACCCTGTCTCGAAACTCCTACGACTAGGGACCTTTTAAGGATGTGCTTATAGACCCCAGCTCCCATGTATATGATCGCACTCATACTGCCGGTGGTCAAGCAAGAATCCTAGGGGCTCTATCAACGTGCAATAGTGATCAGTAAGGTCACCTAAAGCAGTACACGATGATAAAGATAAACGATAAAGATAAACCAGATAGCATACTATCATCTTGAGTAAGACTGTCCTACCGGGATAGGTCCTCCCTCAATCATTGCAATCACGTGCCTGTGATCCAATAATTGACTCTGAGGGCACTATCTCCAACACAAACGCATGTTCGTCTGGAAGATCGCAATTCAGAGGAGAATCGGCAGGTATCGGATGTTCAGCGAGGAAGTCGGCAATGGCCTGGCCTTTCACTGCCTTGAGAGGCTGATAGGTTATCGAGAACTCCATCAAGAGCAGGGCCCATTTAGCGAGCCGACCTGTCAATATGGCCTTCGACATCAAATATTTAAGAGAGTCCACCTTCGAAATAAGACGGACTTCATGCGCCAACGCATAGTGCCTGAGTTTTGTTATCGCGAAGATCAACGCTAGGCAGTGTTTTTCAATGGGGGAGTAGTTGCTTTCTGCCCCCAGTAGAACTCGACTCAAATAATAGAGTGCTCTTTCTTTCCCTTGATCGTTCTCTTGCGCCCATAATGCGCCTAAGGAACCTTCGAGGGTGGTTGTATAAAGAATGAGGGGCTTTCCCTTGACCGGAGCAGCCAACACTGGCGGATTCTGCAGGTATTGCTTGATCTCGTCCAGCGCATCTTGGCATTTATGATCCCAGACGAACGGGGTTCCCTTCTTCATCAGGTGGCTGTAAGGACGGCACTTGCCTGAAAGGTTGGCTATAAATCGCCGTATATACGCGAGCTTCCCTTGGAGAGACCGCAGCTGTTTGAGAGTCATTGGCGGAGGCATTTCTATGATCGCCTTGATCTTTGACGGATCTATTTCGATACCTCGGTGTCGGACGATGAATCCTAGGAATTTGCCTAAGGAAACTCCGAATGCGCACTTAAGAGGGGGGTTCATCTTCAAGTTGTATTGTCGAAGGCGTTGAAATACGGTCTTGAGATGCTCGAGATGTTCCTCGTACGATTTGTTTTTCACCACGAGGTCGTCGATATAGCATTCGACGATTTCATGTATAAGGTCATCGAAGATCTTCGTCATGGCCCTCTAATAGGTGGCACCGGCGTTCTTTAAACCGAAGGGCATCACCTTGTAGCAGAATATTCCCAGAGGGGTCCGAAAAGCGGTGTGCTTCTGGTCTTCGGGATGCATCTTTATCTGATTATATCCTGATGAGCCGTCCATGAAGGAGAAGACTTCGTGAGTGGACGTGTTATCTATCATCAGTTCGGTGACTGGCACTGGGAAATCGTCCTTCGGGCAAGCTTTATTAAGATCCCGGAAGTCCACGCATATGCGCACTGTCCCATTTTTCTTCATCACGGGGACGATGTTGGCGATCCACTCGGGATACTGGACCTCCTGGATGAAGCCAGAGTCGATCAGCTTCTTGACCTCAGCATTGATACTCATCTCAAGCTCGAGCCGCATTCTTCTTGGTGCCTGTTTGACTGGCTTGACGTCCGGGGATATCGCCAAGTTGTGTACGGCAATTTCTGGATCTAATCCCGGCATTTCGGAATAGTTCCATGCGAAGATGTTGTACCAGCACGTCTTTTAACGCGACCACCCTTTCTTCAGACAGCAGCTCACTAATGAATGTCGGTCACGGGTCATTCGCGGTTCCCAGCTCAATTTTCTTGAGGTTATCCGCAGTGGTATGTATTCCATCCTCCAGCTCTTTCGGTGCTGGCGGAAATTCTGAGATCACCTCATCGTTGCTGTTTTCGAAGCACCAGGGAAAATCATCCATGTTCTCGGGCTCTTCTTTTGATATTGTTATCATGTGACAAGTACGAATTCGCTTCCAAGCCCAATGTGGAACTGGTTCTGCTCTCGTGGCTTTGGGTTCGTGCTTCTGTGGCGGCGTTACCCTCCAGTTGTCAGACAGAGCGAACTTGCCAAGTTGATACTGATCTTCGACCCAATTCTTGAAGGTGAAGCGCTCTTCGAGAGGGTGCCCTATTACTCGGTGATAAGAGCAATAGTTCGGGTGAGAGACTTCGCTTGCTTGTTCGGGGTATTTAGACTCTGGCAGTGTAAGCATCTGATGTTTTAGAGCGAGGTCAAGTATTTTCTTCATCTTGTCCCGAGGAAAAGAGTACGCTCGACCCATTTTCCTTATGAGGGATAGATCGAAACCGCTCGACTCCCGAATGCGTGTCTTCTTAGTCTTGCTTTGTTGCTGTTGAGCGCCTTTTTTCGCCTCTCGACTTATTTCTGCCTCTGCGTCGTGCCTTTTTTATAACAGGTTGACAGGGAGCGGCATCTTCATCTTCCACGGCCTGTTGGAGGAGGCGTTGCGTTTTGGATTTCTCGTAGATGGCCATTTCGCGGTTATGGTCGTCTCGGACTTTTTGACCAGCTTCCCTTATAAACTTGTCCATTTTTTCTTCGAACGACGGACTGGGCACTTTTGCATCAGGAACTTTTACTGGTTCAGGATTAGCATCTTCCCATTGAGCATCCGCTTCTTCATCGAAGTCATGCACGACATAGCAACCGTAGAGTAGCTCTCGTTTCTTGGACCGAATTTATCCAAGCCCGATTGTTTCCATCCTTCCACTAGGAAACTTGTGCTGAGTCCCGGGGACGTTCCAGACCCTGTCATAGAATTTGGCTTTTCGAGCGGTCTGTTTAAAGGATATCCCTTGGCGCTTTAACAGCCTCTTCAATCCTTCTGTATAATATCTGGGGAGACGGATGGGCTGAAGTCTGTCAAGCGTAGGATCCGCACCGTGCCAGATTTCTTTCTCCACTTTGGTTTCCTCAGAGCGGTAGAATAGAATTGCTTTTTCACCTTCTCGCCTGGGAGGGATATAGAACGCCCGCAGCTCCTCTACACTGTAGATATCAAGTGCATCCAGTTCTTTATGGTGTTTAAGTGGAACCATGGAGACTTGCAGACTTTGCTCTTCGTCGGCGGACGTTTGTATTGAAGGTCGAGCGGAGAATACAGCATGGACCTCATCTTCCGAGTCGCTACCAAAGATCAACGTAGGAGCAGATGGTCCCGGCTTGTTGTATTTGGGTGGACCCGAATAAATCATCTCCTCTTCCTCCTCGGTATCACTGCCGAAGACAGGGATGGTGGCGTTAGCTTTGTTCTCCGGCTTGTGACACCTCTCTGTGTCTTCGAAATCCGGTAAAAAGTATTTGGCATCTTCATATTTGCGGACTTCGTTCACGGAGAAAGGGTTCAGTTCTCCCGTCACGGTATACTCGAGACCATCCTTAAAATACTTCATACACTGATGTTGTGTGGAAGGGATGATGTTGTACTCGTGTAACCATGGTCGGCCGAGCAGAGCATTGTAGCATGTCTTGGCGTCTATGGCGTGGAACTTAATATCCGTGACGAGTAGCCCAAAGCGTAGCGTCAGTATCACAGACCCAAGAGTTCTTGATGATTGGGAGTCGAACCCGGAGATGGTGATCTTGTCCCGAGCAAGGTGCTGGACGCTCATGCAGATTTCTTTTAACACCCGCACATTGAGGAGATTAACGGAGGATCCATTGTCGACCAGGATTTTTCCTATCTTTATATCGTGGCAGTATACTGAGACATAGAGGGGGCGATTGTGTTCGCACGTCCCAAGAAGAAGGTCTTCATCATCAAAAGTGACATCGGCCGTGTGCACTTCTTCCAATTCATCCTTCATCTTTTCTTCGGCCAGGAAAGCTTGGAATTGCTCCGGCTCCTGTAGTGCCTTGATTAACGAATCTCTCGCCTCTTTTGATAGTAAAAGGGCATCAAGAATGCTAAGCTGCGAGGGTAGCTTCCTCAAGTGTGCCAGAACGTTGTAGTCCACATTATTTCTCTTTGGCGGGTCCTTAGCAGTTAGCTCTTCCATGACTTGGTGATCTAGGGCGATATCCTCAGAGACCTTTTCTTTCCCTTTATCTTTTTTGTTTGAGAGTCCAAGATTCTTTTCGGGTAATGTACGATTACGCAGCCGGATATTTTCGCAGGCCTTCGGCTCTTCCTCTCTTCCCGACATGGACTCTTTAAAGAGAGGGCCAAGCTCCATTTCCTCGTCAGAGTCGCTCCCGAATGTGAGAAATTGCGATCCCCCGGCGTTAACCATGCGACAATCGCCGGTAGGTCTGTTAAGCCCTTCGGTCGTATTTTTCCGCTCCCGACGAGTTTTGCGCTGCTCCCGCTTAAAATGTTGTCGATGAGCAATATATCCTTGCCACAATCTATTGAAAGCTTTGCACTCTTCAGTGGGGTGTGAAATCTTCCGATGATATAAGCAGTAGGAGGGGTGCATTTCCGCTTCACCGGTAATGTTTCCTTCAGAGAATGGTAGCTTCATACCCATTGATATTGCCTTAGAAAACCTTTTCCTCGTCTTGAATTTGCTTTTATCCGTAGTGGATGTATTTTGCTCCAGCGGGAGTGTCTCAGCTCTTTCGTCAAGTCGCTGGCGCTTAGCCCTTTCAAATATAGTCGTCTCGCGTTCCCGATCAGCTTTACTTTTCAACAGAGCTTCGTTGAGGAATGCGTCAATTACTTCATCTGATGGCCCCAGAAATTCCAGTTTAGGATCTGCCCCCAGCTTTTCAGTGCAAGGAGTTCTCTCATCGTCTGTAAACGAATGGGAGATCATATGACAGCTCGCCACGTATTCCTCAGATTCATCCGACGAACTGTCTCCCCCATCTTCTGTAAGTCTACGCTAGCGCCCCGGCAGTCTACAGACGCCAAAATGCGGAACAAAACTTTTAAACTGGCGCTATCGTATACTTTAACCCGGATCTGCCATTATTGCTAAACTAACATGTTGTAAAGAGTGTAGGAATGTTATACCGAACGATCCGAGTCCTTCGTTCTTCAACCATCATCCCACGCTCCGTTGCGGCTGCTCCGATCTCGTCGATCTCCGATCTCCTCTTCGAGGTGGCACCACATGATCGGTTCCTTAAACGGGCTCCCGTCTCTGACTCGAGGCAACTCGATCGTCAAGTTTGCTAAAAGAGACGACCAAGAATGATGTAGAGAATGAGTAGATGACTTTGTCTCACTTCGTCCAAGTCCGTGGATGATCGGTTAATGAAGTTGCCGTGGAAATCGGGTGATGGAATGAAATGAACTGTGAATTCCATACACCCCAAAACTATCATATCTTTTCTAACCGATGAAATCAACAACCATGAGAGAGAGAGAGAGGGGCCGGCCTCTTTATAGAATGAGGGAGGTGACCGTAGGAGAGGGGGGTGACCATAGGATGCAAATATCATATGGAAATATCCTAAGGAAAACAAAATAGCATAATGAAAATGATGACTCAAAAGATTGAACCAATCACATTAAACCTAGTCACCTTATCAAGAATGACTCACCAAGCCTCGTCATCACTTCTAGAAGCTTCTAGAATGATGACTCACCTCATCTGCGAAAAGATAAATCCGTCTTTAACAGAATGTAAAAAGACGGCTGATAGAAAACTGGAAACTGGCAACTTCCAAAAGTGATCCTGAAACGAATTTCAGGACAACCCCGAAACTGTATAAAAATACCCGCATTTGTATTACGACCGAATACAAATGCAACTGAGACAAAGATATTATACCTACTCAATATAATACTCGGATCCGGCTTAAACCAAAGCCGACCAGTATTATCTGCCCGAAAAATAACACGTGCGTAAACGCACGTGCATTTTCCGAACCCTGCCATAAAACCATACGGCCTCTACAACGTTTCGCCCGAACTTGGGAAACTGTCTGTGGGGGACTCTAATGACTCGTCAGCACCCTGGCAGTGGGTTTAACCACAAACCGTCAGCGGCACTAGCAATGCGTAACGGCTGCCCATGGACTGACCTCAAGGGATGCCGATGAGCGCACTCATCCGGAAAACCCTACTGAGCCTAACAGTGACAATGTATATACAGTCCGGTCCGTTCGTCAATGAGTATCGCATATCCTGCCTAGGGGGCTAGCAACGTCAGACCCCTAATAGCAGTATAAGTCGTGTCGGAGTGAAGCCCAATACACCCTGAGATACTACTGGAGTACCTACCAGTAAATCTCCTACCATGGCCATGGATTTGTGTAATGGCTCTCCTAGACACAGCACGACCTCGCCCCCAATACCGGGAGAGACGAATCCCCTGCCGATCCGCTCACGTGCCTCCATATGGCTCGGGACTGTACCCAAAAGCTACCTGTTTGCACGACTCCTTTGAGCCGTGGTAGGGTAGAAATCAAAGCACAGTGGGAACTCACACGAGACAAATGACGACCTCAGGTCGATGAACTAACCTGTACACATGTCACCAGAGAACTGCTATCCGACGATAGGTATAGTACTAACTAGCAGATTCCCGGCGAGTCATGTCCGGTGTACTCATAACCCAATGAGCACCTGTATACATCTTAGGTGATCCAACTGACACCAGTGGCTTGTGAGACCGGCCACCGCCCCTCGTCGGGGTCTCGACTGTACACACTAGTCTACTCCGGAGTATCGATGCCCTGTCTCGAAACTCCCACGACTAGGGACTACAATTAAGGATATGCATATAAACTACCTAACTCTCACGTATATGATCGCCATCATACTGTTGGTAGTAAAGCAAGATCCTAAGGGCTCTATCAAAGTGTAACATGCAATCAGTCACCTGAACATGTACACGACTGATAAAGGCAAACCAGATAGCATACTATCATTTCGAGTAAGACTGTGCTACCGGGATAGGTCCTCCGCAATCATTGCAATCACGTACCTGCGATCCAATAATTGACTATGAGGGCACTATCTCCAACAATCTCCCACTTGCACTCAAGGCTAATATTGCGATGTCGACTACTCACAGCCCGTGTGAAACCGAACATCCAACTCCTCTACTAATCAGTTTCACAAAGCCCGTTTGTAAAACTATTGTGTTCGAGAAATAGCCTCGGTGAGTGGATCCGCCTAGAAGTTTCTTTCTGTATCTCTCTTAATTTCAAGTTCGCGGAGAAAGCCATCTCCCGAATTGAGTAGTACCTGTCTTAGAATATGTCTGGATATCTGATGGGACCTTAGTTCAAAAATGAACTTTATATCCAAACTTCTTAGACTGAATCGATCACTGAACCTAATCAGTATCGGGCACCATGCCACCCACAGTATCCTCTGGAACCACCTGTCCATAATACTGTCCCTCGTCAGAGGGAAAATTAAAACTCTGACAATCACTCTGTCATCCATGTCACCTTTGAAGCCTGGAATGATAACCGTCTCCCGAAAGAGGCTGCCGTTATCAAATCCGTAGAACATGTACCAATGTTCTAAAACCGCTTCCTTATGTTTCTCCAGGATTGGATTAATACAAACTTATTGCATCTAGTGCAAAACCAACATTTGGTGTGGTACTTGACATCTCATGATTGACTCAATTGCCTAAGCAAGTGATCTGCCAATCATGCACTTCCCTCTCCCCTTTAGTCTGTAAGACACCTTTAGAGAGGGTGACTCCATCACCTGCAGGTACACCACCATGTTAGGAGTCAACTATTCCAAAAACCATTAGAATATCTGTCAAAGTACCCACATTGGGAAACTACCCAAATCCAGATCTAAAACCATAGATCTAGAAACCAGAATGTCAAATATTATATCCATATCCTGTCTGGAGAAACAACTGTGTGACGACCATAGTACAACCGATCGTAGTATAGGAATTTTACTTCCTACTCTGTGTATGTCATCCAGATACCATGACATCATACCCTACTACCTTCTTAACTGATCCATCCCCTATTCTGATTGAAGTCAAACCCATGACTGTCACATCAAAATTAGATGATCTATCTCCGCTATAACTGCTCTAGTCTATAAATAGACATAAGCTACTTGTCCACCATACTTCCGCTGCTCCCACTGACTACGACAACCCTCCTACCGGGTCTCATATCCTGGAACAACAGTAGTGTCAAGTCTGGGTAGATAAGAACCTCCCTGTCACCGTCCTTGAGCCTACCGAAGTACCTCTCGGGTGTCTGAGGTTACCTACCATACCTGCGGAGTGGCTATTGGAATGTCAAACCTGATTGAATATATAGGTCCTATTAAATTTTCCGTAATCGTTCGCGGTTCTGGAATCACTTCCAGTTCTACCATACTCCCACTACTGTTTTCTGAAAAAGATCCATTTTTTACTAAAACTGTGGCGAGTCAAGAACAATATTACTATTGATCTTCCAAATGGTAGAATATCAACCCTCGTCATAACCAGGGTCAACCCACAAACAGCCATTACAGAAACGTGCCCTGAGTTATCCAGTGTCTGGTTTTAATCATAAGCTGGACAACTCCCCGTACCTTAATTTCTTTTAAGGTACGATCCATTCTATATCCAATATAGAAACTTTGGCACTAATTTAATTGGAACCATATTCAAACCATGCAGCTGTCTCCAGTGCACATCAACTTAATGGAAAGAGGCTAATCAGCATTACTCAACTTAGGAATCCATCCAATTATGAGTAACCTGAAAGAGAAACACGTTTCTCAAAACCATCACTATCATCTGAATACCAATCACAAGAATCTACATCTTCGATCTCTTTGAAGAATCCCGATACTTGTGACACCTGGTTCTCTACTTTATTCTTATACCCACAACTTCTCAAAACTTAGACCTTGTATTTCTACGAAACACTTGTCTAAATACTAGAGAAGTTATAAGTAAACAGAACATAGTATGAGGACCTACCCCTTTGTCCTGATGGACACTTGGACAACATACAATACTCTGTATAAGTCCGCTGAGTTAAACAACTCAAAACCTGTGCGTTGTAGGTGGAAAACTGTACCCTGGCGATTTCCTCAAATATCACCAATTTCAACGAATTCCGATATAATGAGGATGATCACCTAATTCCCAATATCTTACTCCCACTCATCATCTGTAAAACCATACAGATATGAGAATGAAACCTGGTAAATACATACCCTTGGAGTAAGTGTCTAATCAGGAAAAACAGTTTTTCCTTTAACAATGCACTGAAACATGAAAATGTTTCGTAGGGGTATCCTGGTATTCATAGCAATGCCTCTTCCATAATCCAATTCATGACTTCAACCGTATATTTTATTGCCATCTCTCCAAATCCCTTTATTTGTCTTTAGTCGTTACCTTCTGTACACCATCGTTAGGCTAAATGGTTTTCTTCCTTCCCTACCGTTCGGCACCAGCCTATGGTTTGGAAGAAGACTATCCAGTAAGCATAATAGGTGTACCCTCCTAAACCAAGGAGTACTCGCAACTGAGAGAAGGTGACGATAAAAGACAACTGAATAATACCTTATTCCTTTAAAGGTGAAATAGGAGTGGCGATGAAGTACGCGGTTTTGGTCGTGAATGATATCAGTCGCAATTTACTTTGCCCTCTTTCTAATCCCTTTATTTTGTCTTTACATATTACCTTCTGCACACCCTACTTAGGCTAATTGGTTTTCTTCATTCCCTACCTTTCGGCACCAGCCTATGGTTTGGAATAAGACTATCCAATAAGCGTAATAGGTGTACTCTCCTAAACCAAGGAGCTCTCGCAACCTGAGAGAAGGTGATAATAAAAGACAACTGAATAATCCAATTCTATTTCTCCTGAACCTGAATCCATCCCCGAAGAAGTCCCTTCGAGTTCGTATATAACCATACGATGGCTCTATCCAATGGAAGTGGATATCCGTAGTAATACGGGTGTTCTGAGAAATACAAAGGGTAAAAGAAGGAGTGGCAATGACTTATGCAACTCAGACAATCCAAAAGCCAGTGTTTTAAGAAGGTTCGGTCAACCTGGTCACTGAGTCATAGTCTAGGGTCGGTCAAAGGTCGCTGCCAAAGAGAGAGAGAGAAAAGAAACACTCTGCGTGCACTCTAACCTAGATCAGAATGGTCATCACTTTATCTAATCCGGAAACCTCCCACTGTTCTGTCAAATTCTCCTCCAAACCTAAAGAAGAATCAATCGGGATCACCCGAAGAGTAAACCAACTCATCAGTGGGAATCGGGATCCAACTCTCATCGCATGTTAACGTGATGGAATGCATCCACGTTATTCATACTCCAGAAGGTATGCGCATACTTGGCAAGTTTCAGTTTCTTTAGAAACTCCCGATATCATTTTCTTGCCCCATGCTCTTATGACCTTGGCGTATGTCAACAAATCATAAGTCACATGTCAAGTTCTGCCCGTCATTATCTTGTTAATTTGAACCCACCCGTACATACCCTTGACATATGCCAACAAGGTAATACGACTGTCCCAAACCAACTCATCTATCTATGCAACAAATGAATACCCAGCAGCTACCAAACACTATGCCTTGACGTATGCCAACAAACATAGCTTGAATACTACTGACCATCCATAAGAAACGACGGAGGGCTACGACTGGTTTTTGGCGAAAAACCTTTAACGTAGTGAACTTGATATCGCTGAAGGAACCTGATAGCTTTTTAAAATATAGTGGCGAAAACCTTTTGCTAAAGAGGTCACTCCCGGTAAAGGGATCTCGGCTCTTTCCTCGTGGAATGAGGTGCAGGATATTCCACTGAATACCGCTATGCAAAGCAACATGTAATCGACTATAGTGAAGTTATTACTCTGACGCAAACTTCTGTCCAAGGGGTCGGTCCCGGTGAAGGGATATCGGCCCTTGCCTCGTCGAATGAGGTGCTGGATATTCCACTGAATACCGCTATGCATAACAAAAGGAAACGTCTTTGCAATAACACTTTTTAAAATTGTTCCAACAACTCAAACAGGTTTGTTTTACTTTGCATTGATCAGAATCAACGCAGTCCCATCAATCAATCACACCAGAAAAGAACGAAAATAAAATGTACGTATATGCCATCCGCATTCGTCACTGGGTCCCGTCATCACCCGTTAGGTTACTTAACTAACGACAGAGCGGGGACTGGACTAGCGCGGGTGTAAAACATATACAACATCTAATAGTATATAAACCAATATACATAATCGCTCCAGGCGTGATAATATGCAACATTACAGAAAAGTAATAAGCATCACAGAACAATACAGATATTCTGGGATCCCCAAGTTTCACAGAGCCGCTGCTGAAACTCGACGTTCCCCTATCGTGTGGATAGCCTGTGCAATGAAACCTAGACCCCTACGGGTGCGGCAAGTTACCCGCCAAAACCTGAAGCGAGGCAGTCCCCCACAGCATAGTGAATGGAACACCCGGCACTTCACGGAATCCGGTAAATTGAATACCCCTCCTTGGATCAACCTGTACCCCCTACGAGTGCGGCGAATAGTCTGCCAATTCTGAAGTGGGGACCCTCTGCCTCTCAAAGCCATGAGATGCGGACCCGTTGCATTCCCGAACCCGGCTATCGGTGCACTCCGTCGCGGGGTAAAACCTAGTACAGTAATGAAAAATAGTACAATAGGTACATCGACCGCAACCTGGTCGTGCCCCAAAAGAATATTATACAACAGGCAGTGACGGCTGTCCACAAGTTGGACGCTCGCCCCGCAATATCAAAAGTACATATAAACTCAAACTGTACTACCATTGCACACTGCTATCCACCACGACAAATCCGCAACATCACAGCACAAAACAGAACATCAACGCGAATGTCATGTTCGCAAACCCGTCTAAAAGAACTATAGCAATCGGACGCGGTTTACCGATCAAATGACATTCTCGGTCGGAGATATAATGTAAGCACTGTAAACTAACATGTTTAAATTTCGATCGACCAAATATCAAGAAGTGGGCCCCACGCAAATCTGTAGAACAGTAATATAACCTGGGCTCAAATTGTATTTACCAAAAACCCCAAAATCCATCCAAGAACCCACAGGCAAAAATTGGGAGCACGTGCTCCTCACGTGGCCGCGGATGCGCGGCCAATACAATAGGGATGGCCGCGCTTCCGCGCCTCAGTGGAGAGATCATGGGCCCAAATTTTGTCGTTGGTCTTAGAAAAGCCTGCACGGATTTTTAAGATGTACAGAAGTCAATTTTGACACCGTTTAAAAACAACAGAAACTGTCGGCTTGGAATTTGCAGTTTTTAGTTTTCCGGTCGGATCGATATTTTAAACGCGTTAGCACAAGTTAGTATAGCAAAATGGTGAGGCTCTGATACCACTGTAAGTCTACGCTAGCGCCCCGGCAGTCTACAGACGCCAAAATGCGGAACAAAACTTTTAAACTGGCGCTATCGTATACTTTAACCCGGATCTGCCATTATTGCTAAACTAACATGTTGTAAAGAGTGTAGGAATGTTATACCGAACGATCCGAGTCCTTCGTTCTTCAACCATCATCCCACGCTCCGTTGCGGCTGCTCCCATCTCGTCGATCTCCGATCTCCTCTTCGAGGTGGCACCACATGATCGGTTCTTTAAACGGGCTCCCGCCTCTGACTCGAGGCTACTCGATCGTCAAGTTTGCTAAAAGAGACGACCAAGAATGATGTAGAGAATGAGTAGATGACTTTGTCTCACTTCGTCCAAGTCCGTGGACGATCGGTTAATGAAGTTGCCGTGGAAATCGGGTGATGGAATGAAATGAACTGTGAATTCCATACACCCCAAAACTATCATATCTTTTCTAACCGATGAAATCAACAACCATGAGAGAGAGAGAGAGAGGGGGGCCGACCTCTTTATAGAATGAGGGAGGTGACCGTAGGAGAGGGGGGTGACCATAGGATGCAAATATCATATGGAAATATCCTAAGGAAAACAAAATAGCATAATGAAAATGATGACTCAAAAGATTGAACCAATCACATTAAACCTAGTCACCTTATCAAGAATGACTCACCAAGCCTCGTCATCACTTCTAGAAGCTTCTAGAATGATGACTCACCTCATCTGCGAAAAGATAAATCCGTCTTTAACAGAATGTAAAAAGACGGCTGATAGAAAACTGGAAACTGGCAACTTCCAAAAGTGATCCTGAAACGAATTTCAGGACAACCCCGAAACCGTATAAAAATACCCGCATTTGTATTACGACCGAATACAAATGCAACTGAGACAAAGATATTATACCTACTCAATATAATACTCGGATCCGGCTTAAACCAAAGCCGACCAGTATTATCTGCCCGAAAAATAACACGTGCGTAAACGCACGTGCATTTTCCGAACCCTGCCATAAAACCATACGGCCTCTACAACGTTTCGCCCGAACTTGGGAAACTGTCTGTGGGGGACTCTAATGACTCGTCAGCACTCTGGCAGTGGGTTTAACCACAAACCGTCAGCGGCACTAGCAATGCGTAACGGCTGCCCATGGACTGACCTCAAGGGATGCCGATGAGCGCACTCATCCGGAAAACCCTACTGAGCCTAACAGTGACAATGTATATACAGTCCGGTCCGTTCGTCAATGAGTATCGCATATCCTGCCTAGGGGGCTAGCAACGTCAGACCCCTAATAGCAGTATAAGTCGTGTCGGAGTGAAGCCCAATACACCCTGAGATACTACTGGAGTACCTACCAGTAAATCTCCTACCATGGCCATGGATTTGTGTAATGGCTCTCCTAGACACAGCACGACCTCGCCCCCAATACCGGGAGAGACGAATCCCCTGCCGATCCGCTCACGTGCCTCCATATGGCTCGGGACTGTACCCAAAAGCTACCTGTTTGCACGACTCCTTTGAGCCGTGGTAGGGTAGAAATCAAAGCACAGTGGGAACTCACACGAGACAAATGACGACCTCAGGTCGATGAACTAACCTGTACACATGTCACCAGGGAACTGCTATCCGACGATAGGTATAGTACTAACTAGCAGATTCCCGGCGAGTCCTGTCCGGTGTACTCATAACCCAATGAGCACCTGTATACATCTTAGGTGATCCAACTGACACCAGTGGCTTGTGAGACCGGCCACCGCCCCTCGTCGGGGTCTCGACTGTACACACTAGTCTACTCCGGAGTATCGATGCCCTGTCTCGAAACTCCCACGACTAGGGACTACAATTAAGGATATGCATATAAACTACCTAACTCTCACGTATATGATCGCCATCATACTGTTGGTAGTAAAGCAAGATCCTAAGGGCTCTATCAAAGTGTAACATGCAATCAGTCACCTGAACATGTACACGACTGATAAAGGCAAACCAGATAGCATACTATCATTTCGAGTAAGACTGTGCTACCGGGATAGGTCCTCCGCAATCATTGCAATCACGTACCTACGATCCAATAATTGACTATGAGGGCACTATCTCCAACATCTTCTTCTTGAAAGACGTGGTTGAGGAACTCTTGGAGTGTAACGGGAGTCCGTGCTTTCTGTTTGTATTCCTCCAGCGCGTCAATTTGTTTTTGTAAGTCCGTGCGCTTGTCGCCGGGCTTCATGGGCTTCTTTGATTTCTTTTTCTTCTTCTTCGAAGATTTTGACGGCTGGTTGTGAGTGCTTGGGCCACCACCATCGGTCTTTGGAGTTGGACGCGGCTTCAACATCCCTTCAATGATATGAGGTTCCAACGGGTTCTTCCACCCGATTGCTGGGCATGTTTGAAAATCGTTCAGCATCCTCTTTGTCTTGGCTGATAGCACAACCTCCCATGGAGCTTCTTCAACGAGAGAGCACGTTACCCCCGGCGAGGTGTGAGGCTGCGGCGGATTCACCTTCCATCTGTCGGACAACGCGAACTTGCCCTGTTGGTACTGGTCTTCAATCCAATTTTTGAAGACGTAGCAATCTTCGATCGGATGACCCAGTACCCAATGATAGGGACAGTAGTTGGGCTCATTGACATCATTTGGCTGCGACGGACGTTTTGGATCCGGCAGATTTATGAGTCGGTTGCGCAATGCCAGCTCGAATAATCTTCTCATTTTATCTCGGGGAAACGAGTAAGGACGTCCTAGCCTCTCCTCAAGGGGTACGTGCGGACGCATATTATTTTGACGAACAACCGGCTTCGAGTTGCTCGGCTGTTGTTGAGCATTAGCGACAACGATCGCTTTCCCCTTCCCTTTTTCATTTCGGGAGTCCGGCTTTGGATGAGGAGGTCTATGTCCCATCTGATCCATTTGCGCTAGCTTGTCGATCAGGGCCTGGAAGGTAGTCGGCTTGAAGAACATCATAAATTGCGAGATGGTTGCTTGCGGATCAAGGGTTCCCACAAACATACCCACTGCAGGAGCTTCTTCAATGCGTTGCTCGCATTTTGACCATAAGTTCCGCCACAGTATAGCATATTGGACCCATGTCTCGCCTAGCTTCACCTTGGCATTAATCAATGCCGTCATCGGGGTGCGTTCGCTGGCGCTTGCAAAACGCTGGGTAAACAGCAGCTCCATCTCCGCGAAGGTCTTGATAGAGTCGTTTGGGAGCTCAGAGTACCACTCGAACGTTGTATCTGACAAGCTGCCAACGAACTGGCGAAGCAACAATTTATCATCACCGCCGGTGTTGCCGCAAAGCGCCCTGAACTGGGCAACATGCTGGTGGGGATTGCCCGTCCCCTTATAGACATGGAATTTGGGTATTGTATAGCCCGGCGGGTACTTTATCTGATCGTACCAGCTCGGATATGGCCGTCCTGTTTTTACGACCTGACCGGCTGCTTCAGTCGCATGATGAACCCGTATTTATTGGGCTATATACTCATCCAAGTCAGCTTTGGAGATTGTCTCCTCCTTGACTGTTGACAGAGCCGGTGGAGGATTTGACGTTTCTCTCCTATCGTCTTCAAGGACGATCATGGGATCTTCTTCAGAAGGAGAATCTTGTTGAATCATCATACCCACCATGTTTTGGAACAGGAGGGCCATTCGCTTTATGTTGGCTTCTTGTTCAGCAGCCTCTTTATCCTTCTTCTCCAATATCCGACGAAGGAATTCAGCGTCAGTTTCTTGCTCGTGGCGTTCATCCGAGGATGCTTCAGGGCTTTCTTTTGGCCCAGTGAGTGTGGCCATTGTGTTCATCATCTCCTGGAGCTTTTGCTGTTACTCCTGAGCTTTGGTCACTGACTGTGTAAGCGGTCGATGGCCTGTAGATGCACAGCTATCATTTTTACCAGACGCCATGTAGACGGTATGAACCACCATGCCCCCAGACTTAGGGCGTTTGGGCTCGCCGCCCTTGGCATTGGCCGCGGGCATGGGAATTTTCTCTGGCCTCCTTCTCTTATGGGCCGTTGAAGTTGAGGGGGCCGTTGCAGCAAGCACCCTGGTGGTGGTCGTCCTTTGCTGTTTGTCCGGACGGTTCTTTTCTTCTTGCACTTTTGCCCTTTTCTGTTGGCGAAAGTGATTTTGGTCGATTACCGAGTCCTGAACTCTCCGCCAGACCTTATAAATCCTGGAGGACAGCCGTTGAGGGGGCTGCTCCAGCTTCGTTTTCGGAACCCTCTCCGCAGGTGGAGGAGATCTTTTCAGTATAGCAGTTGGAGAGTTCTTACGCACCCTCTTTAACGGTTCAAAACTGTTCCCAGTTGGAACAGCAGCATCAACTTCCACCATTGGAGCGGGTGGAGTTAGCCCCGAGGGGGAGTTGCCCCTAGCCTTCCTTACTCGGCGCCAGTGGCGACGTCGAGCATGACGAGCCGTTGGGACTGGCTCGGCGATAGGGACAGCTTCATCTTGCCCCCTGTCCGAATGAGGCGCTGCTGGTGCCAGCCTCTTAAAGACTGAGGTCGTCCGTTGAGAGGCAATATTCAATCTGTCAAAGACAGATCCTCGAGCAGGGGAAGGAGCCGGAATAGTCAGCCTTGAAAAGACTGACTCCTTGACAGGAGAAGCCGCTTTGGCGACTTCGGGAGCAGCCGTCTTCTTTGGGATGGCCTTCTCAGGTATCATGGGCTTTTTGGCGGGCCCTTTGGAGTTAAGGCTCAGTCTGGTGAAGACCGAGGAGTTGGACGACCCGTTGAGAGGGGTCATGGGAGTAGCAAGTCGATCGAAGACCGGCTTCTTTGAAGCTTCCGGTATGGGTATTGGCAGGGTGAAGCTTGTAGGAGGGATCATGGTCCCGAAAAACAGGCCGGTGGTGGCCTGAGTCACTTTCTCCACAGGCATAGTAAGGACGGAGGCCGCTTGAGACCCATATGCTACACCCCCAGGTGAGGTGGAGCGTCGGTTGCATTGGCACTTCGAGCAGTTCGAGCAATTGGAGGCCATTGATGCTTGATTTCTGTGCCAGGCAAAAGACCAAATCTTAGTAACTTGCAACCCAAAGGCAACCATTAACAAACCGCGATTCGTTCGCAAAGACGACACACGAAGTATGGAGTGGAAAGAGTAAAAGGTCCCACCGGGCGTGCCAGAATCTGTTCCCCTCCGAATGGCGGCGACGACGTGAGGACGTCTTGCCTGAGATTCGGGGCGGATGCTATATGGTTTTATCTGTCTACCTCTCCGAAGATGCCAAGTTGATTTATGGCACCATGTATCGGAGGTTTAGACGGATACGGCCGATGTAGCAGACTTCGTCAGATTCCCCCTCGTTTGAGGGGATTTTGATTGTGGGGACGCTCTTCCCTGCAGGCGCAAGCCCCTGCAGTTAATTACGCTACCGCATCGCGGTAGCCACTTTCTCCTTCTCCAGAATTTCACTTCTTGTCATGTGTGTTTGTTTTGTTTGTGGATGCCCGTGGATTGTATACGGAGACTAAGTTATGTCGTCGCCCGTAGGACGTGGATTAGTCCAAATCCGTATTTACTTAGATTTAGGTTTGGTGTTTTAGTTTAAGGATACGTTAGCCATATTGATGCTAAGATCAACTTAAACGTTCGTTAAGGATACTTTAGTCTGATTTGAGACTAAGATCAACTTAACGGGATCGTTTGGATCCGACAAAAGAGCATTTGAGGGCTCTATTGTTCCAGTTTAGGGACGTAGTGGTCCACAGGTAGTTTAAGGACATTGCGGTCCATTGCCAGTTTAGGGACATGGTGGTCCATGGGTAGTTAAAGGACGCATAAGTCCGTGGGTTTAAGGACCCCACAGTCCGTATCTTGGTTTAAGGACGCATAAGTCCATGAGTTTAAGGACCCCACAGTCCGTGTTGATGTGTGGTTGTTGGGACCCGTCACCTCTCTGACGTCATTGAAAAATTACAACGATAGGAGTCAGAGGAGTTCGGAGATGTACCCTCGAACCGGATGTAAATTGATTTAGGAGAGCAGCCGTGCTCAGTCAATTTAATTTGAGAACTTACGGCCATGATTGGGCTAAGTCCAGTTGAGAATATTCAATGTTTTTATTTATGTTTGGCCTATTAGGCATGTGCTAGGGCTTTGCCCCTTTTTAATAATGCACTGCATTTTTGTTTTGTTTGGGCTCTGCCCTTTTATAAATGATGCAGAGTATCTGCTTTGTTTGGGCTCTGCCCTTTTAATGCATTGCATTTTTGTTTTGTTTGGGCTCTGCCCTTTTATAAATGATGCAGAGCATCTGCTTTGTTTGGGCTCTGCCCTTTTAATGCATTGCATTTTATTTGGCCTGTTAGGACTTTTTTAATTGGGCTTGGCCTTTCAGTAAATAATGCAGTGCATTAACTGTCTGATATTGGCTTGTCAGGCGCTTTGTGCCAATCGTTGAGCGCAAGCGCATGTGGAGGTGACACGTGTCACGCTCTGGTGAGCGCGAGCGCAACAGCGCAGTGCGCTGCGTCAGTGCGCTGCGCTGTTGCACCGCTGACACGTGGCGTTCTCTGGTGGCTTGCGGCAACCCAGGAGCGCAACAGTGCAGTTTTGCAAGTGCAAGGCACTGTTTCAATAACTTGATCCAATTTTGGATTCAAGAAAAGAATTTTTCTGAAATTCCAGAACCAATGGTTCATAAAAAGTGCAAGGCACTGTTATTATTTATTTTTTATTGAAGATTATTGATCTTGTTCTTAGATCAATGATCTATTCAGAAGAAATTCTTCTATTTTATAAAGGTTTTTATCTTTTTCTTGAATTTTTTTTTCAAAATTCTTCAGAGTTCTCTCTGTTTTGAAGTTCTTGATCTCTCACGTTGTTGATGATGTTTTGAGTTGGGGTATAGGGGTCTTTATATGGTGCCCATAGATTTGATAAGTTTGTTTAAGAGATCATTCTCTGAGTGATTTGGGGAATTTTTCCCACCGTTGGATTTTTGATCCAAGGACTTCTATTTTACAGAAAACAATTTTCTTGTTTTAACAAGAACAGAAGGATCTTACGAGAATTTTAATTCTGTTTGGCGCAAACGCCCCAGCGCTTGACACGTGTCACGCAGCGCACAGCGCAGCGCAACTGCGCTGACACGTGTCGCTCAGCGCACAGCGCAGCGCAACTGCGCTGACACGTGTCGCGCAGCGCTTGCGCAACTGAAGCGTTGCTTCCTTTAATTTTTGTTTTAAATAAAGGCTTGCTCTGATTGGACGCGCTGCCTTGGACGCTGTGCCGACGTATCAACTTCTGACACGTGGCGCGTTGCTCTTTTGGCCAATATCTAATACTGGCCAATATCTAATACGCGATCATATTCAAAAGTTAATTTCAGATGCAGTAGCAATTCATGAAAATTGTTGAAATCTAAACAGGAGCACAGGGAATTGGCTAGAGAAGCTGTGAGGAAATCACTTGTGCTGCTGAAAAATGGAAAATCTAGCAATTATCCATTGCTGCAGCTCCCTAAAGAAGCCCAAAAAGTCATAGTCCCCGGGAGTCATGCCGATAACTTGGGTTATCAATGTGGTGGCTGGACTATTGAATGGCAAGGAGCCAGTGGAAATATCACAATTGGTAAGAATATATTCCTCTTTCATCAAGTGCTAGTGTAGATTTGCTGCTAATACAATGCATGTTAACGTATAATACCTTACAGGAACCACAATCCTCAACGCCATCAAGTCAACCGTATCCCCATCAACCACCATCACCTACTCCGAAACCCCCGACACCAGTTTCATCAAGGCCAACAACTTCACCTACGCAGTTATCGTCAGCGGCGAAACCCCCTACGCCGAGACCAAAGGCGACAACCTCAACAACCTCACCATCCCTGACCAAGGAACACGCACGATCCAAACAGTCTGCAGAACAATAAAGTCTGTTGCCGTGCTCGTATCAGGAAGGCCGCTTGTAATAGAACCGCATCTAAAATCGATGGATGCTGTTGTGGCCGCTTGGCTTCCGGGAACCGAAGGCCAAGGCGTTGCGGATGTGCTGTTTGGGGACTATGGGTTTGTAGGGAAGCTGCCAAGGACTTGGTTTAGGAGGGTGGATCAGCTGCCAATGAATGTCAGGGGCCCGCATTATGACCCCTTGTACCCGTTTGCGATTGGATTGAAAACGGAGGGAGAGCATCAGTGCATTAGAGATGGTTATGTATAATTTTGTGTTTATTTGACAGAATTAGGGAGATGGTTCAACAGTGAAAGAAATTAGTGTTTCTTGATACTAGGAAGAAACTCAAGTTACATTCCATGTTGGGATGAAATTATACTCATAATACAAAATAATTGATCATGGAATCAAATTTAGTAAAACTGCCATCTCTCTAGTTTAGTAATTTGTTTGATTGTGAGCTTGTGATCACCGTATAGCTTATGTATTAACTTTGATCAATTAGGTAAGATATAGCTAAAGAAATATTTGCCGTCGTTTTACATGTAACTTGTCATTCGAAGCAGCAATCACAAGTCTCTATAAGGTCCACATACCTTCCAAGAACTTGACTGAAGTGTTCAAAACTCATGTGCCAACAATAGTGATAAATACTTTGAATCGATTTCGCATCAATGCTCTGATTTAATTTGGCATGAACAACAAGCCACATTTAACTTACAAAACACAATGTGCATATGTACCAGAAGCCGGGAAGGAATGAAGATAGGTCAGCATAGTCACAGCAAAGAGCTCGACAACAAAATAAGATATAAATTCAGAAAAGGGAGCTACTACAGGTTAAAATTTACTTGAATCTATATAAATTCAACAAGCGATTTCCATGTGATATAAAGCGAGCAGCATTCAACAAGTGCCCGTCTCAGTTTTTAAATGCTTAAACAAAACACAATAGAAAGAAAGAAAGAAAAAGAAACTTTCCTTTCAACATGATTTAGGTAATCAAACAATGGGATCTGTAACAAAGTGAGCCTGCAGAATACTTACTCTTATGAGAGTTTGATGATGCTAGGATCTCCTGATAGCAGTTCGGTAGAGAAAAGTTACAAAGGCTGTGACGGAACCAAATGTTCTTGAGAGCTTCAGAATACAACATCAAACTTTACACAGCTAATTCCTTCCATGGTAACCTTGGGAGTTGTCATAATATCTAGGGGTAAAGTACCCATGGTGATGATGACCCCTTGTTGAAGCATAAGTCGAAGCATAAGAACTGGGAGTCCCAACAAAGGATCCGTGTTTCTTATAAGGAGATGGTGGGGTGGAATAGTGCCCTACAGAAGATGAACAAGGCTTATGGCTCTTCCTAGTATTAGGGGTTGTTGAGGGAGACATCCAAGGGGTTGCTTTCATCGTTCTTCTAGGGAAGTCACCAGGATCATCAACAATCCAACCACCCCTTGTCCTTGGCTTAGGGTTTGTCATGTTCCATCTGTCCTCAAACTCGTCGTACTCAAACTTTTTCTTTGTATTATGTGGCTTGCTTGTCGAGTTCCATCTGTCATCATACCCCTCGTACTCAAACTTTTTCTTTTTATTATGTGGCTTGCATGTAGAGTTCCATCTGTCCTTGTACTCGCCGTATTCAAACTTTTTCTTTTTCTTATGTCGCTTGCTTAAGTCACTAGGTACTGATCGGGACCCTGAGGGATCTCTAGTTTTCTTAGGAAACTTCTTAGGGGTAGAAGATCCGCCTTCTCGACGATCAAACTGCATATTTATCCCAGAGGTTATATTAAATACTCTAGTTATGGACACTTTTCGAACAAATATTATTAGTTTAACAAACATTTCATTGTATTCATTACATATCAAAATATTTCTTAATGTCACTTGTATATCAAAGATGGGAAAGTCCAAATATTGAGATATGTAAAGTTGTTACAAAAATGTTTTCAAGAGAAAAAAAATTCAGAAAACTAAGGTCTATTTCTTATGCAGCCATAGATGTATGATAGATTAAGCATTAGCATATCAGTAAGATATTGTTATAACTACTGTGTGTGTGTGTGTGTTTGCGTGTTTTATTTTATTTTTTATTTTTTCGTGGGGTTGGGGGGTAACACAGGCATGTCAATGTATGCTAGAAATATGTACCCCTCTTTGTTACTTGTATCATATGCACACGCACATGCACACAATAATATTCTATCGTATTGTCCTTTTGTGGTCGTGCCCTCTTTTTAAGATATTCCAATGTCGAGTCCATGTCAGCATCTTAGTGTCTGTATTCTGTAATCATTCTCTTATGCAACCAAAATTAAAGAGAAGCTAGCATTAAATAATTCTTCAAACTAACCTTCAACTTCTTAGTGCACCCCCGTGCAAAATGCCCTCCTTCACCGCATTTGTAGCAAAGAGTTGAGGATGCAACATCAGTAACCTCATGATTCTCGCCACGTGACTTTGCACATCCCTAACGTATTTTTTCATAAAATCCCAGTTTAAATTCTCAGGCAGAAGAAAGATGAATAAAACAATGAATTAAGGTAAAAGGGATTGATTTGACTTACAAGACCAGTATGGCCGGATTGGGCACAATTGAAACAAGAGACATCTCTTGGACCATTATCCACAAATTCCACACAACAAAGGTGTCCATAGTTCTTGCAAACATAGCATTGTATTTCCTGCTCAATCCAAAATGGTTACCGCAGCAAAAATGTGACAAGAAAGATAACAGTTATACCTATCCAACACCATAAGACAAAAGGGATTGCTTTTCAAGAGCCAATTATTTATGGAGGGCCAACGGTACAATAACATTACCCACGATGGCAGCCCAGAAAAGAAGAAAAGTATGAATGGTTAGTTATGAGGGTAAAGAAAAGATCATTAACCTTCAGATCATCAGGTGCATAGTCATTTTTACACGACAGCATATCATGTCCCAAGTTTCCACATCGTAAGCAGATAGTAGAATCTTTAGGGGTGCGATTATGCTTATCTGGGCAGTTTCTTGCAATATGGCCTCTTCTTTTGCATATAAAACAATCTTGTCCCTGTAATATATAAAACATATAGGTCACAACTGTTCAACTTGCCAACAAAGTATAATAAAGACTACAAAATGTAATTTATGCAAAGGCTATTCCACATGAAACAAATAATAATCATGATTGACCATACATCTGCTAACATGATATATGAAGTGAAAGCAATGAAAACATGGTTTACCCTTATATATGGCCCAACAATTAGTTTCAACTTCCCTGAACTCTTGTTATAATAAATGAATATCCCTTCAAATCACATATTAACGTGGAAAAATATTCATGTCCAGCTTGAAACCCCATGTCCTCATATAGTCATGTAAAATGCTATAATTGATGTTAAAGGCAATACCAATGAGACTTAGCCTCACAGATGCACCTCATAACTTGTTGCAAGTACTGATATAAGTAAATCAGATTTGGTTGAATGCTCTTTCACCAAGCGTTGTGCAAAAGAATGACAAGACCTACCTGCCTCGTTTGCATATATAATGCATTAAGCAGGAATTCCACTCAAATAGTGAAATCAAATATTACCACCGAGTAATTAGGAGCCAAAGGAACTATTCCTATAATCTGTTACGATTAAGGTACACAATCGCAACAAAAGCATGTGGAAGGCAACTAAAAGAAGGCTGAAGGTTTACAATTTGATGCTGAGTTCTTTCAACTACCCTCCTATAGGTTTGGATAATATCCGGATCCATATTTGGATATCCGGATAATATCCGGATCCGTATTCGGATATCATTCGGATATGGATATGGATATTTTTATCCTTTCTGATACGGATACGAAGATGGATATCTATTTGAAAATTCTCCCGGATATGGAAATGAATACGGATACAGAAATATTTTTCGGATACGGATACGGATATAAGAATAAAATAATATTATTAATATAATACATGTTATATGTATAAAATAAACTCACCGTTGTCGGTCCCAAGTCCGAATGAGAAGGGATGAGGGTTGTGGTAGGCTTGTGACAGCCAACGTAAAACTTTGTCACATTCTATGACATTATATGTATAAAATATAAAAATAACATAACACTTTATAAATTGATCTTGGCCATTGATTTAAAACTTATACTCTAATCTAATCTAGACCATTGATATCCACTTATTTATTATACATCTTTATCTTGGATCTAGATTAATAACTTGACAAGTTAACATAAAATCAGAACCTATCCCATTCAACATCTCAATACAGACTTTGGCAAAAAGAAAAACATCTCGCTGCAGAAAAAAAACCCTAAATCCCTCTACTCAACCTCTCCCCAACCGTCGACTCGACCTCTCCCCCGTGCCATCGACTTCACCTCTCCCCTGCCCTCAGCTCGACCCCCCCCCCTCCTGACTCGATTGTTACATGATTACTTCAGGGATGCAGTTATTCTTCAATAACTTCATTGCTATTTTATGGTTTAGTTTTGTACTCTCTGGTTGCTTCCTAGAATTTTTTGGAGCTAAAATCTCTTGGAATTGCACATAACTTTCGGCACTGTTGTTTCAGCATTGCACATGGTATTTTGGTGAAATATTTCCTCTTACTGTGATCAATTTCCCAGGTTGCTTTCTAGATGTTCTTTGGGCCCAGTCTTCGCATTTCTGTATAATTCTTTGATATTTATTTCAGTTTTGCATACCGGTTTCTTATTAATTTTTATTCTTTGCAAGCTTATTTGTTGATGGAATCGAGTAATTCATATCCAGATCCGTATTCGACTTTGAATATCCAATTCGTATTTATATCTGTGTTTTTCAAATATGGATACATTTTTTTACCGAATCATATCTGACGTGTCCGTATCCGAGATTCTAAAACAAATATGAATATGGTAATGCCTATATCCGATCCGTATCCAATCCGAATGCAACCCTACCTCCTGTCAAGAGATAGTAGAAAATAATGGAGATGCTGGATAGTGACCTCATAAGACCTAAGGAAGAATAAGCATGTACATACACATATGTATATACATATGTGTGTATAGAGGAGTGATCCATTGCAAACCGGTCCGCGTTTTTTAAAAACGGAAACTTCAGATCTACGACATATTTTGACGATCCAATCTGTTCAAATTAATCACCCTACCCTCAAATATTGTGTATGAAAAATCAAGAGATTTAAAGACCTCTAACCTATGCATCGGATGACGCTTATGTTGCATTATCGAAAGACGTTCATTTTTGCACCCGTTGACTTATGTTGCAGTAACGAAAGACGTTCATTTTTGCACCCATCGATGTATAGGTTAGAGGTCTTTAAATCTCTTGATTTTTCACACGCGTATACTTGAGGGTAGGGTGATCAACTTGAACGGGTTAGATCGTTAAAATATGTCGTAGATCAAGAGTTCCCGTTTTTAAAAAACGCAGACCGGTTTGCAATGGATCACTCCCCCTATGTGTGTGTGCAAGGACTCTAGGTCGTCGTCCGGAAACGACGCACTACATCGAACCCTGGGTGTAGTGTCAAATAAGAAAGGATTTCATAGGATCCGTCTAGCCTCTTGAAACATAAATTCCCTTACGTGTAGATTAACAAAATTGGTGGAGACGATGATTAGGAGAAGAGTTAGTATTATGTGTTTGCAAGAAACTAAGTGGGTTGATGAAAAGGTAGAGTTATAGAGCCATGGTGTTGTAAGGTTTAGTATACAGATAGAGATAAAAATCATAATGGGGTATGCGTAATTATAGATAAACGCTTGCTTGAGAATGTAGTTGAGATTAGAAGAAGGTGATAGGATTGTACTGGTTAAGCTTATTTTAGGTGGGAAGATTCTTAATATTATTAGTGCTTATGCACCACAAAAGGACTTGATGACGCTAATAAACGTCAGTTTTTAAAGGATTTAGACGATATGGTGCAAAGGATACCTAGTAGAGAGGAGTTGGTTATTGGGGGTGATCACAATAGACATATAGATACTAATCGTAGTAGGTTTGAAACTATCCATGGAGGTTTTGGCTATAGACAGAGGAATGAAATAGGTCATCGATTTTAGATTTTGCCTTATCTTATGACTTGATCTTGGCAAATACTTGGTTTAGGAAAATAGAGACTTGATCACCTTTAGGAATGGATCGAGTGCTAGTCAAATAGATTTTTTTTCTGAGTAGAAGAATAGATAGAACTTATTACATCGATTATAAGGTAGTGTCGGGTGAGAGTGTAACCACTCTATATAGACTTTTATCTCTAGTGTTCGGTTTAAAAAGGGTCTAGGAAGATTACACATAAGTTATGGCCTAAAATTAAGTGGTAGCGACTAAAGAAAGGTAACAAAGAAGCCTTTGTAAATCGTGTAGTTCAAGGGACTGATTGGAAATCCGAAAACGATTCAGACACAACATAGAACAAGATGAATAGTTGCGTTAAGATGATAGTTAGAGATCAACTTGGTGAGTCGAGAGGTGGTGCGCCACCATTTAAGAATACGTCATGGTGGAATAAAAAAGTAAAGGCTGCTATTAAAATCAAGAGGGATTCTTATATAGATTTGAAGAAAAGCAAAGATGCAGAGAGATTTGAGAAGTATAAGATAGCTAAAAAAGAGATTAAGAAAGCTATTAGGAAAGCCAACACTAAGGTCTATAAAAAGGTGTAGGAGAAGTTGGACACCAAGAAAGCTGAAAATGATATATACAGGATTGCTCGGATGAGGGAGAAAGATCAAAGACTTGTGTATGGTGAAATGTGTCAAAGATGAAAATCAGAAGGCTTTAGTTCGAAATAAGAATATCAAGGAGAGGTGGAGAGATTATTTTAACAAATTGTTCGATGAGAGCTTTACTAAGGATTTGGATGGATTTGCCATTCAATTTCAAGATATAAACGTGATTTCATGCGTAAGATAACAATATCTGAGTTTACAGTGGTTTTGAAGAGAATAAAATCAAGAAAAGTTGTTGGTCCAGACGGAATTCCTATTGAGGTATGGAGATACCTAAGAAAGATAGACGTTGGATAGCTTACGGACCTGTTTAATAAGATTTAGCTAGCAAAAAGATGCCAAATGAGTGAAAGAAGAGTACCCTTATATCTCTCTACAAGAATAAAGATGACATACAAACTTGCTCAAACTACCGTGGAATAAAACTCATGTGTCACACTATGAAGCTTTTAGAGAGAGTGGTTGAACACGGGCTAAGGCAAAATGTTAAGATAACAGAGAAGCGGTTTGGATTCATGCCTGGATGATCAACAACGGAGGCTATTCATTTGCTTCGTCAACTTATCGCATGTTTTCAAGATTGAAGAGATTTGCATATAGTTTTTATTGACTTAGAGAAAGCTTGCGACAAGGTACCTGAAGAGGTATTATGGCGGACAATGATGAAGAAGGGGTCTCAATCAGGTACATTGACATAATCAAGGACATGTATGATGGAGTAGTGGCAAATGTAAGGACTTGCAGCAGCTTAACGAGAGATTTTCCGATCACAATTGGCTTGCATCAAGGATCCGCATTAAGTCCATTTTTGTTTGCCACAGTAATGGATAAGCTTACCAGAAACCATCCAGGATGAGGTAACTTGGTATATGTTATTCGTTAATGATATTATTCTGGTAAATGAGACGAAAACAGGGGTTAATGCCAAATTGGATTTGTGGACGAAAACGTTGGAATCTCAAGGGTATAGATTGAGTAGGTCCTTGACAGCATATGTGCGATATAAATTTAGTAAACAAAGAAGTCGAGATCACAGTGGTATAACACTGGATGGATAAGAGATATCACCGAAAGATGATTTAAATATCTAGCTTCCATCATCCAGAAGGATGGGAAGATCGATAGCGATATCAACTAGAGGATTCAAGCTGGCTGGTTGAAATAGAGGAGTATGAAGATTTTATACGATCGCAACTTTCCGTTAAAGTTGAAGGGGAAGTTTTATCGAAATGTTATTCAGCATGCCTTGTTATATGATACGGAATGCTAAGCTCCTAAGAAGCATTATGCACAGAAGATGCATGTAGCGGAAATCGCACGCTTTGTTGTATATGTGATAACACTAAAAAGGATAAAGTGCGAAATGAGGATATTCGTACAAAGGTTGGTGTAGCATCAGTGGAGAAGGAGATGCAAGAAAACCGTTTAAGATGGTTTTGTTATGTACGACGCAGACCTACTGAAACACCGGTTCAATGAATGAATATTCTCTATTTAGGCCAAGTCAAAAGAACGATAAGGAAACCAAAGAAAATGTGGATAGAGACGATATGAAAAGATATGGATGCCAAAGGTCTTAATGAAAGTATATTGTTCGATAGGAATGAGTGGAGGCGGAGGATTTATGTGCTCGACCCAGTGTGATTCTCATGTTGGTTCATGTAGCCTATCCCATATGCTTGGGATAAAAGGCCCAGTTGTTTATTATATATATATATATATATATGGTAAGGCTAATTTACTCTCAGAGCATAACCAGCTTAATTATGCTTTGTGGATAATTATTCCATTTGTCCTTAATTCATGGATGAAGTAGGGTACTTTTTCTCATTTACAAATAGGGGTACTAATCGAACCGAGCTGGTTCAACTTCGGCTCAGGTTCAACTCGACAAGGGCTCGTTCAAGTTCAGTTCGTTTGTTAATGTGACGAACTTGAGCCAAAATTCCAGCTCGTTAAGTAAACGAGCCGAACTCGAGCTGAGCTTGACTCGTTCGTTAACAGCTCGAGTTCGGTTTAATTATAATATAGGTTTTAAATATTAAGCTCATACCTAATAACCTAATAGTACCGAATACCCAACCATCATCCTATATTTTATATATAATTTTAATTTTACCCCTCTTCATATCAAGCCATTTCCTGCCTTCGACTTTGAAAAAGCTTTTAGCCCTTTTTCTCAACCCCAAAGTCGAAATGTCTCTAACCCTAACGTTTAAACCTTGAAAAAAATTCAAATCTCGTCGAAAGATGGTTCTTTTTTAAAGTCAGATATGAAGATCTCTACAAATCAAAAACATCAAGCTCCAATTTGAAGAAATCGAACATGCAATCAAAAAATTTGAGTTCCAAAGGTCGGCTCATTAGCTCGTTAAGAGCGCGGCTCGATAAATAAACGAACATGAGCCTAATGTTTTCGGTTCGAACCGAACTCGAGCTGAGCCAAAACTACTCAAGCCGACCCCAGCTCGCTTGAGTTCGGCTCATTTAGCAGCCCTATTTATAAGGAGAGAAGGTAGAAAATCTTGTAATTAATGAGGCAATTGATTAATACTAATCTCATAGGATTTTTACAAGATTCTTTTCCTTCTCTCTACTTGTAAATGACAAACAAAATACCCCTACTTGATCCATGAATGAAGGGTAAATGGAGTAATTATTCACATGACATAACTAAGTTAGTTATGCACTAACAGTAAATTGGCCTTATATAGAGAGAGGATAATGGAGGAATGGTGCCATAGGAGGGAATTTCCTCCTATAGCATTGAAAAAATACACCCGCCATGTTTTTTTCGACGATCGGCACTCAACGGCATCATCTTTATCATGTAAGATATGGATACACCAAATTTCATGAGTCCACCTTTTCACCGTTGATTTAGTATGTGCAAAATTGACAGTTTACCGACAATAAAACTTTTTACATTGCTAATTCTACGGTGAAAAGTAGTGGAATCATATGAATTATAGTGTACCCACATCTTACATGATAAAGATGATGGGTGCCGATCGTCGAAAAAATCATGAAGGATATAGATATTTGACGCCACATAACGAAAAAGCCTCATAGGGCCTTTTTTCTTTCATTATTCTCATATATATATAGAAGTAGGCAAAGATCCCATCGATAGGATTTGAAAATAAATCATACCACTTTTTTTGCCTTCGGATTTGCATTGGGATATGTGTTATTAATCATGTGATTATTTAAAAAAATGAATGATTCTCTTCATAATTGATTACACATATCCCAATGTAAATCAAAAAGCAAATAAAGTGGTAAGATTTGTTTCCAAATCTTATTGATTGGATCATAACCTCTCCTCTCTCTATATATATATATATAACCCAAACCCTTTAGGTCCAAATGTCATTATTATATCATCTTACATGAAAAAAATTCCAAAAAAAAAGAAGAAATTCCTACAAACAAAGAAGCTCAACTACAGTGTACACATCATAAGAAAAAAAAATATTATTCACCCATTACTTTTATCTCTTTCATAGGTCCATCTTTGCTATTATTACCCAAACTCATAGGGTAACGTGCAAAATTTAAACTTTTCCAAAAGTAATTGGAAGAAAAGGAAAAGCCCTTGACAAAACAAGCAACCTAAGCTATTTCATATGGGTTTTTTCTCAATAAAATTTCTGTAGCTGCGTTGGGCACACAACAGAGCAATTATGACGTCTTTGAAAAGAAGGGGAGAACCCCAAGGAAGCCAAACGTCCCAAGCCAATTTGAATTCTTTCCAGATATTTCTAAGAGACTATGACTAATCAGCAATAGAATTCATGAATAGGAGAAAAAATATTCTTTCTAGAGATATTTTATGTTTCTCTATCCGCCTCTCTCAACTCAAGAACAGGAGATTGAGGATTAAGAAGAAGACAAGTGTAGAAATACTCAGAGCTATGTTGCTTCATCTCTATGCATCTGGTAAAAACTTGCTTTCACTTTTTCATATGTAATCATCTTTTAACCCAATTTCTTTAAGGTATTGTGACCTTAATGCTCAATTGATTTATTTATTTATTTTTACTATGAGCTTATGTTTTATAATTTGCTACTAGATCTGTTATGTTTAGTCAGAGAAAATGAAGAATACATATAAGAAGTCTATACATTTGACGGCCAACTGAGAAGGCGTGCCTAAAGGTATCAAGTTGTAATTTAATCATTAAACCTTTATAAATTCATGAACAAAATTGTTAATTAGTTGTAATACGTAGAAAGCATATAAGGTGTTCTAATGTAATCCCTTAGGCAATCAATGAGGGGAGAAAGGTATGGCTATCATCGTAGATATATTGTTTATCAAATTTAGAGATGCAAAAACTGTAAGGTCTTAAATAAGATGACATGATTTGATCTATTATAAATTTCTTTAATACATACATGTTTTTAGTTGATAACGCGAAGAAATTCTTATAGAGAAACATGTGGTATCATTGTGGTTTTTATTTGCAAAACTCTAAGTATATGTTATCTGCTTGGAAATGCAAAACATTCATGGTATCTATTAAAATAAACATCAAAAGAGCATGGTGCTTTAGTGAACTTAACTATCCTAAAAGTACTAATACGACATTGTAAATGATTGATGAATTCTATAACCACAATAGTGAAGGGGGCCATGTTTAACTTTTCATATAGGTAATAAAAGGTTTATTTTCATATTTTGGGTATGGGTTATTAAAGTAGATACTTTATTTGATATTATAAACTTAATGATGTTCAAATAAAGACTACCATCTACTAGTAATTTTTAATTTAATAACACACATTTTTGTTTAAATAATGAAAAAAGTTATCACCTCTTTTACTAAAAATTAACACATGTGGTATCATCATGGTATTTATTTGAAAAACATAAAATATATACTACCAACTTGAAAATGATAACTATATGGTATCTATCTTAATTGGCATTGAAAGAGCATGGTAGTTTAGTGAAATTTAACAAAAATAGTTATTACGACGCTATCATATAATGATTAATTATAGAATTTTAATGAGGTTGGGGCGGTCCTATCCTCGGTAACGCTCAATTCTAAAGCTTGACTTATACTTGCAAAAAACTCTTTTTAGCTACAACAAAGATTCATCATCTTTCTATGCTAATATGATTTCTAAACAAGACTTCTTTGTAGATGTAAGTATATTTGCTTAAAATTAGTTGTTATACTATTAGAAAGCATAGTTTTTGTTGACATTCTGCCTTGATTGATAATAGTTTTAGTTGATATTTTAAGTTTTTATTTTTTTATTTTAATAATTCATAAGATAATTGAGGTTCTGGATATTGGTGCTTAAGAACACTCTAACTCTTGAAAATCTAAATGAATACAGAAATATGTAAATTTGCCATATGTAATTTGTATATCAAGTAGGAAAATCAACAATAAATGAAATTTGTTATATCTTTTGTAATTTTGTAATATGAAATATTTTTGTAATTGCTGCAAATTTTTGATTAAATACGTGCATCGCACGTGCATTATACTATAAAAAATAATTGGATCTCATGTGACCTCTACCTATAACATATTATAGCCACAAAACCATAGGATCAAAAGTAAAAAAAAATAAATGTAAAATCTTCTTTAACAAATATTTTATAAATACAATCATCAACTGTATCAATTACAACCATACAATTATCTCTACTGATCTTAAATAACTACTAGAATTATTGTGAATCATTTTTGAAAACAAATTAACCACTCACACCATGTAACTTTTAATCTTTTCTATTTTTTAAATTCAAATTTAATAAATTAAAAAAATTATTTGAACATGTGCATCACACGTGAAAGATACTAGTGTGTATTGAACGGGAGAGAGAGAAAGAGAGTTGTTGACTTTTCATCTTCTTATTTTTGTCTTTTGTGATGGATGAAGTGGGCATCTCCAATTCTCTACTTTGGCTAATAGAATTGTCATTTTTTATTTTTTATTTTGTTGAATAATGACATCATCTATGAACTTCAATTTATCGCCATTTATTTATCTACCATCATAACCACAAAACATGAAGGCCCCTAATTGATTTCAACTTAATGGTCTAACATAGTTTCAAATAGCACCACATCAACAGTAAAAAAAATTAAATGTAGAATTTCTTTAACAAATATTAAATAAATGCATTCATCAACTAGATCAGTTATTATTATACAATCATCTCTACTGATCTTAAATAACTACTAGAATCATTAAGAATCATTTTGAAAACAAATTAACTACTTCCACCGTGTAAGTTTTAATATTCTATAATTTTTTTGAATTCAAATTAAAAAAAATAAACATAATTTTTATTTTAACACGTGCATCGCACGTGCAAGATACTAGAAATAGTAAAGATTATTCAGTATACCGGGTGTAATGCATCTGAGCAGAAAATTGAAGGAGATGATATTTTTCAAGCATTTTCGAAGGGCTTTATGGAACTTATATCTTTACTTTCTTTTTTTATGATCGGGCACATGCACCCGATATATAGAAGAACTTTCCCACTATGATGACCAGAAAACAAAGGGACTATTTGGTGCTCCCACATTTAATTCGAATTAAATATTCAAACGAGAATTTTTTATTTTAAGATATCCATATCATCTCTTTTAATGAGAGAATCAACACCACAATAACATATAAAAAATATATTTAAGTAAAAAAAATATTTCAGAGATTGTTATGATTATCAAAAACTTCAATAGAAATAACAGATCCGAAATCTATTCTAATCAACAAACTTAAGAAATAAAATAGGAGCAAATCCATAAATAAAAAATATTATAAAAAACCATAACTAAATTCTAAAATCTTTTGAGGCAATAACTATGCTTTAGACTACATAATAAAATATAAATATCTTCTGCAAAAATATAAATATCATCAACAAGCTCAATAAATTAAAATACCAAAAAATAATTTTAAAAACTATATCGTCGTGAAATCTTCTCAAATCTTTTAACGGAATCAATTACCAAAAAATTAAATTATTAAAACATATATATTTTTAAAATACAGAATAACAATTTCTGTTAAACATAATCATGTGCATCGCACATGCCAAAAAGCTAGTGTGTGTATAAAAGAGAACATGGAGGACAAAGGCACCGGGAGAGGATTACCTCCTATAGCGTCGGAAAAGGTTTTCTTCAACGATCTGCACCCACCATCTTCATCTTATTGGTTAAAATACAAATATGCCAAATTTCATGCGACTCTAGCATCTTTTCACCATTTATTTATTGGGTGCAAAAGTAACGGTTTTCTAATAATAAACATTTTAAGAATTTTTACATCAATAGATAAACGGTGAAAATGTGTTAGAATGACATGAAATCCGGTGTATCTACATATTAGATGGTAAGGATCAATGTGGATGGTGCCAATCGTCGAAAAAAATGGAGTGTATACTTTTTTAGAAGCGAGGGTTTCCCTCCTAGGTCCTTTATATATATATAGAGAGAGAGAGAAATTCACCAACTTTTTTTTGAATGCCTGATCGATGATCTGTTCCGTTGAAGTTGACCAACACACCATACATAGCATGATTTACAGTATCACACTATTTGGAAAAAAAATTACATATGCTACAACTAGTTTTAAAATTATAAAATTCTAACACTAAAATAATTTTGGATGTTTATGCATATGTATACACTTCCAAACAAAGTGATATTGTAAACATACACTATTTAGGATGTGTTGATCAACTAGATCAAAATAGATCATCGATCGGACGTTCCAAAAAAAGTTTGTGATTTTGAAAAACACGAACCCCGTCGCACTCTATATATATAGATGATGCATATACATATGTAAGTATGTATATCAACTATAAGATATTTTCACGACTGGAAGGACTGGAAACCCGTCTGCTCATGTCCTTCCGAATTTTTATGATTAGTATGCATACAAATATCCATATAAGTAAAGAACAATATAAAAGCTGTCTACTACCATAAAAGAGTTTGGATAATGGTTCAGAGTGTCATGTTATGGCTGTGTTATAATAATCACCAGTATTAATCACTAACTAGATGATGCTAAAAAATGTTGATGGCAGTAAGTTTGGCCAAATTGTTTTATTAAACCCATTCTATGCATGTTTGACAGCATGATGTTTCACTAATCCAAACTAATATGTTGTATCGGTTTCAAGTTCTGCTAATGGGACTGTATGCTTTGTTAGCTAAACATGTCACAGTAATCAACTCATGATTATGAGGAAAATGTGGGAACTTCACTTGGTAACTTGAACAGCAGGCAGCAAGGGCACCTAAAATCTCTTGCCTTGGCAATTTGGGGAGTGAAAATATAAAATGTAAGGATCGTTTGGCAAGTCCGAATGTCATTGACATTCCTACTGATATGGAGTGATGCAGGCTAACTACGAGAAAGGCAAAAAAAGCTAGTTTTGAAGAAATTCCCAGTTTTATACAAGTAAAATTTTAAGTGTCTTGCCTGTGTGCAACGCTTAGCATTGTGCCCAAAAATGCCACAGACAAAGCACGGTTTTTTCCTCCTCTCCATTGTGCAATCCGCAACAGTATGACCTTCTTCACCACAATTGAAGCAAGCACCCGTATTTCTATCCTCGGGATCAAAATATCTCGGCCCACGCTACTCAGTAAGACGGGAAAAATTAGATTTAACAAAACCCATCATGTGTGTGTGTGTGTAATGCAACTCTACAGATCAAATAAATAAAGTAGCACAGATTAGTTTGATCAAAAAAAAAGTAGCACATATTAGGATTCAGACAAGGGACACGATACGGATCGGAATATCAGGTTCGCAATTTTCCAAAATTTTAGAATTAATTTGTTTTGGGATGCGCTAAATTTTGTTACACACACACACACACACACGATAACAAAAATTATAATTTTAGCAAACTTAAACTATTACAAAAAGTTTTATGCTCATAATCCATTAGGTACGTTACGAACATATCAGTAATCAATGCATGTTCTACACATCTAGAATCCAATGTAAATTTTAGAAAATGCCAAAAAGACTTCCTAAAGTATCCTTGACTGAAGGATCTAATACTGATACAAATTCGTTACATATGCATCTTCACTAATGTGCAAGTAGTAAGTGAAAAACGAAATAAATATACCTTTTAATTATTGTTTTGAGTTAGAATGTTGCAACTGAATTTTTATTACCAGCATCGTAGACACAATGAATGTATTTTAGTGATCTGGATGACTTCTGTTAAGGTCACACAAGCGGCCAACAAGTCTCAGTCAAACCTTAAGGGCTTGTTTAGATTATATTGGAGTAATATAAAAGTATAGTGTTTGTTAAGCAATTTAACCAAATAGTAGATTATGCATTTCATACATACCAAAAGTTTTCTAAAAACCATATTGTCAGGTACTTCATTCACTTCTGTGACCACAGAATCAGCGGTTCCTACCGGTTCCTCTTCATTAGGTGCAGCCACTTCTTCTTTCATAAATGCAACCGCATCCTCTTCCTTGAGTGCATCATCCACCTGTAAATCATATTTTAATAATAAAAAAAAAGAATCTCTCGATCAAACATTTCTTCTTCCCAAATTTTTAAAACTGATTCTAAAATCAGAGTTGTCATATGGAAAGGTAAAATTGGCTATCATGAAAATTTATCTAGCCATGTCGCCAATCAAATAATTGATCAACTATAAGCAATCGATCAACAACATAATACTACTTTATATGAAGAAGGAAAGGATTAGAGACACAGAATAATTAGTAACTATACCAACGTTTACTGATATTGCATATAATCTTTTTTACACTGTTATTGCAGAATTTGAATTATGCTATGGGATAACGTCGCCCAGAGTGACACCGTAGATTGCACCCTACAGCATTGCATCTTCTACAAACAAGTGGTCCACTTTATGACATCAAATTAAATAATAGACTACCGGATTCGGCACTACAAAGTACCAAGGTGGGCACCGTATAGCAAAACTATAAGAACCATATTGCAACCTTATTTTCACTTATACATATATTGCATATCCCTCGTTAAATATTGTGATGACTTTCATGTAATTATTTCATAACCATAAGACGCCCTTCTATAGAAATAACAGAGGTGAGGTTCTCACACTAAATTTAAGTAAATGAGTATATTGATGTAACTTAGTGATATTTCTGGAACGGCACAAGGTATTCACAATTTAAGAATTAAGGTGCAAAGTTGAATCTAGATAAATCAAATTGCAAAAAGATGTGGACAGTTTACCGCAAAACATGAGGTAGTTTTCCATAGTTTAGCCAAAACAAAATTTCTATGGGGGATGGGCAACATTAATTTATATAACAATATGATTCTCTCCCTTTTCTATTATTGATAAAGTCATGTTATCATCATTATTCCAACAATATGCGGTTTAGAAAAACTACCCATATGAGTGTGGGATTAAATTCGTCTCCGTAACCAACATTGTATGTAAAGCATATGTTCATCCACTATTCAATCGGTCAGCGTTACTACATAAATGGATTATATGTCTTAGAATTTAAGAACAAATAGATTTTTAATACACATATGCACATATAAGGAAAAGCATCAAAGCAAACAATTTATGAATAGAGAGAAAAGGAAAGAAATTAAACTTTTGTAAAGTAAATATTGAGTTTAGGCATGGAGTTTTAGATATCAAGCACGTCAGGTGCATCTAATACACGTCCAATTAAATAGCCATTCGTCTAAACATTTTGAATAGGGATGCGACCATTTGCCCGGCTAATCCTATTGGAAGAAATTGCTAGTTGAAAACATTAAGCGACCAGTTAACAGACCTTTTAAAGTTGGTTTTACAACACTATTCTTCACCTAATTAACTCACTTCAAATAGTTACAGAAAGCAAAATATGGACTCCACACATACTACAATTTGATCATAAGTATGGAATTGCACAAACCCAAATAAAGTAGGAACATAAAATCCAAGTCAAAAGAGGGGGGGAAAGCTATGTGCCAGCAAATTAACATTGATCTGAAACCACCCTACAACAAAAAGGCAACTTTTAATTTGGGATTTTATTTATGTTTTCTCAATCGCAGGTTGATAAAATAATCAAATTTACAATGTAAAACCGTCACAAAGTAGTTAAATACAACAGCAATGGGAAATGGTGATCCAATTATTTCTTTCAGTTGCCAGGGCAAAAACAGAGGCAGTGGATGAGTAAAAAGCAATTAGAAAAACAACAGAACTCACAGCTCCCGATGCTGCTGCCGCTTCGATTTCCTTCTTCTTCTTGATCTTTCCCTTCGCTTTCTTCTTCTTCATCTTCTTCAACTCGCCACCACTCTTATCAAAACTCATCTCGATCTCTTCAGAAGAGGCGGAGGAGACAACGATCAAGCCGCCATCTTGCGCTCTCTTCCTCTTCAACTCCCTCTCCTTCGCTCTCTCGACGATCTCCAAGGTGAAGTCCTTGTTCGCCTCCTCATCGTCGCTGCTACTGAGAAACACCACCGATCTCGAGGGGTCGGCTTCATCGGAGTCTGAATCCGTCTTCCTCGCTGATGGTTTCCTGCTTCGACCCATATTAGGGTTTCAATGCGGAAGAGGAGCAGCGATGAAACCCTAACCCTAGATTTTGGTTCGATTTGGGCGGAGAGAGGGGGAATCGATTTTTGAGAGAGATGGAAGAGGAAGGAGAATCGATAGATTCCTTGAATCGGGTCGGATTGTGTTTCGGGTTGTGGGGCATCAAGAAATTGGGACTGCCAATATACCCGCATCTGATAAGATTTTCAAATATTTTCAAGATTTTAGTAGGCAATTTAGAGAATTTATAATTTTTTGTATGGAACTTGTAAAATCGAACACTTAGAGGTGCTTAGCCTGCGATAATCTAAGAGTAGTTACTAGATTACAATCAAATATTATAATGTTTGTTATTGTTAGGAATATGTATGTCCTAAGGCAATTATTGTATATTATAGTGGATGCTTGGACATATATATAGAGGATTTTCTTGCTCGACATGATAGTATGCTATCTAGTTGCTTTTTATCTTAACATGTGCACTTGTTTTAGTTTACTATCTCATTGATACATGTTGATAAAGCCCTTAGGATGTTGGCTTGACTACGAGAACTATGATGCAGATCATGCTAATGGGGCATGCGTAATCCGCAAGCACATTCTTTATCAGTTCCTCGTCGAGAGAGTATCGAGACAGGGTATCGATATCCAGAGTAGACTAGTGTGTGTGTTTCTTAACCCTGTATGGGGCGATGGTTGATCCCACAACTATTGGTGTTTGACATCAAAAATTATACAAGGGTGCTCATTGGAGAATGGGTACACCAAACAGGACTCGCCGAGAACTCTTAGATGGTACCATACATATCGTCAGATAGCAGTTCTCTGGCGACACTTGTATAGGTTAGTATGTAGACCAGAGATCGTCATAGTGTCTTGTGTGGTTCCCACTGTGCTTTGATTTCCTCCCTACCATGGCTCAAAGAAGTCTTGCAAACAGGTGGATTTTGGATACAGTTCCGAGTCACATGGAGGCAGCGAGCGATAGGAGTGGTTTCGTCTCTCCCAGTATTGGGAGTTGATGTTACGCTATGCTCGATTGGCTATAACAGTAAGTCCCTGGTCAGGACTGATGAGATTTACTAATAAGTGTTATCAGTAGTTTCTCGAAAGGTTATAGGCCACACATCAGCATGACTTATCAAGTTATTGGGGTCTGACGTTACCACCCCAGACTCGATATGCGATATATCAGACGAAAAGACCGGACTGTACGGTAAGTGTTGCTTATAGGCTCAACGGGAGTTTGAATAAGTTTGCTTGTTGATCTTCTATTCGTTCAATATCTGGGCAGCCGTTATGTCCAGCCAGTACCGCTGACGGCTTATGGGTATCTCATGCGATCATTACCTACTGCTGGCGTATTGACGAGTCTTTATAGTCTCATATAGAGGTTCCCTAGCTCAAGCGAAACGAAATAGGGCACGTATGGAGATATGTGCGGGAGCTTGATTAAATACGAGTATGTTGTTCCCCTCTGAACGGCGGCCCGGACTTCGCGTCTGTTGCCTGAGGTTCGGGGCAGATGCTATTTGGTTTGATCCGTCCACCTCTCCGAAGATGCCAAGTTGATTTATGGCACCTGGTATCGGAGGTTTAGACGGATGCGGCCGATGTAGCAGACTTCGTCAGATTCCCCCTCAGGGTGAGGGGTTTTTGATTGTGGGGACGCTTTTCCCTGCAGGCGCAAGCCCCTGCAGTTAATTACGCTACCGCGTCGCGGTAACAACTTTCTCCTTCTCCAGAATTTCACTTCGTGTCGTGTGTGTTTGTTTTGTTTGTGATTGCCCGTGGATTGTATACGGAGACTGAGTGATGTCGTCACCCGTAGGACGTGGATTAGTCCAAATCCGTATTTAGTTAGATTTGGGTTTGGTATTTTTAGTTTAAGGATGCATTAGCCGCGTTGCGGCTAAGACCAACTTAAACGTTCGTCAAGGATACGTTAGTCCTGTTTTAGACTAAGATCAACCTGACGTAGTGATTGATTTAATTATCTGGTTGTCGAGACTCGTCACCTCTCTGACGTCGTTGAGGGATTACAACGACAGGCGTCAGAGGAGTTCAGAGGTGTACCCTTGAACCAAAGTTGATTTGGAGTTTCATCGTTTATTTGGATATCTAAGGACACGTTAACCGTATTTGGGGTTAAGATCAACTTAGACGGGACCGTTTAGATCCAACAAAAGAGCGTTTGGGCCCTATTGTGCCAGTTTAGGGACGTGGCGGTCCATTGCCAGTTTTAGGGACGTGGTGGTCCATCGCCAGTTTAGGGACGTGGTGGTCCGATATTAGTTTAGGGACGTTTCGGTCCGATGCCAGTTTAAGGACGTAGTGGTCCAATGCCATTCTAAGGACGTAGTGGTCCGATGCTAGTTTAGGGACGTTTCGGTCCGATATTAGTTTAGGGACGTTTCGGTCCGATATTAGTTCATGGTTGTTGGGACCCGTCACCTCTTTGACATCGTTGAGGAATTACAACGATGGATGTCAAAGGAGTTCGGAGATGTACCTTCAAACCGGACGTGAATTGATTTAGGAGAGCCATTTTGCTCAGTCAATTTAATTTAAGGACTTATGGCCACGATTGGGCTAAGTCCAGTTCAGCACTTTATTCGCATTGCATTTTTCTTATTTAGGCTCTACAAAAGATATAGAGTATCAGTTTATTTTGGGCTCTGCCTATTTGCAAAGCATCTACTTTGTTTTGGGCTTTGCCCCTTTTAAAATGCATAGCATTCTGAATATTTTGTTTGGGCTCTGCCCATTTATAAATGATGCAAAGCATCTGTTCTGGTTTGGGCTCTGCCCCTTAAAATAATGCATTTGCGCTTCATTAAGCCTGTTAGGCCTTCTCTTAATTGGGCTTGGCCCTTTTTAATGCATCTGCGCTTTGCGCTAAGTAATGAGCGCAAGTTCATATGGTGATGACACGTGTCGTGCTCTGATGAGCGCAAGCGCACTAGCGCAGTGCGATGCGCTGTTGCGCTGCGCTACTGCGCTGCTGACACGTGGCGCGCTCTCAGCGAGTTGCGCCAATTCCAGAGAGCAAAGCTCTATCTTAAGGGCGCTTAGCGCAAGTGGTTTTATAGCCGATACGTGGCGCTCCCTTAAGAGCGCAACGGCGCAACTTGGAAGTGCAAAGCACTAAGAATCTTTTTAGATTCAAGAAGGGAAGTGCAAAGCACTGTTTATGTTCTTGATCTAAATTAGATCAAAGAAAAATAGATTTCTTCTTTATTCGAAGAACCAGAGGTTCATAAAAGTGCAAAGCACTATTCTTTTATTCTTTTATTATTATTTTGTTTTTAAAGAACCGAAGGTTCACAAGAAGTGCAAAGCACTGTTTTCTTTTTTATATAAAGATCATTGATCTTATATATATATATTTTTTTAGACTAATGGTCTATTAGAAGGAATTTCTTCTAATCCATGAAGGTTCTTTACCTCTTTCTTGAGATCTTCTCAGAGTTTTCTCTGCTTAGAGTTCTTGATCTTTCGAGAAAATTGTTGATGCCTTTGAATTGAGGCTTAGGGTCCTATTTATAGTGACCACAAATCTGTTGAATTTGTTAACAGGATCTTTCCTGGGTGATTTTGGGAATTTTCCCACCGCTGGATCTTTGATCCAAAGGCCGAAGAAAATCTTCTAGTTCTGGAAAGAACAGAAAAGATTTCATAAAAATCTTAATTCAGTTTGGCGCAGATGCCCCAGCGCATGACACGTGTCGCGCAGCGCAGAGCGCAGCGCAAGTGCGCTAGCGCGTCTGCGCTGACACGTGTCGCACAGCGCAGAGCGCAGCGCAGCGCAGAGCGCAGCGCAACTGCGCGAGCGCATCTGCGCTGACGCGTGTCGCGCAGCGCAGCATGCAGTGCAGTTGAAGCGTTGCTTCCTTCAATCAGAGCTTTGCTCTGATTGGGTGCGCTTTCTGGGCGCTGCGCTCGGCGCGTTGCGCCAGACACGTGGCAAGTTACGCCCAGCGCAGAGGATCTGAAGCGTTGCTTCACCTGAGATATCTTTTCATCTCCCCTTTTCCAAGTCGAACTTGTATTTCCAAGATTTTGATTTCCCGGGTCTTGGAAATAATTCCATTGTGCACAAAATCTTTTGTGTTTGGGTCTATATATAGTTCAGGGCCGAGCTTTTTATTCTCTCATCTTCAGAGAACTTTTTCGATCATGGCTTGCAACCGCCTTCATGCCCGCCGACAACTATGGGAGGTTCCGATTCGGGACATCGTTCCCCGTTTTGCTGCGCGCCTGGTGGACCCTTCTCTCTCGGACGAGCAATGCGACGCTGCAATGCATGAGCTTTTGACTCGTGTGGGGTCCCCTCTTCCTCCGAATTCCATTTGGCTTCGGATGGCCCTTGCCTCGGTGCTCTCCGACATTCCCCCTCCTCCAGCAGAGATGTCCCCGGCAATGCTGGATGCCGCCGAGGACAAGATCGAGGGCCTTCTCGAAGCGCGCTTGATCACCAAAGCCCTGAAGGACTGCTCCTTCCATTTGCTGAACCAGATATGGGCTCGTCGGGTTGTCATCGCCACTTTTTCCCAGGAGTGTGGCGTCGACCGTTGGATGGCCACCCCTCGGGAGGATCGCCGCTTCGATGTGGTGGAGAAGACAGAGAGGGAGCTGGGGAATCTTCTTCTTCTTTTTGCGAATCCTTGTCTTTCTGATCCCGTATTCGGTGATCTTTTTTAAATGTAATATCAATAATAATGAATAAGCATTTTTCTTTTTAATCAAGTATTTCATTGCCTGTTAAGGGTTCTTTTATTTTAGTTCTTTGTTGTGTTCGTGCATCATATGATTTTAATTCGTTATTATCAAGTGTACGTAACTTTGCATGAATAAATTGCTTTTGGTGTTAAACCCCTTCTTCTGCGCTAGCGCATCTGCGCTGACACGTGTCGCACAGCGCAGCGCGGCTGCGCTAGCGCATCTGCGCTGACACGTGTCGCACAGCGCAGTGCCTGAGCAACTGAAGCGTTGCTTCCTTTATTGAAGTTTAAATTTTCAAAGCAAAGCTTTGTTTCTGATTGGGGAGTTGTTTCATCTTCCACCTCGGAATTTGATCGGAGCTTTGCTCCGATTGGGGTAAACAAATGCCCCCCGCACCATTGCGCTTACGTGGCCCCAAACGTGAGCGCAATGGTGGCGAAATTCCAACCGCCGTGACGACTTTTGGAAGTCGAAGAGGCACTTGGTGCCTATAAATAGGACCTTTGGTCCTCGAAAAATTCTTTACCACTTCAAGAATTTTGACTCAGAGCCTTGCTCTTGCTTAAGAATTTTCAGAGCCTTGCTCTTGATTTTTTTTCCAAGAACTCCAGAGTTCATAACCATCATAGGTAAAAATTAAATTAAATTAAAGCTGATTAATAGAGCCTTGCTCTCCATAGATCCCTGATCTAAAGAAAACCTATTTAGGGTTTCATTTAGCAGAGTTTTGCTCTAAAGAGGTCCAAAGAGAACTCAGGAGAATCCTGTTAGGGTTCCATTAATAGAGCTTTGCTCTATAAAAGATTTTTCTTATATCTTCTTAATTAATGGAGCTTTGCTCCTCCCAACTTATATGGCACTTGAGAATATTATTATTATTATATCATTTTTTTTTCCAGAGCGGAGCTCTCAATATTTTCAGGGAATTTTCCTCAAATTCTCCTCATAACTGATTTTGACTGGTGTCGCTCCTGTCTGCAGAGCATTGCTCTCGAGGAGTTTAACTTTTAACTTTCTGTATTTTCTTATTTGTTAATATCCCTGTATTGTTTTCTTCAGGTATTATGGCGGTGCGTCTATACAGCTTGCACGAGTTCATCACTTATGAGGATATCCGTGTACAGGGCCGTCAACAGAACCAGGAGTTTACGGACGCTCAATGTGCAGAGGTCATGGGTCGCCTGAATGCCAGCGGTGGCTGGCTGCTACCTCGTCATTCGGCCCTTTTGAAAGTCGTGCTGGGGTCAATATGGAGAGCACTCCCAGGTCTTCACGAGGCCTTACCGCTCAATGCGCTAGATGATGCCGAAGACAAGGTGCATTCAGTGTACCTGACGGGGCTGATTTCGAAGAAACGGCGAAACAACCTCGTTGACATCCTACATCAAATCTTTCAGCAGACGACAATCGTTGCTGCTTATCGAAGGCCGGAGGGGCTTGCCGATGATATTGACACCGAGGAGCGCGAGAGGCTGCGCATAAGAATAATTAGAAAGGCCAGAAGAAGTTTGGACGGCCTTACTTTTGAATTCCTCAATCCCTGCCCCGGATCTGAAGTTATTCCATTGTAATAATGTTTTCCTTTTACCGCTTTTCAAAATTGTAAGAATTTTTGCCAATATGAATGGAAACTTTTTACTTCAGCTTCTCTTATTTCCCGTCCTGAGTTTTCTGTCCATGCATAAATGAATGCGTCACGCATGCCAGATCAAATGTAGACCGGATATTCTCTCTGTCATCTTCTTTCTTTTAAAGTCAGCAGGCTGTCTTAATAACCATGGTTGATGGATGTCTAAAACGAGTATTCTGACTTCCTCAGGAAATAGCGATGGCTTAGGCCGCAGGTTCAGGTCTAATGCCTAAGACTTTTCAATTCTATGAGCCGTGAGGGTCTCATAGAGGCTTTTCTCCCTACGGATCGAGAGGATCTCATAGGTGGATTTTCTCCTTAGGAATCGTGAGGATTCCTAAGTGTGGTTTTCTCTTATAAGTCGTAAGGATTTTATAAGAGAATTTTCCCTCTTACGAATCGAGAGGATTCGTAAGTGGTTGTTTCCCTCCTCGTCGAAATTCGACTTCGGAGAGTGAGACCCGTGAATAGTATGCAAGAGACCAGTTTGGATTGACTTGCAGGGCCCCATTGCTAAAAAAGCAAGCTTTTCAATCCTTGCTGTCTAAGACTTTATCTTACGAGTCGAGCCGCCTCGACAATTTTTCACAAGTCGAGACGAATCGAACGTTTCTCGCAAGAACATCTTAACGTCGCATTTAACCTCTGCTCTTTACGACAGAAGCCCGTTAAGGTCGGTGGTACTTAGGGTTTTGGCCATCGTACCGTCGCATAAGCTGATATAGTCCTCGATAGGCAATCGTGCTGTTCGGGTAGCCCCGCGACTGCCGTGTCTCTGATCCCTTCGGGGGCTGGACAAGACATCTTCAAGCAATCCTCCTTGGCAGTTTGACCGTCGGAAGAGCAAGCGCTAGGAATTTGCCATGCCGCTTTTTACTTGAGGTTAGGCTCATTTTGGAGAGCCCCGATGAGTCATAACCACTCCGCGCTGGTGTGGGATGATCTCCGATAGTCTTTCAGGCTTTATATGACTTGCCGTTAAGACCCTGAAGCTAGGAATTTGGCCTTTGCTTCGTTTGCTGGCATTGCGTTCTCTGTATCGAGACGAATGTCATGGTGGGAACTAGGGATTTTGCCGTGGCTCCGTTTGTTTGATGACGTTGCGTCTGCTGTGTCGAGACGAACGTTGGGGTGACATCTCGTCTGCTGTATCGAGACGAATGTCAAGGTGGTGACCACTCTGTGCTGATGCGAGATGATCTCCGATTGTCTTTCCGGTTTTATGTGAGTTACCGTAAAGACGTTGAAGCTAGGAATGTGGCCTTCGCTTCATTTGCTTTGTCATGTCTGAATCCCTGCTGGAGGAAGAACGCTGACGTTGACATTTCGTCTACTGTATCGAGACGAACGTTATGGAGGTGACCACTTCATGTGAGATGGTCTCCGATTGTCTTTCCGGTTTTATGTGAGTTACCGTCAAGACGTCGAAGTTAGGAATGCGGCCTTCGCTTCGTTTGCTTTGGTGTGTCCAAATCCTGTTGGAGGAAGAACGCTGGGGTTGACATTTTGTCTGCTGTATCGAGACGACCGTCAAGGTGGTGACCACTCTGTGCTGATGCGAGATGATCTCCGATTGTCTTTCCGGTTTTATGTGAGTTATCGTAAAGACGTTGAAGCTAGGAATGTGGCCTTCGCTTCATTTGCTTTGTCATGTCTGAATCCCTGCTGGAGGAAGAACGCTGAGGTTGACATTTCGTCTACTGTATCGAGACGAACGTCAAGGAGGTGACCATTTCATGTGAGATGGTCTCCGATTGTCTTTTCGGTTTTATGTGAGTTACCGTAAATACGTTGAAGCTAAGAATGTGGCCTTCGCTTCGTTTGCTTACACTGCGTCTGGTGTATTGAGACGAATGCTGAGGTGGAGCTGGGATTTTGCCATCACTCCGCTTTGTTTCGACCATGAGATCTTTTGTTAACTTTGCATGTACACCCCGCTGGGCTGCGAAGGAACGCCGTTGTTGACATTGCGTCTGTTGTAACGAGACGAATGCTAAGGTGGAGTTGGGATTTTGCCGTTACTCCGCTTTGTTTCGACCGTGAGGTCTTTTGTTGACGTTGCATCTGCCTCCAGCTGGACTGCGAAGGAACGCTGTTGTTGACATTGCGTCTACTGTATCGAGACGAATGCTGAGGTGAAGCTGGGATTTTGCCATCGCTCCGCTTGATGGTGTAACATCTGTGTCCTGTTGGAATGAGGAGGCACACCGTTGTTGGTCTCCAGGCTGTAGACGTGGCCATTGAGATTTGGAACTATGGACTTTGTCATGGTTCCGTTTCGTTGCGATTCTGAGGTCAGTTGTTGACGTCATGTCTGCATCTAGTTGGAGTGAGGAGAAACACCGTTGGTGATCTTTAAGTTGTCGATATTGACGTCGAGACCCTGAAGTTAGGGACCTTCCTTTGCTTCATTTGTTGACATCATGTCTGTAATATTGCGACAAATGTCGAGATGGTCTCTAGGTTATCTATGAACCGTCGAGATTTGGCTTCGCTTTCTGGTGGAGCCTGTTGGGAAGGTATTGTTCCCTTTTTATCTGTGCCCCTGGATTGTATACAGGGATCGATGTGATTTCACATGTAGGGCAAAAAGTTTCATTCTTTCATTTTTTTTATTCTTTCCGCGATGCTCTATCATTTCAGCTTTTATATCGCGAAGGTCGCGATTGCCCAATCGTTTCGGCTATTTTTCGCGGTGCCCAATCGTTTCGGCTATTTTTTTTTACTCGCTGCTTTTTATTGCGAGTTGCCCAATCATTTCGACTGTTTATTTTATTTTTACTCGGTGTTTTTTTTTTTGCTAGTTGCCCAATCATTTCGGCTATTTTTCTTTTTACTCGTGCATACATTTTTACTTGCTGATTTTGTTTGCAAGTTGCCCCATCATTTCGGCTATTTCGTATGCATTTTTTTTTATGAGTAGGGGATTTGGGATCTGATACCAATCTTGGCATCAGCATCGCTGCGACTGGAATATTGCCAGGAGCGAATCATCATTTGCCGTGAAAGGACTTGGAATTTGATACCGGTTTAGGCATCAACATCGCTACCATTGGGATATTGCCAGGAGCGAATCATCATTTGCCTCTGTCGATGTAGAACAAAGGTGGCTTAACGACCAGGGTTAAGGTCCTGTCGACTAAGGCTTTTGACTTTATGAGCCGTAAGGGTCTCACAAAGCTATTTCTCCCTACAAGTCGTAAGGATCTTATAGGTGTATTTTCTCCTTAGGAATCGTGAGGGTTCCTAAGTGTATTGTTCCTCTGTAAGTCGTAAGGATCCTACAGGAGGGTTTTCTCCTTGTAAGTCGAGAGGACTTACAAGGGTTGTTTACCATGCAAACACATCCCTAGTCTCAGATGGGACTTAGTTAGGGAAATGTTTATTCGCGCCCGTGGATTGTATACAAGGGCCAATATCGGACCACTTGTAGGGCAATGTCGAAAGTTGTGGGGGTTTCTTAAGCACAGATTTAGGCCTCTGTAACTTAAGACTTTCAAATCTTATGAGCCGTAAGGGTCCCACAAGAGAGTTCTCCTTACGAGTCGTGAGGATCTCGCAAGTGTATTTTCTCCTTAGGAATCGTGGGGATCCCTAAGTGTGTTGTTCCTTTGTGAGTCGTAAGGATCTCACGCAGGTGGTTTCTCCTTACAGGGTCGAGAGGACCCTATAAGTGTTTCTCAACGAGGTTGCGCCCTTTCGGGTTTTCACAAACACTCGCCGGTAGTCTTGCTGTTTTTACTCACGGAGCCCTTTCGGGTTTTCATCCGTGCCCATTTTGCTTGTGGACATACCGTTTTTTTTTATTCTCTCTTTTTTTTTTCTTCTTCTTTTTTTTTTCAAACGAGGCCGCGCCCTTTCGGGTTTTCACGAACACTCGCCGGTAGCCCTGCTGTTTTTACTCACGGAGCCCCTTCGGGTTTTCATCCGTGCCCATTTTGCTTGTGGACATACCGTTATTATTATTTTTTATTTTTATTTTATTTTTTTTTAACGTCAGCCTGAAGATGCTGCGGGTTGGAAGTAGTTTAACGACGTTTCGGTCATTTGCAAGTTTTAGGACATTGCGGTCCGTCATTAGTTTAAGGACATCTCGGTCCGTTGTTAGTTTAAGGACGTTTCGGTCCGTTATCCAGTTTTAGGACGTAGTGGTCCGCTAGGCTTTCTCTATGAATGAGCATGATGCCCCCGGCGTGTCCATATTTTTCGGAGCATGCGGTTGTGGCGGGTTCACCTTCCAAATTTCGGACAACGCGAACTTGCCCTGTTGGTATTGGTCTTCAACCCAGTTTTTGAAGACATAGCAGTCCTCGATCAGGTGACCTACTGTTTGGTGGTAAGAGCAATAATTAGGATTATTAACGTCGCCTGGCCACAACGGACGTTTTGGACTCGGCAGATTGATGAGTCTGTCACACACTGCCAGCTCGAACAGTCCCCTTGTTTTATCTTGCGGAAACGAGTAAGGACGTTTCAACTTTTCCTGGAGGGATTGCCGCTTGTTGCTTTGGCAAGCAACCAGTCTAGGGTCACCTGATTGTTGGTGAGTGCTGGCGACGAGGGCCTTTTTTCCTTTTCCTTTGTTCTTCTTGTTCGGTCCCTTGCTTACGGGGTCGGGATTTTTTCCGAGTAGCATGCGATTGCATGGCTGAACGTTCTCGCAGCTTCTCAATTCCTTTATTTTTGAAATAGGTTCCCCGAGGGAAGAGTTGGGGGTAGCTTCTTCGTCAGAGTCGCTTCCAAAGGTGATAATTTGTGATCCCTTGAAGTCGGTTATATGACAGTTGGCGGTGGCTCTTTTGCGCTCATCTATCGCATTTTTCCGATGTCCACAAGCTTCACACTTTGTTCTGTCGGAGTGTCGCTTTTGAGCGACGTACCCTTGCCACCAACAGTTAAAGGATTCGCAGTCTTCGGTAGGATGTATGATCTTCTGATGATATAAACAGAAGTTAGGGTGCACCTCTACCTCAGAGAAAGCATTTTCTTTAGAGGGCGGTAGCTTCATTCCTACTGATAGAGCTTTGGCGAACCGTTTCCTTGTCTTGAATTTGTTTTTACTCGCAGTGTGTGGCTTTTGATTTGACGGGAATACCTTGGTTCTTTCCAGTATGGCCATTTCATGCTCTTGATTGGCTTTTGCTTTCAAACGAATTTCATTTAGGAAGACATCGATCAACTCGTCTGATGGCTGTAGAATCTCTGGCTCAGGGTTCGCCATTGATTTCTCAGCGCAAGGAGCCTCCTCCTCATCCGTCAGTGAATGAGAAATCACATGACAAGTCGCCACGTAGTCTTCGGATTCATCCGATAAGTTTTCTCTGTCGTTTTCATCCTCGACGAAAGAACAAGTTGCCCCCGACGTATCCATTTTCTTTGGAGAGTGCGGCTGTGGGGGGTTTACCTTCCAGCTTTCAGACAGCGTGAACTTGCCTTGCAGGTATTGATCCTCGATCCATCCCTTAAAGACGAAACAATCCTCAATCGGGTGACTTACCGTTTGGTGGTAAGGGCAATAATTGGGATTATTAAGATCGCCTGGCTGCGACAGACGCTTTGGACTCGGCAGATTGATGAGTCTGTTACGCACTGCTAGCTCAAACAGTCTTCTCGTTTTATTCTGAGGAAACGAGTAAGGACGTCCTAGCCTCTCTTCGAGGGATGGGCGTGGACGCACGTTGTTTTGGCGAGCGACCGGCTTTGAGTTGCTCGACTGTTGCTGAGCGTTGGCAACGATGATTGCTTTTCCTTTCTCATTTCGGGGATCGGGTCTTGGAGGAGACGGTCTATGGCCCATCTGGTCCATTTGAGCTAATTTGTCGATCAAGGCCTGGAAGGTGGTCGGCCTGAAGAACATCATGAATTGCGAGATGGTCGCCTGCGGATCGAGAGTGCCCACAAACATGCCTACCGCAGGTGCCTCTTCTATGCGTTGTTCGCATTTTGACCATAGGTTTCGCCATCGTGTTGCGTATTGGACCCACGTTTCGCCTGGCCTTATCCTGGCATTTATCAGTGCTGTTATCGGGGTGCGTTCACTAGCACTCGCGAATCTTTGTGTAAACAGCAGCTCCATCTCTGCAAATGTTTTGATAGAGTCGTTAGGCAGCTCCGAATACCATTCAAAGGCTGTTTCTGCTAAGCTGCCGACGAATTGACGTAGCAACAATTTGTCATCGCCTCCAGTATTGCCGCATAAGGCCCTGAATTGAGCGACATGCTGATGCGGATTCCCTGTCCCTTTATATACGTGGAATTTAGGGATCGTATATCCTGGCGGGTAATTAATTTGGTCATACCAGCTCGGATACGGTCGTCCGGTTCTAACAGTTTGCCCAGCCGCTTCATTCGCCTGATGAACCCGGATCTGCTGAGCTATATATTCGTCTAGGTCGACTTTGGAGATTGCCTCCTCCTTGGCCGTTGATAGAGCCGGCGGAGGATTTGGCGTTTCTTCTCTGTCGTCTTCAAGGACGATCGGAGGATCTTCAGCAGGAGGGTCCGGCTGTAACATCATCCCTACCATATCTTGGAAGAGGAGCGCCATCTGTTTTATGTTAGCCGCTTGCTCTGCAGCTTCTTTGTCCCTCTTTTCGAGGACTCTGCGTAAAAAGTCAGCGTCGGTTTCTTGTTCTTGACGCTCATCCGAAGATGTTTCAGAGCTTTCTTTTGGCTCAGTGAGTGCAGCCATTGTAGTCATCATTTCCTGAAGCTTTTGTTGTTGCTCCTGGGCTTTCGTCACGGATCGGGTGAGCGGTCGGTGGCCCATAGAAGTGCGGCTTTCCTCCTTTCCAGAAGTCATATAAACAGTATGCACCACCATGCCCCCAGACTTGGGGCGTTTGTGTTCGGTGTCTTTGCGATTTGCCGAAGACACAGGGGCTTTTTGCGGCCTCCTTTTTTGAGTGATTGGAGTTAAGGGAACCGTTGTAGTGGGCACCCGAGTAGCTTTTGCTTCTTGTGGTTTGACAGAGTAATCCTTCCCCTGCCGAACCTTCATCTTTTTCTGTCGTCGGAGGCAGTCTCGATCGATCACCGACTCTTGGACCTGTCGCCAGACTTTGTAAATTTTAGAGGACAGCCGTTGAGGGGGCTGCTCTAACTTCTTCTCTGGAGTATTCTCCACAGGTGAAGGAGTTCGTTTCAACATCGCAGTAGGAGAGTTTCTGCGCACCTTGTTGAGCAGTTCAAAGCTGTTCTTGGTTGGAACAGCAGCATCGATCCTCACCATCGGAGTTGGAGGAGTAAGTCCAGAGGGGGAGTTGCCCCCAGCCTTCCTCACTCGGCGCCAGCAACGACGTCGGGCATGTCGTGCTGATGGAGTTGTTTCAGCTATAGGGGTGACCTCCTCATGCCCCCTGTGTTGGTCAGAATATACTGGTACCAGCTTTTTAAAGATCGACGTCCGTTGAACGGGGACGGCCAACTTGTCAGAAGCGGACTTCTGAACATGGGAAGCAACCTTGGTGATTTTTCCAGGAACGTGAGTTGGAATGGCTATCTGCTTCGGGATAACGCTTTCTGGTATGGCAGGCTTCTTCATGAGCCCAATGGAGCACTGACCTAATCCATTAAAACCTGAAGCAGTGGAGTTGGACGGCCTATTGAAAGGGGTCGCCGCAGTGGTAAGTCGATCGAAGACCGACTTCTTTGGAGCTTCTTGCAATGTCATTGGGGCGTTGAAGCTCATTGGTGGGAGCATGGTCCCAAAAAATAGTCCAGTGGTGGTTTGAGCCACCTGCTCCACCGGCATTTTGAAAAGGGAGGCCGCTTGGGGCCCATAACTCACTCCTCCAGTAATGACGGAGCGAGAGCTGTTGCTGTAGGCGATGCAGTTCGAAGCCATTGATCTTCTGTTTTCTGCACGGAGCAAGACACCAAATCTTAGTACCTTGAATCCACAGGCAATCACAGCAAACCGCGATTTATTCGCGAACACGACACACGAAGTGTGGAGTGGAAAGAGGAAGAGGTCCCACCGGGCGTCCCAGAATCTGTTCCCCTCCGAACGGCGGCCCGGACTTCGCGTCCGTTGCCTGAGGTTCGGGGCAGATGCTATTTGGTTTGATCCGTCCACCTCTCCGAAGATGCCAAGTTGATTTATGGCACCTGGTATCGGAGGTTTAGACGGATGCGGCCGATGTAGCAGACTTCGTCAGATTCCCCCTCAGGGTGAAGGGTTTTTGATTGTGGGGACGCTCTTCCCTGCAGGCGCAAGCCCCTGCAGTTAATTACGCTACCGCGTCGCGGTAACAACTTTCTCCTTCTCCAGAATTTCACTTCGTGTCGTGTGTGTTTGTTTTGTTTGTGATTGCCCGTGGATTGTATACGGAGACTGAGTGATGTCGTCACCCGTAGGACGTGGATTAGTCCAAATCCGTATTTAGTTAGATTTGGGTTTGGTATTTTTAGTTTAAGGATGCATTAGCCGCGTTGCGGCTAAGACCAACTTAAACGTTCGTCAAGGATACGTTAGTCCTGTTTTAGACTAAGATCAACCTGACGTAGTGATTGATTTAATTATCTGGTTGTCGAGACTCGTCACCTCTCTGACGTCGTTGAGGGATTACAACGACAGGCGTCAGAGGAGTTCAGAGGTGTACCCTTGAACCAAAGTTGATTTGGAGTTTCATCGTTTATTTGGATATCTAAGGACACGTTAACCGTATTTGGGGTTAAGATCAACTTAGACGGGACCGTTTAGATCCAACAAAAGAGCGTTTGGGCCCTATTGTGCCAGTTTAGGGACATGGCGGTCCATTGCCAGTTTTAGGGACGTGGTGGTCCATCGCCAGTTTAGGGACGTGGTGGTCCGATATTAGTTTAGGGACGTTTCGGTCCGATGCCATTCTAAGGACGTAGTGGTCCGATGCTAGTTTAGGGACGTTTCGGTCCGATATTAGTTTAGGGACGTTTCGGTCCGATATTAGTTTAGGGACGTTTCGGGTCCGATATTAGTTCATGGTTGTTGGGACCCGTCACCTCTTTGACGTCGTTGAGGAATTACAACGATGGATGTCAAAGGAGTTCGGAGATGTACCCTCAAACCGGACGTGAATTGATTTAGGAGAGCCATTTTGCTCAGTCAATTTAATTTAAGGACTTATGGCCACGATTGGGCTAAGTCCAGTTCAGCACTTTATTCGCATTGCATTTTTCTTATTTAGGCTCTACAAAAGATATAGAGTATCAGTTTATTTTGGGCTCTGCCTATTTGCAAAGTATCTACTTTGTTTTGGGCTTTGCCCCTTTTAAAATGCATAGCATTCTGAATATTTTGTTTGGGCTCTGCCCATTTATAAATGATGCAAAGCATCTGTTCTGGTTTGGGCTCTGCCCCTTAAAATAATGCATTTGCGCTTCATTAAGCCTGTTAGGCCTTCTCTTAATTGGGCTTGGCCCTTTTTAATGCATCTGCGCTTTGCGCTAAGTAATGAGCGCAAGTTCATATGGTGATGACACGTGTCGTGCTCTGATGAGCGCAAGCGCACTAGCGCAGTGCGATGCGCTGTTGCGCTGCGCTATTGCGCTGCTGACACGTGGCGCGCTCTCAGCGAGTTGCGCCAATTCCAGAGAGCAAAGCTCTATCTTAAGGGCGCTTAGCGCAAGTGGTTTTATAGCCGATACGTGGCGCTCCCTTAAGAGCGCAACGGCGCAACTCGGAAGTGCAAAGCACTAAGAATCTTTTTAGATTCAAGAAGGGAAGTGCAAAGCACTGTTTAAGTTCTTGATCTAAATTAGATCAAAGAAAAATAGATTTCTTCTTTATTCGAAGAACCAGAGGTTCATAAAAGTGCAAAGCACTATTCTTTTATTCTTTTATTATTATTTTGTTTTTAAAGAACCGAAGGTTCACAAGAAGTGCAAAGCACTGTTTTCTTTTTTATATAAAGATCATTGATCTTATATATATATATATTTTTTAGACTAATGGTCTATTAGAAGGAATTTCTTCTAATCCATGAAGGTTCTTTACCTCTTTCTTGAGATCTTCTCAGAGTTTTCTCTGCTTAGAGTTCTTGATCTTTCGAGAAAATTGTTGATGCCTTTGAATTGAGGCTTAGGGTCCTATTTATAGTGACCACAAATCTGTTGAATTTGTTAACAGGATCTTTCCTGAGTGATTTTGGGAATTTTCCCACCGCTGGATCTTTGATCCAAAGGCCGAAGAAAATCTTCTATTTTTGGAAAGAACAGAAAAGATTTCATAAAAATCTTAATTCAGTTTGGCGCAGATGCCCCAGCGCATGACACGTGTCGCGCAGCGCAGAGCGCAGCGCAAGTGCGCTAGCGCGTCTGCGCTGACACGTGTCGCGCAGCGCAGAGCGCAGCGCAACTGCGCTAGCGCGTCTGCGCTGACACGTGTCGCGCAGCGCTGCGTGCAGTGCAGTTGAAGCGTTGCTTCCTTCAATCAGAGCTTTGCTCTGATTGGGTGCGCTTTCTGGGCGCTGCGCTCGGCGCGTTGCGCCAGACACGTGGCAAGTTGCGCCCAGCGCAGAGGATCTGAAGCGTTGCTTCACCTGAGATATCTTTTCATCTCCCCTTTTCCAAGTCGAACTTGTATTTCCAAGATTTTGATTTCCCGGGTCTTGGAAATAATTCCATTGTGCACAAAATCTTTTGTGTTTGGGTCTATATATAGTTCAGGGCCGAGCTTTTTATTCTCTCATCTTCAGAGAACTTTTTCGATCATGGCTTGCAACCGCCTTCATGCCCGCCGACAACCATGGGAGGTTCCGATTCGGGACATCGTTCCCCGTTTTGCTGCGCGCCTGGTGGACCCTTCTCTCTCGGACGAGCAATGCGACGCTGCAATGCATGAGCTTTTGACTCGTGTGGGGTCCCCTCTTCCTCCGAATTCCATTTGGCTTCGGATGGCCCTTGCCTCGGTGCTCTCCGACATTCCCCCTCCTCCAGCAGAGATGTCCCCGGCAATGCTGGATGCCGCCGAGGACAAGATCGAGGGCCTTCTCGAAGCGCGCTTGATCACCAAAGCCCTGAAGGACTGCTCCTTCCATTTGCTGAACCAGATATGGGCTCGTCGGGTTGTCATCGCCACTTTTTCCCAGGAGTCTGGCGTCGACCGTTGGATGGCCACCCCTCGGGAGGATCGCCGCTTCGATGTGGTGGAGAAGACAGAGAGGGAGCTGGGGAATCTTCTTCTTCTTTTTGCGAATCCTTGTCTTTCTGATCCTGTATTCGGTGATCTTTTTTAAATGTAATATCAATAATAATGAATAAGCATTTTTCTTTTTAATCAAGTATTTCATTGCCTGTTAAGGGTTCTTTTATTTTAGTTCTTTGTTGTGTTCATGCATCATATGATTTTAATTCGTTATTATCAAGTGTACGTAATTTTGCATGAATAAATTGCTTTTGGTGTTAAACCCCTTCTTCTGCGCTAGCGCATCTGCGCTGACACGTGTCGCGCAGCGCACAGCGCAGCGCGGCTGCGCTAGCGCATCTGCGCTGACACGTGTCGCATAGCGCACAGCGCAGTGCCTAAGCAACTGAAGCGTTGCTTCCTTTATTGAAGTTTAAATTTTCAAAGCAAAGCTTTGTTTCTGATTGGGGAGTTGTTTCATCTTCCACCTCGGAATTTGATCGGAGCTTTGCTCCGATTGGGGTAAACATATGTGATACCGTATTCTAATCTAGCGATATTTAATATCAGCCGGGTTATGTGTGATATAACCGGATTATTGAATCAAGTGTTGATTCAATAATTTTGTTTATATATATGTTTATATATTTGACATTAATCGGATTATATATGATATAATCGGATTATTGAATCAAGTGCTGATTTAATAATTTGATATATATATATATATATATATATATATATGAATTAAAAAAGAAGAAGATAAAGATTTTTATTTATGAATTAAAAAATAAGAAGAACGAGTCATGGTTTGGATGCTTGGAGAAACCATGACTTACCTTCTTGTTTTGTTTTATACACTGATATTTATCTTTCTCATTCTCATCTTATCTCTTTAGCTCATGGTTCACACTTATCGAAGTTCATCTTCTTTTTCATCTCCTCACTAAAATTCAGGTTGAGAAAAAATGAAAAGAGAAAGAAATATTTCCAGCGAGCAAAATTTCTACTTCATCAACCTACACCACTCTAGCCCATTAGTATAGATTGTTACTTCACTAATACCTTGATTAATGAAGTGTGAGTGTCACGCCCCGCTTCTCAAGATGTATAAACTACGGCACGTGATAGAGCCAACCATGCTACCTGTGATTAGGAATCATCTATCCACAGTCACATTACGGCTGTCTATCGGATATCAAGAACAGAAAAAAATATAATCTAGCTAGTACATATCCATCTGCCACAGTAAATAAAATCAAGAAATTGCATAAAACGGAAACGAATCAAGATCCAATAAACAATATCTGAATCATGTCCCAATATGGGCTCACATCAAAAGAAATAAAACTGCGGAAATAAATAAACTAAACATCTCTAATAATACACGTTCAACTCCTCATTGCTCGGCTTGATTGCTAAAGTACTCTTGATCTGCCTGCGATAAAGATAGAGGAACCGGGCCATGCAAAACCCAGACGTCAGTGCGTCATAATATCAAAATAACAATAATGACCAGGATATAATGATATGATTAAACATGAATGTAAATAATAAACACAGGTATAATTAGTGAGTTGTGTGTATGTATAGGTATGTGATGTGTAATCTAAATCTGTGCTTCTAGGTTATCTATTCTAAAAGTCTTTGAAATCGATTAATATAATTCTTATCGTAACCCAACAGTATATATCACGTTCATTCCCTACGGGACCACGTTAAATAGCATTTATTCCGTAACGCCTGGAAACACGACAAACAATGATTTATTCTGTAACGCTCGGAAAACGGCAAACAATGATTTATTCCGTAACGCTCGGAACCACGGAAAACAATGATGATTTATTTCGTAACGTCCAGAATCACGGCAAACAATAATAATGTCCTCTTGAATTACGTTTTGGTTATATTCTTGATTTCCCCTTTTTCCCCCAAGTTTGTGTTCAAGTCAGGTATTAACGATATAAATCTAATACCAACACAGAATCAAGTAGGTACAGTTCTTGTCTATGCAGACAACAAGTCACGTCTGTCACGACAACAAGTCAGGATTGTTGGCATTAGCAATAAGATCCAAGTAACAAGTCTGGTAGTGTCGTGAACCTGTCATGTGATGTATATTAACCAAATAGATACCCCATATGAAACTGTAATCAATATCGGAACACGGTAAACACAACTGATGCCAGGATGCATATGTATCTATCTGTAATAACCATTATACGTCCATTACCATGTATGATAAAAACTAGATAACATGTTGTACTGATGTAGTAGTATAATGATATCATGATGTTCCGGCATGCAACTAGATAAACGATTGTCGGTACGGATACGAACGGATACCGTAAAATTGTAAATTGGTAATATTTGCTGAATAATAAAACACATGCACTATTCTTATTCATATAGATATTGATATAATATAACATAGCATGTTGCAAGTTAAAACATGCCTGATCGAATCTCACGTCGAGACATGGATGCTACGTCCGATGTCGAAATAACGTCGTGATGCTACTTGCGCGCGTGGGACTAGACCTGGCTGAGAAGTGACGTGACATGGTGATTAAGCTGGACGACGACGGTGACTGGGTCGTCTAGATCGGCGGCGGCGCATGCAATTCCGGCGAGCCGATCGGAGAATCAAGAAACGATCGAGAAAAGTAAGAAATGAAGAAGAAGAATGGGGTGGCTGCCGGTTTTGGGTTCTGGGGTGGCGAGGACAGAGGAGAAGTGGTGTGGTGACGGCGACGATGGCCGACGGCGACGTGGCTGCGTCGGCGAGATGGCAGTGGGTTTCTTGAGTTGGTGATTGGGGTGTAAGGGTGCTTGGGGGTCAGGAAGGAGAAGGTGGTAGTGGTTTGGGGTGTTGGAAGAGGAGAGAGAGGTGAGGAGGAGAAAATAGGATGATGGTGCTGAAAGTGTTTGTTAGCACCACCACTGGGTTTTACTAGTATCAAGTATGCCATTTTAAAAAAATTTGGGTGATAATTAACACTAAACAAGAATCGAAACTAGATGATTAGGGTTTAACTATGATATAACAAAAACTATACTAAGAGAAAGGTGGATACAACCTTTGTAGACCGTGTCCTTCTCTTCTCAAGCTCCGTGTAGTAGTCCACGCGACTCCACTAGGCTCCACTTGAAGTTGGATCGAGCTTCCTTTGCGATCTTCGTGCCGAAGATAATCCACCCGAAGCTCCGCTAATCCAAACTACCTCTTCACTAAACTCTTTAGTGAAGGAAACACACTACACCAAACCGCTAATCCAGTGTAAGATGGTGAAGTAGGGGTTTTGTTTGCTCACTAGGGTTCTCACAAGCTCAAGGGTTCACAACTCATGTGAGGGATTGAGCTTGGAGGTGGAGGTGGAGAAGATGGAGAGAGCTAGAGAGCAAATGAGCTAAAGTCTCATGTAAAGAATAATGAACAAGTGAACTCAAGAAATGGCTTGACCCCTCTCACTTATTGAAGCATGGAATTATTAAAAAATTAATAATTCATACCATGCTTCAATAGTGTAGCAAGAGTAATAAAATATTGACCAAGACCATGCTTCACCCATTCCTTTAAAAGACTCCCCATTTTCGACCTTATTTTCTATTTTCTCAAAATAGAAAATCAACCATGCTTCATATAATATATACATATATATATCACATATTAATATATATATAAAGATAAGCAAATTATTAGTGAGCAATAATATTAGTTAATATATAATTATATCAAATATATATATATATATCATATTATTAAATCAACACTTGATTTAATAATCTGGTTATATCATATATAACCAACTAATATCATTTATCTGTATCTCACATTATCAAATCAACACTTGATTCAATAATCTGGTTATATCACATATAACCTAACTGATATTAAATAACTGCCAGATTAGAATACGGTATCACATACTCGTATTTAATCAGGCCCCCGCACATATCAGCATATGTGCACTACTTCGTTTCGCTTGAACCAGGAAACTTCTATGTGGGACTCTAAAGACTCGTCAATATGCCAGTAGTAAGTGATGATCACATCGGTCACCACAAGCCGTTAGCGGTACTAGCTGGACGTAACGACTACCTAGATATTGAGCGAATAGAAGATCAACAAGCAAGCTTGTCCAAACTCCTATGAAGCCTATAGGTAACACTTACCGTACAATCCGGTCTCTTCGTCTGATATGTCGCATATCGAGTCTGGGGGTGGAATCGTCAGACCCCAATAACTTGATAAGTCAGGCCGATGTGTGGCCTATAACGGCACAAGAAACTACTGATAACACTTACCAGTAAATCTCATCAACGGCCCTGGCCAGAGATTTCCTGTTATAGGCAATCGAGCATAGAGCAACATCAACTCCCTATACCGGGAGAGACGAAACCCCTCATATCGCTCATTGCCTCCATGTGACCCGGGACTGTACCCAAAATCCACCTGTTTGCACGACTCCTTTGAGCCGTAGTAGAAAGAAAATCAAAACACAGTGGGAATCACACAAGACTCTATGACGATCTCGGGTCTACAGACTAACATGTACCAGTGTCACCAGAGAACTGCTATCTGACGATAGGTATAGTACCATCTACGAGTTCTCGGTGAGTCCTGTTCAGTGTACCCATTCTCTAATGAGAACCTGTGTACAATCTTTGATGTCAGACACCAATGGAAATGAGATCAACCATCTTCCCCTATAGGGTCAAGAAACGTACACACTAGTCTACTATGTAATATTGATGCCATGTCTCGATACTCTCTCGACTTGGAACTGTTAAAGGATGTGCTTGTAGACTACACAAGTCCCAGTAGTATGATCTGCATCATAGTCCTGGTAGTCAAGACAACATCCTAAGGGCTTTATCAACATGTATCAGAGAGACGGTATAATAATACAAGTATACATGTTAAGATAAAGAGCAACCAGATAGCATGCTATCATGTCGAGCAAGAAAGTTCTCTATATATATGTCCAAGCATCCACTATATTATACATCAATGTACAATAACGACCTCTAGGGCATACATATCCCTAACAATCTCCCACTTGCACTAAGGCCAGTTGTTGTAGTATCTCATACTCAACATCCCAAATAGTCTCTCGAATCGCATATGGGGGAGGGCCTTTGTGAGTGGATCCGCTGTGTCATCCTCCGTGTCAACTCTCTTAACCTCGATCTCCTGATGATCAGCTATCTCCCGGATCAGGTGATACCACCTAAGAATATGTCTGGATCGCTGATGGGACCGGGATTCCTTGGCTAAAGCCACAACTCTATTGTTATCACAATACAAAGGTATTGGATGCTCAATGGAAGGAACCACACCAAGTTCAGTTATGAACTTATTCATCCAGACAGCCTCTTTGGTAGCATCGTTGGCAGCGATGTATTCAGCCTCCATCGTCGAGTCTGCTGTTAGTTATATGTATGCCCTATATGCCATTACTGTACATACGATGTATATTGTAGTGGATGCTTGGACATATATAGGGAGGACTTTCTTGCTCGACATGATAGTACGCTATCTAGTTGCTCTTTATCTTAACATGTACTCTGATTGTATCTATGTTACATGTTGATAAAGCCCTTAGGATGAGTACTTGACTACCAGGACTATGATGCGGATCATATTAGTGGGGACAGTGTAGTCGCCAAGTACATCCTTCAAATGTTCCTAGTCGTAGGAGTACCAAGACAGGGCATCGATACTCCAGAGTAGACTAGCATATGCGCTTCTTGACCCATATGATGGGCGATGGATGATCCCATATCCATTGGTGTTTGAAATCAGAGAAGGTATACGGGTGCTCAGTAGAGACTGGGTACACTGGACGAACTCGCCGAGAACTCCCAGATGGTATTATACATCACGTCAGATGGCAGTTCTCTGGTAACACTGGTACAGGTTAGTCTGTAAACCCGAGATTGCCATAGAGTCTTGTGTGATTCCCACTGTGCTTTGATTTCCATCATACCACATCTAAGAGGGCGTGCAAAAAGATGGATTTTGGGTACAGTCCCGAATCACATGGAGACAATGAGCGATAGGAGGGGTTTCGTCTCTCCCGGTATAGGGAGTTGATGTTGCGCTGTGTTCGATTAGCTATAACTGGAAATCCCTGGCCAGGGTTGCTGAGATTTACTGGTAAGTGTTATCAGTAGTTTCTTGAACTGTTATAGACCTCATATCGACACGACTTATCAAGCTACTGGGGTCTGATGTTTACCACCCCTAAGCGAGATATGCAACATATCAGACGAAGAGACCGGACTGTACATGAGTGTTACTGATTGGATTCGCAGGAAAATGTACAGGCTTGCTGGTTGATCTTCTGATCGCTCAATACCTGGGTGGCTGTTACGTTTAGCTGACCGCTTGCAGCTTGTGGGTGTTTGATATGATCATCACCTACTGCCGGCGTATTGACGATTCTTTAGAGTCCTACACAGAGGTTTTCTGGCTCAGGCAAAACGGAGTAGGAGCACATATATGATATGTGCAGGACCGAGAACAATACGTGTATGTGATACCGTATTAGATTCTCGCGATATGTGATATTGGCCGGGTATATGTGATATAGCCGGGTCATTGGATCAAGTGTTGATTCGATGAACTGATACAGATTATATTAGTCGGTTAGTTATGAAATAGCCGGATTATCAGATCAAGTGTTGATTTGATAATTTAATGTATAATTATATATTTGATATATTAAATTACATTAACTAATATAAGCTCACTTAAAGATTCTTTTTCTCACTCGGGTAATACATTGATATGTATGTGATATATGTTAATTGTATTATTTTATTTTGTTACAATAAATATTGTATATGTGATATATAATATTGTAACATGTTATGGTTATAAATGCAACATGATTAGTGGAGATTAAACATGGTTAGGGTTTGATTTGGGTTAATCTTTTCTAGAAGCTTTTGTTTTGTTTCTTGCAAAGATATTATGTGTTGATATTTTTGTAGATATTTGTTTAACCCAACCCAATCCTTTAACCATGGTTGATTCTCTACATGGGTTAAGTCTTCATACTTAACCCATGGTTGCATTTCTAACCTCACTTGGATTTCATTATTCATCACAAAAGGATTTGATATTCTTCTTCTTCTTCTTCCTTGGTGAAAAGCTTTCTAGCTTTTTCATTAGTGATGAGAATGAGTGAGAAATTGAAAATAAATGAGAGCTAAATTCCTACTTCATCATCCTCATCTATTCTTGCCACTTAGATTAGGGTTTTTGCTTTGCTAATACTTGATTAGCAAAGCAAGAGCTTGGGTTTGAGTTTCTTCAAGGTAGATCATCTTAGTTATCGAAGATCGGAAGCAAGCCTGCATCTTTCTTTTGTGGAGCCTCTCTAGAGTCCGGATACTCGATGATCGCAGCGAAGGGACCTCAACACGGAGCTTATGAAGTGAAAGACCGGACTACAAAGGTTGTAATCCCAAACTCTTAGAAGTAAAGTTGTTTACTTGCTATTTGTTTCACCTAATCTCTAATATAAGATCTTGGTTAGGGTTGTTCGGCACATCTAAAATTTAAATCGGCATGGTTGATGCCTTGTAGAACCTTGTGAGAGTGCCTAGTAACCTTACATCTGCCACGGTATCTTGCTTGGAACTCTTCCAACATACCGTCCCTCCATTGAGGGTGAAGACAAAACCCGAGACCGATTTACTGTCGTCCTTATCACTTTAGAAGCTCAAATCGGTAAAGGACTTCACCTAGAGTTCACCGTTACCATACACCCAGAACATTTCTTTAGTCCTTCTCAAGTACTTAAGAATGTTCTTCACAGCTGTCTCTCCCTGGATCTGATTGATACCTACTCACTACACCCAGTGAGTAAGCTACATCCGGTCTGGTACATAACATCGCATATATGATTGACTCGACTGCCGAAGCATAGGGTATCTCTTGCATGCGAGCCCTCTCCAAATCAGTCTTGGAAGACATCTCTTTGGAGAAAGAGATTCTTGATGTCACGCCCGCTTCCCAGTAGATGGAAACAGTGACGTGGCAAGCTCACGACGTATTTATTCCGAGAAGGTCATTTCTCAAAACAATACGCTAAGCTTCTATAAGCAACATAAACTAACAGGAATAAACAAAAAAATAAAATCCAACTCTGATTTATTACATTCAAGATTCACAATTGACAAAATATCTGAATACAAGATACGATAATATGATAAGTCTTAACAAGGAAGCATACATAAATAAGCTGAAATGAAATGAAAAGCTGAACGAAACTAGACGTTCGGTTGTGATGCGAACTGGTTGTACTCCTCTTCGACCGCTTCTATATCCTTTGTCTCAATACCACCTGATGAACATTCCAAGAAAGAAAGAAAGATGGGTGGAATGCCTGTCAGCGAACTTGCGCTCGGTAAGTCCCCAAGAAAGGTGAGATGTGAAAGTATATAAATGAATATGCAAGGTGACATGTGATATAGTATGAATGGAAATAAAACATGAACAAGTATAACATGATAATGTTAATGACAACTATGTAAGCATGGCAATATAACACAAGCATAGTAAATAAGTATAGCATGACCGTGGAGTGTAGGTATAATGAACATGAAGTGAATGCAAGTGTCCTAAAAGGTCTCTAAAAGGGTAAAATTAACTAACGCGAGTTCAAGTGTGAATGTCAACCAATCTCAAGAGTATTCTCGAACCCAAGGCTATCGTCCAGGGGTAAGGAACCACGGGCCCAAAATAGCGGGACTTCAATTGTTATTGAAGTATTCCAAACCCAACAGGCTATCATCCAGGGGCTTGGAAACACGTGCCCTCATTCGTGAATTCGTGATTTGTACCGTTTCAGCCCGGTACCACAGCAACATGATTTGTATTAATGGGACTCATGAGATTCCGTTGGATTCATACTCAAACTACCCCAGCACCCCGTGTATATTAGTCTATGATTAATTTTACGAGCCTTGATTGAATACATGAATACAAAAGGTGATGTATGATATCAAGTTTTCAAGATTGAGTTCATGTAATCATGTCAAGTGCAAGTCATGCCAATTGTATTTATGGTTCGAGTCAAGTTGGTTCAAGTGTACATATTGGGTTCAAGTATTCATGATCGAGTCGTGTTAAAATCAAGTCAATTCTAGCATATAATGGTTTAACCACAAGTCATATAGATAAAAATAGATAAGCAATCATAGAACATGATATGAGATAAGTATACAAGAAACGTCCAAAAACAATATTGTAAATATGTGATATGTACGACTAGTTAATTAAATTATTTGAATTCAAAATATAAATGAAAACACAGCCTTAAGTGTTATGCACATGCGAGTTTCAGTCTCGCCTAAATATGACTACCGGTTTGGGAGATATACATGTTTTCGTATCGTCGCGCTAAACAGAATGGAATCTGTTCGGCACCGTCACACATTTTTAAAACGCAGTTTGAGTTAATTTCTATCGTGTTTCAAGTTATAAAAATTATTATAAAATTGTAGGTCTTTCGATTTAATTATCCAAAACACCAAGATTCGAGCGATTTGGATTTCTAAAGCTCTAGTTATGATCGTTTTAATATCAGCGTTTAAAACCGAAATTCTGATTTCTGGATAGCAACTATATAATGTATTGCAAAGCCTATATCGGGTTGTTTCATGCATTTATAAGTAATCTAGTATACAAAAAATTATATTTCTGTCAATTGTGAATCTACACATCTAAAGTTTGTCACAAACGGACATCGGGTGTTCGAGTTATGTCCAATTTAAAAACAGTGTACGAATCTATCCAGATTCGTCGCTTAATATTGTAACGCGGTTTTGTATATTTTACGTCGGTTTTCAGTAAAACTTAAAACTAATAAAATCTAGATATTTCGATGTAGATATCTAAAATACTTGAGTTTGCTCAATTTGGATATCTTTAGACCAAGTTATGTGTCCTAGAAATTGACCGATAACTACAGTTTTCTGTTTTACGAACAGTTAATAAAAACAATATAATTCCTAAACCATTAAGCGATTCGATTTGAAATTTTTACAGCATGTACAAAATAATATATTCTATCATATGTAAATTTCCTGAAATTTCCATAAGTAAAAATTATTTTCTAAAAATTATTTTAAAAGTAAATGTATTGATATGTTATATGTGAGAAATGAGAAAACCATGGTATTTATTCGTAACTTCATTTTTTTACAAACTTTAAATAAAGTAATTTAAAATACAACAACAAACGATACAATCCTAATTGGTCACTATGAAATCTTAACATATGGATTGAGAGTAATGAAAAAGACTTTACAAACTATATATGTGTGTATGTTTGTGTGTGTTCATTATTTATATATGTATTCATTTAATTAATTATTTAGGGACTATGATATGATAATGGAAGTTTTTCATGGCAATATGACAAGAGAAAGATAGAGAGAAGGAGATGGAGGGAGGGAAAGAGAGAAGGGACTTACATACACAAGCCGGTATTGTCACCGGTCTTGTCTATCCACCGATAACCTCGCGTTACTGGCGAGATTTTCTTGAAAACTTCTTTGTGTTCTTCTTCTAGGGCTCTAGGTGAAGAGGGAGAAGGGAGAGATAGAAAAATGTGAGGAAGAAAAAGAAAGAGGAGGACAAATAAAGATGGTGTAATGGTGAATTACCTATAATAATATATGCATTCAACATGAGAATTAAAAGAGAAATGAAAGGTCACCATTCATTTTGGAAATGAAATGTCTCATTTGTAAGTTATGAGAAGAATAAAAATTGATAAAAAATAATTGCAAGAATGGGGATTTGAACATGTGATATATAGAATAACAATGCAAAGACTTAACCAATGAGCAACAAGGTTGTTCATACACATATTTAATAAGAATTAAATATATGATGTTTGCTTAAAAAGAAAGTGGGTTTTTGGGCTCATAGTTTTATTAAAGAAAATGAAAATGAAATTGGATTTGAGTTATGGGCTGGGTTATGTCTTATGTTTAATTTGAAAAAAAGTTAAACTTTAGTTTTAAAGAAATGTGTTTGGGAAAAATAGATGGAATAATAAAATAATATATTTATAAAAAAACAAAATATACAGAAAATACTAAGAATAAATAAATACAATATTTTACTCAAAAAAGAAAATACGGAGGTATATTAATATTGGGGTCGTTACACTTGAACAAAGGAGTAAATTACCACACTTAGAATTTTCCATACTAAACCTCTTTAGTGTGATGCCAATGTACCTGGATTGGGACAATCCCAACATCCGTTTTAGATCTATCTCTATAGATATTTATCCCCAGGATGTAGGAGGCATCACCTAGATCTTTCATGGAAAACTTGTGTGATAAGAAGAGCTTAACCGAGTGTAGCATAGGAACATCATTTCCTATCAAGAGTATGTCATCCACGTACAATACGAGAAAGACCACCTTACTCTCTACAACCTTCTTGTATATACAAGGTTGTAACATTTCAGAAAAAATAAATATTATTTTTGGGAAATCAAATAATTAAAATAGTAAATATTATGAATATTTTAATGTGTGGAAATTAGTTTTAATGTTATGGTATGATCATATACCGATAGATTGGAAAAATATTGGAAAATTACATTTGAATGTTGATTTTGAAGGAATACTATATGATTTAGACACTTTATAATTTTATACAATTAAATATATACAAGTTTATACCTAGGCGTGATTAATTATTACTAATCGCAGATTAAGCGTAGTTAGGCATATGACATGCACCATGTCATGTTTCAAACACATTTTTGAATTTCTATGAACCATGGCATCTTATTTTTCTTTTATAAGTATTTGGGTTTTAATTGTTTTTGGATTTAAAATGAAAAGAATAGGATAAAGAATAGAAAAGAAAAGAAAAAGAAAATGAATATAGAATGGAGCTATGGGCAATAGAGAGAGGGGGGGGGGGGGTTATCCTTGGACTTAGCTCATTTTTCTCCCCCACTTCATTCATCTTCATTATTTTTTCTCCTCATCTCCATGGCTGCCTTCTCCCTCCACCACCTCTACCTCCTCACAACACCCCCATTCCCACATCAAAACCATGCATCCCCTTCACAAAAATCATGCACAAGCTCACTACAAGCATGGTGGACCAAGAAAGATAGGATTTTGAGCACTTGGGGCAACTCAAGAATTTTCTTGAGTTGCCAAATGAGGTAATTGTTTCACCATTAGTGTAGTAATCAAGTTCCTTTAGCATCTATGTTAGTTTAGAATTGGTTAATTAAAGTTTAGTGATCTTGGAAAATTTCAAGATCAAGTTTAGGAGATTCTTGAGTTGGGATGGTGCAAGTAAGGTGTAATTAGTTGACTACATCCCCTTTAGTGTTAAGATCCTGCACCAAGTGAATTCTAGAAATCAAGAATTGAAATCTGAAACTTTCTGTATCGGTTTTGTGAGAATTTGAGGCCTACAGGGAATCTAGAGTGACCTGAGACCATTACAAGAAAAACTAGCAACCCCAGAGACCTAGATTGGACACTAGAAGACCACCCTGAGAATACGAGCCTGAACCATGCAGTCTGGGGCGATCTGGCCGGATTTTAGGGTAATGTGGCCGGTTGAATTTTTGTATTTGGTGTTAGAATTGGTTCTGTAGCTCATATATCTTATATACAACCCCACTGTACTGCTAGTTTAGCCTAATTTTATCTGAACCAAAATCTGGAATCAGTTTTCTAAGTTGCTGCTTATTGTTTTGTGACTTTAGTGACTTGAATTTTGGTTATTGTGTTTGTCTCGATCGATTGGCGTTTGTACGTCGATGTCGAGAGTTGTTTGGTTATTCTTGCATGCGTAGACCATAGGTTTTAACCTATGTGCGATTCGTGTGCCGTTTTGGTTTTCGTGCGTGATTCTATTTACGATACTATGTGTTTATATATGTAGGCACCCTCGTGTGGACTTCGGATAACAAGGAAGAGCATGGCGACATCTACTTCGGCAAGCAACGATCAAGGTGAGTAGATGTATATCTATGGGGGAAGTCGGGTGGATGGCGTATAGCAACCCCACAGTTTCGTAGTGTAGTATGTGAATATGATATATATATATGTGTGTGTATGTGTGTGTGTGTGTGTGTCTCTGTGTGTGTGTATTGTGATACGTGTATAATCAGCAAGAACGGCTTTAGGAGATCATGGGTTAGTTTTAGCGTATTTGGAAGATAGTGCTTTTAGTTTAGTTTTTAGTTACGAAACCCTAGAGTAAAGGTACACACGCACGCACGCACACACGTGACATGATTATGGGTGTATATGTTTATATGTATATATATATATATATATATGTGGATGTGTTGGTGTACACACACACACACACACACACACACACACATATATATATATATATATATATGATGCCGTGAGATTGTGATACGCGTTTGGGTCGTGATATAAGATACGACAGGATATTATAGCGGATCGTTGGGCGATGTGATTTTATTCACACACGGATATATGTTTGACGATATTGGTATGTTCTAGATTTTAGAATGGTACCCTAATTCAGGATTTTATGATGATGATACCATATGAATAATGATGTATATGCGATATTTGACCCGTATCCCGATTTTGGGATGACGTACGATGGATTTTACCGTACGAGGTATAAATATGATGATTGATCCGCGCTCTTGATTTGAGGATGTCGTATTATATATTTACTGTACGCGACGCTATTGAGGCGGGATCGCCGACTACTAGATATATCGACTCGGAGTTTAGGTGGTTTTCTTTATCCTTTTGACTAGTCTCTTAGTTTAGTCCTGTAGTGGTTTAGATAGATGATAGACTGGGTTCGAGTCATATTTATTTTCAAAACTAACGAATCTTGAGTATCTTAAAGACAAGCCGAGAGAGATTACGGATTTTCCAAAGGAGGTACCTTTTCTTAAAAACACCGTAGCCCCTATTTTCTAAAAACCACGATTCGTACTATTCTAAATGCCAACACTGTATGACTCGTATATAGAAATGTATATTCTTCATTGTTGCGTTTACTATTCATTTTCTGTATATTCCTGCTGTTCGCATCACATCGCATGCTTATACCTGCGTTTTCTTTAGTCATTATGAACCCTATTGTCAGGACGCCAGCACCATTACCGATGATGCGTATGCTCCATATACACTTGTTTGCCGGCTCACACACATCATCATTGGTAATTTCCATGTCACGTACACTTTAGAAAATATTACTTCGTGGATATAACTGCTAGTAGATAGTTTTGCTATATATAACTATTATGCTAGTTTAGTTATTGCATTCCTTGCTTGATACCCGGTGCATTCATATATTCATTTTCCATGCAATATTATGGGGCTTTATGCCGGTAATTCACCGTTTATTTACTCTTGAGATTGAGATTTCGGATTTCCATGAGATTTTTGGATTTGGAGAAACCGCAAAGATTTTATAAACTCATATTCATATTTTAAAGATAGAAATTTGCGGTTTTCTCATGATATGATGTGAGATGAGTCCACCATGAGTTTTCTTGGCTCTTGAGCGGTATTATACACCCGATTCGAGGAGGAGGATTAACCGTTTATGGGTGCATGGTGGACCCGGTGCGGTACCCCGGGGCAAGATGGTCGCAGATGATGGCGTTGAGCCCGGTAGGGGAGCACTACCGACCGGTTATTTATGACGCGGCGGATATCCGGAGGATACCGACGTAGTCGTGAGATTTGATGATATGGGCCGATCCTGATCATGCGGAGCCCATGGGCTGATCCTGTTCATGCGGAGCCTGAGATATTGAGATTTGATGTTATGGGCCAGTCCGGATTGCCGGAGCCTGAGATATTGAGACATTGAGATATTGAGATATATGTTTTGTGTCGATACTTGACACGGATTCTCTGTTGATTTCATTGATGATACTTCAGTTTTTACACAAATCTCACTGAGACAAGAAGAACAGTTTTCTCATACAAAATGTATTCTGCTTCCATTCTTAATACATTCGTACATCATATATGTGACATATTGCTACCTGAGGCACTGACACGAACACGTGGTATTATACTTATATTTAGATGATTACCCTTGCTATTATTAGATGTTTCAGGATATATTATTATGAGGATATTATTGTATGACCTAGGAGAGGGTCATACATGCGATTTCTTCTCGGTGATGTTTTCTACTCACGAGTTGGCAACTCACCCCCGTTGTGCCACAGTTCTTGCAGGTTTTGCTGTATAGGTTTCCTTGGTGGCTTTGCTGGCACACTGCTTCATTCCGGGTGATTTCTTGGGTAGGTGGATTCACTTGCATCGTGACCACCGTTGCACTGTTATTTATATTCAGTTGTATCTAGTAAACTCCATCAACCAGACTTATATTATTTGATAGACTTAGAAGACCAGTTGTATATTCTTTCGACCTTAGAGTCGCGCACTTGTATTATTATGGTTCCTATCTGGTTTTCTTGAGGATATTGGTTTCCTTTCTGAGTTTTGATCCTCGCCCTTCGGCGTTGTATATTGTATTGCTTGCGTGGTTGTTTCCGCCAATTGGCGAAGAGCTAGCTCCCGCTTGGGGATGCCTTTATTCATCATTATATGCATTTCATGTGTTGTACCCGTTTGGGGCCAGTATTTACAAAGAAAACTCTGCCGAAATTTTTGGAATACACTTGATGTTTTAAAAATGATTACTACGACTTTCAAAGTGAATTTATATGTTAACTTTTAAATAAGTATTCCTTCACTTCTTCTTTTAAACGGTTTAGATTTCTGGGATTTTGGCTTACTTGAATTAGGTGGGGTCCTATAGACTTCACATGATTCAAGTGCCAGTCGCGTACCATATCGGGTCGTGACAAAGTTGGTATCAGAGCACTAGGTTTAACCTTGGTTCGAGTCTAGATTTGACTATGCGGAGTCTAGGGTGTGTGTGTGTGTGTGTGTATATATATATTCGGAATCTAGGCTTGACCTTACGGAACTTAGACTTGGTCGAGGGGGTATTAGACCCGAACTTCGTCGCATTGGTTAACCTTGGTTGATGGAGTAGGTGACTTAAGTAGAGTGACGTACTGTGTGTATATTCCGCGGCATACTTACGATACACTACTCCGTTTAAGGAGCCCTAGGATGTACATTTATTTGCACCGTGTTTTTTTCGTTCATATGATCTATCATCATCGATATCGGTTTATGGTTTCTGTTACCACAATTGCACGGGCAGAGAGAGATACGGCTAGAGTTGCGGTCAGTATGAGCTCGTCTTGGACGAGGACTGACCAGGGAGTAATTCCGGTGACACATGATTGCTTAGATGTGTCGTTTTATTGTGTTTTTCGTGACATGAGCGTTTCGATATGTCATTTTGCTATGTTTTCTCATGGACGCGAGCGTTTGATATCTACACCAGATGATCGGGCTACCGATAGAGGCCAGCCAGAATGTGATGACCGTAAATGCACCGTTTATTCTTGATGATTGAGGCATTGTCTATCGTGCGGACGGATGAGCTAGTTGCTGCTGCGACTGACAAGATATCACCCCAGATGTTTGAAGCTATTGCGGCACGAGTTGTACTTAGAGATATGATAGAAGATCGCTAGTCACCCATGGATGAATGACTAGGACATGTGGTTCGTTTGCATACCCCGATGCGAGGTCATCAGATTGATTAATTTCAGCTAGAGAAGACTTCACACAGGCACGTTGAAAGGCGATAGAAAACGGACGAAAGAAGAGTATTCCTCCGGTGAATTTGAAGAGTTTCCGAGGGCGTAGTTGGCCAGATGCCTACCACAAGATATTGAGCTGTCGATGTTCGTAGTTTCGGAAGGGAGACTCCAGATATGAGTATAGCTGCTGTAGCGTAGTCCATACAGCTACGAAGAGACGAGTCCGAATCAGTCCACATTAGAGAAAAGTGGAGTAAGAGGTTCGTACGAGATTTTGACGAGATGACGTTCTACTCCGTTGACATCAGATATGCGATACACACGTAGAGGCGTTGACTATGGATATATCTTTTAGAAGAAGTCGTGATGAGTTTGCAGCTGTTCCGGAACAAGGAATGGATTTAGTAAAGGGTGATAACTTCCGGGCAGTTCGGAAGAAACGAGATTTGAAAGAGACCCCACAAGAAGATTTGGACCCAGGATCAGTCGTATTACGCACACCCAGTAGGACAGAGTTCGACATCATCGACGAGATATGTTATGAGTGACCATGATAGTTGACTAGAGATCTTTAGAGGATGTGTCAGAGCGGAACTGTTTCCGTCATCATTTCCACATTGGGCCATTGAGCCGAGGAGTTATGTAACTGGCAATTCACAGTGAGAGACGAGAGCCTAAAGGCACAAGGCGTCAGACCATGAACATGAGGCAAGTGGATATCTTGCTCTGCTAGCTTTGGATGCACCGACACCTTCTCGACTGTGAAGGAAGGACATCTCAACGACAATGTTTACGATTTGCGATTTGGTGATTCGAATATCACGTATCCGTCATTTTGGATTTAGGAATTTTGGACAATTTATTTGCATGATTGAGTTTTCGTGCACCACAGTTGCACTCGATTTCGATTTGACGTCGTTCGAGATGTTTGATTTAATTTCATGCCTATGGTGTGTATATGATTTGACTTGTGCCTTCGGCGTAGTTTTCATGCACTTTTAGTACTTTGATTCGATTTGGTGCACGTTGATACACATGGTTGTGAGATTATATACCACGGTATACCTGATTTGGATTGAGGTTTGTTGTATACCGTCGATTTCGATTGTGATATTCGATATTTGTTTTCGTGCACCTTGTGCACTTGAATTGGGTTCTTGCGCATACTTGGCGCGCTTGATGCGATTTTGGTGCACACCAGATGCACTAAATCGGGATTCTTCGTGCATATCAGATGCACCTGATATTGTTGTCAGGCACATTCGTTGCCCTTTATAGGTGTTTTCGTGCACACCCGTTGCACTTAGATTTTGTTTCTATGCACATGTATGACACATTCCTTGATTATGATTTCTGTGCACACCAGACGCACGTGGCATTATTGCATACTGTTGAGTATGATTTCCTTAGAGCAGTATGTTTTTATGATATTTACCATTTGGTTTAGTAACCGAGCAGGACTGTTCTGAGAACAGTACTTAGGTGTTTTTGCATGCATCGATAGTTATCGAAGGGATTTCTAAAAAGGAGCTATAATCTCAGTATTTCCTTACGTGTCCGAGATGACACGAAACATTTTACAAAGGAAACCCTTCTAAATTATTTTCAAAATGCCGGGACGTGTATGTTAAACAAAGGATATATATATATATATATATATACACACACACATATATAGTTATTTTCTTACACTAAACGTCCGCTACTTGTGCCGTGATACGCGCATCGCACAGCGACTTGAAAGAGGTTTGTCATGCATTTCTTTAAGATGTTTTGACAAGTTTACAATGATGCGTACTATGCATATGTTATAGTTTTGATGTATATCATGTTGGTTTTCGTATTGGACTTTGACATTGGTATCTTCACCATAACTCCGATGATTGCGTGATGCTTGACGGAGTTTTGATTTGAGTTATATACTCGTTTTTCTTGAGCATGCATTGCACTACGATATGTTTTATGTATGTATGATATCGGAGCCCCGACGACTTGAATGTTTTGCTGAAATATTTTAGTATTTGGGGGAGTTTTAATTTAAATTTGGGGACCGAATTTATTTAAGGGTGAAGACTGTAACATTTCAGAAAAAATAAAATATTATTTTTGGGAAATCAAATAATTGAAATAGTAAATATTATGAATATTTTAATGTGTGGAAATTAGTTTTAATGTTATGGTATGATCATATACCGATAGATTGGAAAAATATTGGAAAATTACATTTGAATGTTGATTTTGAAGGAATACTATATGATTTAGACACTTTATAATTTTATACAATTAAATATATACAAGTTTATACCTAAGCGTGATTAATTATTACTAATCACGCATTAAGTGTAGTTAGGCATATGACATGCACCATGTCATGTTTCAAACACATTTTTTAATTTCTATGAACCATGGCATCTTGTTTTTCTTTTATAAGTATTTGGGTTTTAATTGTTTTTGGATTTAAAATGAAAAGAATAGGATAAAGAATAGAAAAGAAAAGAAAAAGGAAATGAATATAGAATGGAGGTATGGGCAAGAGAGAGAGAGAGAGAGAGACAGACAGAGGGTGAGGGGTCATCCTTAGACTTAGCTCATTTTTCTCCCCCACATCATTCATTTTCATTATTTCTTCTCCTCATCTCCATGGCTGCCCTCTCCCTCCACCACCTATACCTCCTCACAACACCCCCATTCCCACATCAAAACCATGCATCCCTTTCACAAAAATCATGCACAAGCTCACTACAAGCATGGTGGACCAAGAAAGATAGGATTTTGAGCACTTGGGGCAACTCAAGAATTTTCTTGAGTTGCCAAAAGAGGTAATTGTTTCACCACTAGTGTAGTAATCAAGTTCCTTTAGCATCTATGTTAGTTTAGAATTGGTTAATTAAGGTTTAGTGATCTTGGAAAATTCCAAGATCAAGTTTAAGGGATTCTTGAGTTGGGATGGTGCAAGTAAGGTGTAATTAGTTGACTACAGCCCCTTTAGTGTTAAGATCCTGCACCAAGTGAATTCTAGAAACCAAGAATTGAAATCTGAAACTTTCCGTATCGGTTTTGTGAGAATTTGAGGCCTACAGAGAATCTGGAGTGACCTGAGACCATTACGAGAAAAACTAGCAACCCCAGAGACCTAGATTGGACACTAGAATACCACCCTGAGAATACGAGCCTGAACCATGCAGTCTGGGGCGATCTGGCCGGATTTTAGGGTAATGTGGCCGGTTGAATTTTTGGATTTGGTGTTGGAATTGGTTCTGTAGCTCATATATCCCATATACAACCCCACTGTACTGCTAGTTTAGCCTAATTTTACCTGAACTAAAATCCGGAACCAGTTTTATAAGTTGCTGCTTATTGTTTTGTGACTTTTAGTGACTTGAATTTTGGTTATTGTGTTTGGCTCGATCGATTGGCGTTTGTACGTCGATGTCGAGAGTTATTTGGTTATTCTTGCATGCGTAGACCATAGGTTTTAACCTATGTGCAATTCGTGTGCCGTTTTGGTTTTCGTGCGCGATTCTGTTTACGATACTGTGTGTTTATATATGTAGGCACCCTCGTGTGGACTTCGAATAACAAGGAAGAGCATGGCGACATCGACTTCGGCAAGCAACGATCAAGGTGAGTAGATGTATCTACAGGGGAAGTCGGGTGGACGGCGTATAGCACCCCCGCAGTTTCGCAGTGTAATATGTGAATATGATATATATATATATATATATATAAATATATATATATATATATATATAACTATGTGTATTGTGATACGTGGATAATCAGCAAGAACGGCTTTAGGAGATCATGGGTTAGTTTTAGCATATTTGGAAGATAGTGCTTTTAGTTTAGTTCTTAGTTGCGAAACCCTAGAGTAAAGGTACACACACACGCACGCACACACGTGACATGATTATGGGTGTATATGTTTATATGTATATATATATATATATATGTGGATGCGTTGGTACACACACACACACACACATATATATACGTATATACGGGTGATGAGGATAGTATATGATACTTGGAGGCGAGTCGATATGATCGGGCACGATACCGTGAGATTGTGATACGCGTTTGGGTCGTGATATGAGATACGACAGGATATTATAGCGGATCGTTGGGCGATGTGATTTTATTCACACGCGGATATATGTTTGACGATATTGGTATGTTCTAGACTTTAGAACGGTACCCTAATTCAGGATTTTTTGATGATGATACCATATGAATAATGATGTATATGTGATATTTGACCCATACCCTGATTTTGGGATGCCGTACGATGGATTTTACCGTACGAGATATAAATATGATGATTGATCCGTACTCTTGATTTGAGGATGTCATATTATATATTTACTGTACGCGACGCTATTGAGGCGGGATCGCCGACTAATAGATATATCGACTCGGACTTTAGGTGGTTTTCCATATCCTTTTGAATAGTCTCTTAGTTTAGTCCTGTAGTGGTTTAGATAGATGATAGACTGGGTTCAAGTCATATTTATTTTCAAAACTAACGAATCTTGAGTATCTTAAAGACAACCCGAGGGAGATTACGGATTTTCCGAAAGAAGTACCTTTTCTTAAAAACACCGTAGCCCCTATTTTCTAAAAACCACTGATTGAATGATTCTCGGTGTGTAGGTAGAAAATGTATAGAAATCACAACCAAAGAAATTTGTAAACCGCAATCAATAACGGTGTTGATATAGGTTCGTTAGCGAGTGCGGATCGTCCACAGGGAAAGTGTGATTTGATCGTATTTGATTTAGATGAATTGAAAATTAAAGAGAAAAGAAAAGAGAGATTGATTCAAGATTTAAAAGTGAATTTCAAGAATTATTAAAATCTAAATCTAATATCAAGAATGCTAAAAATCAAGAATCAAGAATCATCCAATTTGAATTAGTAATCAAGATTTGTAATGAGGCTCGTAGGAATCAATAGAATCGATAGTGAGGATGAAGACTTGTGATTACGTTTTCTTATCCATTGATGATTTGATGCTAGATCGATGATGATCAACGAGAATTAAGGATTTTTTGCGGAAACTAGGGTTTCATCATCTATCCCTTGTCCTTTCGTTGATTTCATTCACACTCTAGCCTCTAGTAAATTCAAGCATCGATCGTGGATCACTATTTAAGAGAGAAAACATTCAAGAAAGTATCACTCGAAACTAGGTTGTCGATGATTCAATTTACTAGAGTTTACAAAACTCATAGGACTTAAGAATCGTACAAGAATCTAATCATCATCAACTATCAATTTTCTCGATTCCTCCACGAGCGGAGTTTTTACTCAAGCATCATAACAAGAAACACAATCAAGAATTGATATCTCATCACAAATGCAAGAATGTAAAGAAAGCAAGATTAAAGATATTCACCTTTTATATATTCAATAATTCGTTACACTTCACTCAAAGACTACAAGAAATTAAGGAGAGAACTAGATCGTCGAATTGAGCGTCGCATCGTCTTCATGAGTCGCGGATCGTCTTGGACCACTTGCTCGGATGAAGATCGGCTTCGCTCCAAAAAGGATTGTTGATTTCTCGCTTGATTTGGTACTCGGTGATCTTGATTTTGGCTTTGGATTTGGATTAGGGTTACAAGTTGTGCCACTCAACTTGTGTAGAGAAATTGATCAACAATCGACAAACTTAGATAGAAGCTTTAGGGTCCCTTTTATAGCCTTAGGATTGGGATTAGCTTCCTTTAGAAGCTAGGTTTAGTTTAGCTTCACTTGTAAGCTTGGTAGTTAGGAAGAAGTTTCTAGAATTAGTTAGTTAGAGCTAGCTTCCTTCATAAGCTTGGAGGTTAGGGAGAAGCTTCTAGGCTTAGGTAGTTAAGTGGCTTGCTTAGGAAGCTTGGACATGTTTAGCTTGAACAAAGAGCTTTGCTGTTCGGACAGAAGCTTCTGGAGTTCTCTGGAATTTGGAGTGGCTTGAAGAAGTGTGGGCCCTGAATGGAGAAACCTGAGACAAAGAACTGCTGACGTCACTTCCTTATGGCCGCGGATTCGCCGCGGAAAGGCCCTTCTGGCCGCGGATCCACGGCCCATTAGTGTCCTCTCTGCACTGAACTTCCAGGGTGTGTTTGTGCTGACCTCGTGGCACTTTTCTGATGTGTGGAATCTCATATTTCTTTCTATATCACTGCCAGATCATAAGTCTTGGATTTGGCGCATTTTTATCAGTCTTTTTACAGTTTCGGCTCTTTTCCTGGAATTTCCTGCACAAATTCTCGAGACAAGTGTTGCGCTACACAAAGATTATGCGATGCAACGATATACACTCAATTTCCCCCAAAAATGTCGGTTTTAATATATAACACAAGTTATTTAGTATTTTACGGCTGTTTTGCTAATATGTGCTATATTTATACCGAACACTTTTAGATGAGTGCAAATGGTAGGGAAATTGATGTGTTAAAAATGCAATATTTTTGACTGATCAAATTCCCCAAAACTTATTTTCGGTCGTCTCGAGCGGACTTGTTAAAAAGAGAAGGAGAAAATATAAGAAAAAGAAAAACTAACTAGCACACTTTCGTAGGCAACACGATTGCACTGAGCACGTGCAACAAACCTTTAAACCTCTAGGTGTCCCTAGTAGGAGGAGTGTTGTCTCCTGAGGGTTTTCAGCGGATTGCACCCACAAAATCCAATAATAAAAGGAAGACCGTGAAAGTTATATATAAAGATAAGAATGGTAAAAGAAAGACTTTGAAAATTAAAGTTTCCAACTGCACTAGCTTTTCGGTTGTCATGAGCTCTATCTTAATAGTCATGAAAAGATGTCAGAAATCACATCATCCCTCAATAAAACATCGTCTTTATTCTTCATTCCTACCTTTCTTCCAAACATCGATTATATAACCCTACGTGTGTGTAAAGAACATCCATACACTCGGAGAATTCAATTCAAGCTATCATACTCTTGTCCATCTGCCTTAGTACTTTTTAATTAATGAATATTTAGATGAAGTTGCTCACACATTTTTCATATGACCGTTAATACTTCTTGAGGCACTAACCGACCGATTACTCATGTGCTTCCTTATCAGGTGTTTTTTTCTCGTCTTGCACCACCTAAAGGCTTAGCAGTGACTCCCAGACCAGTTGGTCTAAGGCACTAGTGATGAAGCACCCTCGCTATATTTTTTTATTGCTGCCTTGGTGATAACAAAACCAGTGTTCATTTTTCACACCAATTTATATTTTATTCATTTTTTTTATTTCCTTCATACTTTGGCTTTTAGACAAGAGCATTTCAAGGTATCCTCTACTATCCTGAGTTTCAAGACGTGTGTAAGTGCGAATAGCAGGGTATCAACGTTCAAATGTTTGGCTTTCAGAATAGAAACTATTTTTCAGACTTATTTTTATCCTCAGATTAGTGACTTCCTTCATCTTACTAACCCTTGGGACAACGGCTCATAACTACTTATTACTAGTTCGTATAAGAAAACTTCTAATTTTTTAGGTTTTCTTAATTTTTTCTAATCTTTTGGATGTAATTTTTCACCATCTAATCTTTTATTATCTTATTTATGTACAATTTTTTTTTTATATTTTTAAATTTTTTTAAATTTTTATAGGTTTTTAAAAAAAAATGTTTTTTGCTTATGCAAAGTGATATGCAAATGATGCGAAAATAAGCACAAAGCTCCCCCAAACTTGTTTTCAACAGTGTCCTCATTGTTGCCATCCGCTAAATCTCAAAAACCTGTAAGCCTGGGAGAAAATTTATTAACGGGGGCAATAAATATGATCATGAAAATCCTCCTCCAAACTTATTTTTGGCTCACAATTTGGTGTAAAAATTTTTCTTTTCAGGAGCCAGATTATAGCCCTCCAAACTTGAGTTAAACAATGTTAAACTTTGAAAATCATAAGAGGGGGTCAAAATTATTGGTCGATGCTAAGTTTTGCAAAGACCGAAAGTTAACACCAACCATTCGAAAATTTTATCAATGTAGTGCATCGGTTGGTGGAAGAAGAAGTGGGGAAAGGGTAATTGGTAGAATAGAATGTGTTTGCGTCTCGTTTTGGAGAGACGACTCAGTGATTGTGATGGATTACTCGCATCCTCTTTACAGTCCAGAAGAAGGGGTGGAGGTTCAATTTCAATGTTTGGGAGATGATTCATCTCAACACCCGTGTTTTTCAAAAATGCGAGTTCATCAGAAGATTTCCTCAAAAGTCTCACCAATACCCCGAAGAATAATGTCATCACAAAGCGCGGGGTGATCTTCAGACTCCAAAAACGGTTCATAATCAGTATTAGTTGTTGACCCGGACAACTCGGTGGAAGAGTCCGTATGTGTATGATACATAGTTGGGTCAAACAACAACGTATGAAAAGAGTCAAGATCAGTATCATGAGGATCATAAAATTCGCTGCTGTCGACATCCATTAATTCGAAAGAATAGACCTGAGCAGTAGGTTCGGAGGGTACACTTCCCAACTTGTAAATGTTCAGTTCAATTGACCTATTCCTGAAGGATAGGGTCATAGAGCCATTACGACAGTTGATGATAGCATTGTTGGATATAGTGCCCTCAAAGTCGTAGCCGATTTGTTAGTAAATGAAATGGGACGAATTGCAATGATTGAGGGAGGACCTATACCAGTAGGACAGTCTTACTCGAGAGGTTTGTATACTATCTGGTTTGTCTTTATCATCGTGTACATGCTTTAGGTGACATTGTAGTTCACTATTACACGTTGATAGAGAATAGTATGCTACCATGGTTTGTCTTTATCAGTCGTGTACAGCTTTAGGTGACATGTTCACTATTACACGTTGATAGAGCCCTTAGGATCCTGCTTGACTACCAACAGTATGATGGCGATCATATACATGAGAGTTGGGTAGTCCATAAGCACATCCTTAAAAGTGGTCCCTAGTCGTGGGAGTTTCGAGACAGGGCATCGATACTCCGGAGTAGACTAGTGTATACAGTCGAGACCCCGACGAGGGGCGGTGGCCGGTCTCACAAGCCACTGGTTTCAGTTGGTTCACCTAAGATGTATACAGGTGCTCATTGGGTTATGAGTACACTGGACAGGACTCGCCGAGAACATGCTAGTTGGTATTATACCAGACGTCAGATAGCAGTTCCCTTGTGACATGTGTACAGGTTAGTTCATCGAACTGAGGTCGTCATTTGTCTCGTGTGAGTTCCCACTGTGCTTTGATTACTACCCTACCACGGCTCAAAGGAGTCGTGCAAACAGGTTTTAGTTGGGTACAGTCCCGAGCCACATGGAGGCAAGTGAGCGGATCGGCAGGGGATTCGTCTCTCCCGGTATTGGGGTGAGATCGCGCTGTGTCTAGGAGAGCCATTACATAAAGCCCTCGGCCGAGGCAGGAGATTTACTGGTAGGTATTCCAGTAGTATCTTAGGGTGTTCTGGGCTACACTCCGACACGACTTGTACCGCTTTTGGGGGTCTGACTTTTACCAACCCCCTAGGCCCGCCATGCGATGCTCATAGACGAACGGACCGGACTGTACGGATATTGTCACTGACAGGCTCAGTAGGGTGTCAGGATGAGTTCGCTCATCGACCTCCCTTTTGGTCAATACCTGGTAGCCCGTTACGTATGGCTAGTATCTCTGACGAGCTAGTGGTTAAATCCACAGCCAAACTATTGACGAGTCTTTAGAGTCCCCCACAGACAGTTTCTCAAGTTTCGGGCGAAACGATGTAGAGGCCGTATGACATATGGCAGGGTCCGATCATATACGTGCGGTAGTGCACGGATCATGATTGGGCGGATCATACTAGTGGGCTTTGGTTTAAGCCGGATCCTAGTATTAGATTTATTGGATTACTTTAGTCTCATCGCATTCGCATTATGTCGGAATGCGGATGCAGGTATATATATACAGGTGAGGTGTGTCCTTGTGATCCGTTACGAGTTTACTTTAGATGTTGCCGGATCTTTTTTTGTTGGACCTAACATTTGGATTAATGTTTGGATGGTGGAAATAATGAGCTAGAATTCATCATGAGATGCATTAAATGTGACATGGACATATATAGTGACTCATGGTCTCTTTTATTGTGTAAATGTCACATTAGTGTTTGATTTGTGGGTTGATTTGATGAGAGGAGAGAGAGGGGCAGCCAAGGGTGAGGTTGGCTCTTGTACTATTCTTCTATTGCTCTCATTTTATCATACAATCATAAAAAGAAAAGAAAGAGAGAAACTTCTTCTTCTTCCTCTTTCTTCTCTAGCTCATAATCTCCATCGATGGCAACACCTTCAACCTCCATCCATCTCATGGATGCAAGAGGCAAAGTGATCACAAACATTCTCTACATCATCTTGGACACGTCGGCTAGCACACTTCGTTCCCGAGTTGCTTCGGATGAAGCGGGAGCCTGTAAAAGGAATCGATGATGTGGTGCCCTTTCCGACGAGGAGATCGAGACTGGAGATATCGCGAGGATCTTGGGATGGTGGCCAAAGACCGAAGGACACGAATCGATCGGTATAGCTTTCCAACCCTCTCTCTAGATAGCTAGTTGTAGGTTAATGGTTCGATTCGGGTCTTAAGCATACGATAGCGCCGGTTTCTAGTTTAGAAAAAATTTCGTTTCCGCATTTTGGCCTCGGAAAGCGGCCGGGACGCTACCGTAGTCTTACATGGTATCAGAGCCACGCCATTAACCTTTACTAGTTTGCTCTATCGTGTTTAGAACTTCGATCGGACGAAATTTCCAAAAACCGCGTTTCCAAGTCAGAGTTTCTGTCGATTTTTTCCTGTGGTCAAAAAATTATTTAGTGTGTTGCAGAAATATTTGCAGGCTTTTCTAAGCAAACTGAGAAATTTGGGTTCGCTGTTGGCACTGTAGCACCGCGGAACCGCGGCCGTACCCACGTTTTGGCCGCGGTTCCGCCGCAGTACTGTAGCCAAAGTGCACCAAATTTTCTGAGGTGGTCTCTGACTTGGAAATGGGGTTTCTGGTAATTCTTTTTTTGGCCCAGATTATTTTGAGTACTGGGTATTGTACTTGGGGCCCACTTTGGCGAATTTTGTCGATCGAAAATTTTAAAACATGTTAGTTCACAGTATTTACATTATATCTGCGACCGTGAATGTCATTTGATCAGTAAATCCTGTCTAATTGCTATAGCCCTTTTAGACGGATTTGCGAACATGACATTCACGTTGATATTTTGTGTTGTGCTGTGATATTGCGGATTTGTCGTGGTGGATAGACTGGATGCAATGTTAGTACAGTTTGGTTGTATATGTACATTTGATATTGCGGGGCGAGCGTCCGACATGTAGACTGCCGTCACTGCCTGTTTGTATATTATTCTTTTGGGGTACGACCGGGCTGAGGTCGATGTACCCGTTGTATATTTTACTTTCTGTACTAGGATTACCCCGCGGAGGGGTGCACGGGTAGCCGGGTTCTAGAGGGCAACGGGCCCGCATCTCATGGCTTTAAGACGGAGGGGGCTTCACTCTAGAATTGGCGGGCTATTCGTCGCACTCGTAGGGTGTACAGGTTGACCCAAGGAGGGGTGCTCAAGTTACCGGATTCCGTGAAGTGCTGGGTGGTCCATTCACGTTGTTGAAGGGGGCTGCCTCGTTTCAGGTTTTGGCGGGTAACTTGCCGCGCCCGTAGCGGTCTAGGATTTCATTGCACAGGCTATCCACATGACCAGGGGAACGTCGGGTTTCAGTAGCGTCTCTATGAAACCCGGGGCTCCCAGATTATCTGTATTGTTCTGTGATGCTTATTACATTTCTGCGATATTGCATTTTATCACGCCTTGGGCGATTATTTTATATTGATATATATACTAGTAGATGTTGTATATGTTTTACACCCGTGCTAGTCCAGTCCCCGCTCTGTCGTTAGTTAAGTAACCTAACGGTAATGACGGGACCCAGTGGCGAATGCGGATGGCATATACGTACATCGTATTTTCGTTCTTTATTGGTGTGATCAATTGATGGGACTGCGTTGATTCGAATCAAGGCAAGATAAACAAACCTATTTGATGTTGTTGGAACATTTTTCAAAAAGCTGTTATTGCATGGACGTTCTCTTTTGTTTTGCACAGTGGTATTCGGTTATGAATATCCAGCACCTCAGTCGACGAGCTAAGGGCCGAGATCCCTTCACCGGGAGTGACCCCTTGGACAGAAGTTTGCGTCAGGGTAATAACTTCACTATAGTCGACTACTTTTTGCTTTGCATCGTGGTATTCAGTTGGAATATCCTGCACCTCATTCTACAGGGAAAGAGCCGAGATCCATTCACCGGGAGTGACCTCTTTAGCAAAGGTTTTCGTCACTATATTTTTATAAAAAGCTATGCAGTTCCTTCAACGATATTGTAAGTCTACGTTAGCGCCCCGGCCGTCTTTTAGATGCCAAATGCGGAACAAAAACTTTCTAACTGGCGCTATCGTATACTATAACCCGGATCTGCCATTATTGCTAAACTAACAAACTACAAAGTGGGTAGAAATGTTATACCGAACGATTCGAGTCCTTCGGTCTTTAACCATCATCCCACGCATTGTTGCGGCTGCTCCGATCTCCGGTCTTCTTGTCCAGGTGGCACCACATCAACGGATCTTTAAACGGGCTCCCGCCTCTGAACCGAGGCAACTCGGTCATCAAGTTTGCTAAAAGAGATGACCAAGATTGATGTAGAGAATGAGTAGAACACTTTGTCTCATTACATCCAAAACCATGGATGAACGGTTAATGAAGTTACCTTTTGGATTGAATGAAATGAGAAATGAGCAATCTAATTTCCATGAATCCAAAACCATAATCTTTTTAATCAAAATGAATCCCTCATCTTTTGCAAGAGGGGCCGGCCACAATATGAAGGTGGGGAGGTGAGTGTAGGAGAAAGGAGAGTGACCATTACAATAAATGAGAAGAATGAGTCATCATAACACCTTGCTTAATCATTTAATGAATACAATGAATCATCTAACCTTGTCATCAACCATTTAATGCAACCAATGAATCAAGAACACCTCACTAACCTAGTCACCTATTCTAGAAGCTTCTAGAAACTTCCACACTCATGACTCACCCTCAAGAAAAGATAAATCCGTATTAAACCGAATGTTTAAGACGGGTGATAGAAAACTGGCAACTTCCAAAAGCGATCCCGAAACGAATTTCAGGATAACCCCGTAACAGTATAAACATACCCGCATTTGTATTACGACCGAATAAAAATGCAACTGAGACAAAGATATTATATCTACACAGTATAATACATGGATCTGGCTTAAACTAAAGCCCACCAGTATTATCTGCCCCAAATATGACACGTGCGTAAACGCACGTGCATTTTCCAAACCCTGCCATAAAACCATACGGCCTCTACAACGTTTCGTCCGAACTTGGGAAACTATCTGTGGGGGACTCTAATGACTCGTCAGTACCATGGCAGTGGGTTTAACCACAAGCCGTCAGCGGCACTAGCTGTGCGTAACAGCTGCCTATGTACTGACCTCAATGGAAGCCGATGAGCGAACTCATCCTGGAACCCTACTGAGCCTAACAGTGATAATATACATACAGTCTGGTCCGTTCGTCTATGAGTATCGCATATCGCCCTAGGGGGCTGGTAACGTTAGACCCTAAATAGCGGTATAAGTCGTGTCGGAATGTAGCCCAGAACACCCTGAGATACTATTGGAGTACCTACCAGTAAATCTCCTACCTCGGCCGAGGGTTTTGTGTAATGGCTCTCCTAGACACAGCGCGATCTCACCCCCAATACCGGGAGAGACGAATCCCTTGCCGATCTGCTCACTTGCCTCCATGTGGCTCGGGACTGTACCCAAAAAATACCTGTTTGCACGACTCCTTTGAGCTGTGGTAGGGTAGAAATCAAAGCACAGTGGGAACTCACATGAGACAAATGACGACCTCAGGTCGATGAACTAACCTGTACACATGTCACTAGGGAACTACTATCTGACGCTAGGTATAATACCAACTAGCAGGTTTCCGGCGAGTCCTGTCCGGTGTGCTCATAACCCAATGAGCACCTGTATACATCTTAGGTGATCCTACTGACACCAGTGTCTTGTGAGACCGGCCACCGCCCCTTGTCGGGGTCTCGACTGTATACACTAGTCTACTCTGGAGTATCGATGCCCTGTCTCGAAACTCCCATAACTAGGGACCACAATTAAGGATGTGCTTATAGACTACCCAACTCTCACGTATATGATCGCCATCATACCGTTGGTAGTCAAGCAAGATCCTAAGGGCTCTATCAACGTGTAACAGTGATCAGTCACCTAAACCTGTACACGACTGAAAAAGGCAAACCAGATAGCATACTATCATCTCGAGTAAGACTGTCCTACCGGTATAGGTCCTCCTCAATCATTGTAATCACGTGCCTGCGATCCAATAATTGACTTTGAGGGCACTATATCCAACAATCTCCCATTTGCACTTAAGGCTAATTATTGCGAAGTCGCATACTCACAGCCTGTATGACACCGAACATCCAACTCCTCTACTAATCAGTTTCACAAAGCCCGTTTGTAAAACTATTATGTTCGAGAAATAGCCTCAGTGAGTGGATCCGCCCTGATGTTTCTTTCTATGTCTCTCTTAATCTCAAGTTCGCGGAGAAAGCCATCTCCCGAATTGAGTAATACCTGTCTTAGAATATGTCTGGATATCTGATGGGACCTAGTTCATAAATGAACTCCAAATCCAAACTTCTTAGACTGTATCCTCAACTGAAACTAATAAGTGTCCAGGACTATGCCTCCCACAGTATCCTCTTGGACCACCTGTCCATAATACTGTCACTTGTCAGAGGGAAAACTATAACTCTGACAATCACTCTGTCATCCATGTCACCTTTGAAGCCAGGAATGATAATCGTCTCCCGAAGGAGGATGCCGTCATCAAATTCGCAGAACATTCACTTATGTTCTAAAAACCGCCTCCTTATGTTTCTCCAGAATTGGATTAATATAAACTTATCGCATCTAGTGCAAAAACAACATCTGGTGTGGTACTTGATATCTCACGATTGACTTAATTGTCTAAGCAAGTGATCTGCCAATCATACACATCCCTCTCCCCTTTAGTCTGTAAGACACCTTTAGAGAGGGTGACTCCATCATCTGCAGGTACACCACCATGCTAGGAGTCATCTATTCTAAAATACTATTAGAATACTGTCAAAGTACCCATATTGGGAAACTACTCAAATCTAGATCTAAAACCATAGATCTAGTAACCAGAATGTCAGATATTATATCTATATCCTTTGTAAAGAAACAACTGTGTGACTACCACAGTATAACCGATCGTAGTCTAGGAATTTTACTTCCTACTCTGTGCATGTCATCCAAATACCAGGACATCACACCCTACTACCTTCTTAACAGATCCATCCCCTATTCTAATGAAGTCAAAGCCATGACTGTCACATCAAAATTAGATGATCTATCTCCGCTATAACTGTTCAAGTCTATAAATAGACATAAGCTACTTGCCCACTATGCTTCTGCTGCTCCCACTGACCACAACAACCCTCTGGCAGAATAATATACGCGTGCACTTCTAAAGCTAGTTTAGAACGACGCTATACTTAACCTCCTGCCGGGTCTCATAGCCTGGAACAACAGTAGTGTCAAGTCTGGGTAAACAAGAACCTCCCTGTCACCGTCTTTGAGGCTACCGGAGTACCTCTCGGGTGTCTGAGGTTACCCACCATAGCTGCGGAGTGGCTAATGGAATGTCAAACCTGATTGAATCTTTAGGTCCTATTAAATTTTCCGTAATCGTTTGCGGTTCTGGAATCACTTCCAGTTCTACCATACTCCCACTACTGTTTTATGAAAAAATCCATTTTACTAAAACTGTGGTGAGTCAAGAACAATATCACTATTTATCTTCCAGATGGTAGAAAATCAACTCTCGTCATAGCCTGGGTCAACCCACAAACTGCCATTACAGAAATGTGCCCTAAGTTATCCAGAGTCTGGTTTTAAGCATAAGCTGGACAACTCCCCGTACCTTAACATCGTTAAGATATGAACCATTCTATATTCAATATAGAAACTTTGGCACTTATTTAATTGGAACCAGATTCAAATCATGCAGCTGTATCCAGTGCATATCAATTTAATGGAAAGAGGCTAATCAGCATTACTCAACTTAGGAATCCATCCAATTATGAGTAACCTGAAAGAGAAACAAGTTTCTCAAAACCATTACTATCATATGAATACCAATCACAAGAATCTACATCTTCGATCTCTTTGAAGAATCCCGATACATGCGATACCCGGTTCTCTACTTTATTCTTATACCCACAACTTCTCAAAACTTAGACATTGTATTTCTACAAAACACTTGTCAAAAAACTAGAGAAGTCACAAGTAAACAGAACATAGTACGAGGACCAACCCCTTTGTCCTGACGGACACTGGACAACATACAATACTTTGTATAAGTCCGCTGAGTTGAATAACTCAAAACCTGTGCGTCGTAGGTTGAAAACTGTACCCAGGCGATTTCCTCAAATATCACCAATTACAACGAATTCCGATGTAATGAGGATGATCACCTAATTCCCAATAACTTACTCCCACTCATCATCTGTAAAACCATACAGATGTGAGAATCATACCTGGTAAATACATACCCTGGAGTAAGTATCTAATCGGGAAATCAGTTTTCCTTTAACAATGCACCGAAACATGAAAATGTTTCGTAGGGGTATCCTGGTATTCCTAGTAATGCCTCTTCCATAATCCAATTCATGACTTTAACCGTATATCTCTTTGCTATCTCTCCAAATCCCTTTATTTGTCTTTATTCATTACCTTCTGTACACCATCATTAGGCTAAATGGTTTTCTTCCTTCCCTACCGTTCGGCACCAGCCTATGGTTTGGAAGAAGACTATCCAGTAAGCGTAATAGGTGTACCCCCCTAAACCAAGGAGTACTTGCAATTTGAGAGAAGGTGATGATAAAAGACAACTGAATAATACCTTATTCTATTTCTCCCGAACTGGGGAAAAAAGCAAAGGTGAAATAGGAGTGGCGATGAAGTACGCGGTTTGGTCGTGAATGATAGCAGTCGCAATTTACTTTGCCCTCTTTCTAATCCCTTTATTTTGTCTTTACATATTACCTTCTGTACACCCTACTTAGGCTAATTGGTTTTTTTCATTCCCTACCTTTCGGCACCTGCCTATGGTTTGGAATAAGACTATCCAATAAGCGTAATAGGTGTACTCTCCTAAACTAAGGAGCCCTCGCAACCTGAGAGAATGTGATAATAAAAGACAACTGAATAAACCAATTCTTTTTCTCCTGAACATGGATCCATCCTCGAAGAAGTCCCTTCGAGTTCGTATATAACCATACGATGGATCTATCTAATGGAAGTGGATGTCCGTAGTAATACGGGGTGTTCTGAGAAATGCAAAGGGTAAAAGAAGGAGTGGCAATGACTTATGCAACTTAGACAATCCAAAAGCCAGTATTTTAAGAAGGTTCGGTCAACTTGGTCACTGAGTCATAGTCAAGGGTCGGTCAAAGGTCGCTGCCAAAGAGAGAGAGAGAAAAGAAACACTCTGCGTGCACTTTAACCCAGATCAGAATGGTTATCACTTTATCTAATCAGGAAACCTCCCACTGTACTGTCAAATTCTCCTCCAAACCTGAAAGAAGAATCAATCGGGATCACCCGTAGAGCAAACCAACTCATCAGTGGGAATCGGGATCCAACTCTCATCGCATGATAACGTGATGGAATCCACTCATGTTATCACACTCCAGAAGGTATGCGCATACTTGGCAAGTTTCAGTTTCTTTAGAAACTCCCGATGTGATTTTTGCCCCATGCTCTTATGACCTTGACTTTGGCCAAAATGCCATAAGTCACATGCCAAGTTCTTCCCGTCATTATCTTGTCAATTTGAACCCACCCGCATATGCCCCTGACTTTGGCCAATCGGCAGAACGACTGTCCCAAACCAACTCATCTATCTATGCAACAAATGAATACCCAGCAACTACCAAACACTATGCCTTGACTTTGGACAAAATGCATAGCTTGAATACTACTGAATACCCAAAAGAAATGACGGAGGGCTACGACTGGTTTTTGGCGAAAAACCTTTAGCGTAATGAACTTGATATCACTGAAGGAACCTGATAGTTTTTTATAAAAATATAGTGGCGAAAACCTTTGCTAAAGAGGTCACTCTCGGTGAAGGGATCTCGGCTCTTTCCTCATGGAATGAGGTTCAGGATATTCCAACTGAATACCGCGATGCAAAGCAACTTGTAATCGACTATAGTGAAGTTATTACCCTGACACAAACTTCTGCCCAAGGGGTCACTCCCGGTGAAGGGATATCGGTCCTTGCCTCGTCGAATGAGGTGCTAGATATTCCAACCGAATACCACTGTGCAAAACAAAAGGAAACGTCTTTGTAATAACACTTTTTAAAACTGTTCCAACAACTGCCAAACAGGTTTTTTTTCCTTTGCATTGATCAAAATCAATGCAGTCCCATCAATTAATCACACCAGAAAAGAACGAAAATAAAATGTGCGTATATGCCATCCGCATTCGTCACTGGGTCCCGTCATCACCCGTTAGGTTACTTAACTAACGACAGAGCGGGGCTGGACTAGCGCGGGTGTGAAACATATACAACATATAATAGTATATATACTAATATACAATAATCGCTCCAGGCGTGATAATATGCAACATTACAGAAAAGTAATAAGCATCACAGAACAATACAGATAATTTGGGATCCCCGGGTTTCACAGAGCCGCTACTGAAACCCGACGTTCCCCTGGTCGTGTGGATAGCCTGTGCAATGAAACCTAGACCCCTACGGGTGCGGCAAGTTACCCGCCAAAACCTGAAGCGAGGCAGCCCCCTACAGCATAGTGAATGGACCACCCAGCACTTCACGGAATCCGATAACTTGAGCACCCCTCCTTTGGTCAACCATTACCCCCTACGAGTGCGACGAATAGTCTGCCAATTCTAGAGTGAGGCCCCTCTGCCTCTCAAAGCCATGAGATGCGGACCCGTTGCCCTCCAGAACCCGGCTATCCGTGCACTCCGTCGCGGGGTAAACCTAGTACAGAAATGAAAAATATGTACAACGGGTACATCGACCTCTGCCCGGTCGTGCCCCAAAAGAATATTATACAAACAGGCAGTGACGGCAGTCCACAAGTTGGACGCTCACCCCGCAATATCAAATGTACAAATAAATCCAAACAGCACTACCATTGCACACTGCTATCCACCACGACAAATCCGCAACATCACAGCACAATACAGAACATCAACGCGAATGTCACGTTCGCAAATCCGTCTAAAAGAACTATAGCAATTAGACGCAATTTACCGCTTGAATGACATTCACGGTCGGAGATATAATGTAAGTACTGTAAACTAACACGTTTAAATTTCGATCGACAAAACTTCCCGAAGTGGGCCCCATGTACATCTGCTGTACAATAACAAAATCCAGGCCCAAAAGAAATATTCCAGAAGCCACAATTTCCCATGAAGAACTTACTGTAGAAAATTGGAGTACCAATCTCACACAACGGCGGCGGATCCGCGGCCAAACCCTTATTTGGGCCGCGGATCCGCGGCGGTACTGTGGAGTTGGGCCACCAAATTTCACCAGTTTTCTTATAAAAGCCTGCTCGATTTTCTGTGATGCTCAAAATAATTTTTAGGCCTGTTTTAAAATCGACAGAAACTTTGAACAGAAAATTGTAGTTTCGAGAAATTCCGTTCGATCGATATTTTAAACGCGTTAGCACAAGTTAGTAAAGCTTAATGGCGTGGCTCTGATGTAGGGTTCCTAGGCACTCTAAAGAGGTCTCACAAGGCATCAACCATGCCAATTTCAAATTTTACAAGTGCCGAGAAACTCTAATACGGATCGTTAACTAGAATTTTAGGCGAAACATTGAACTAGTTAACAACTTAACTAAAAGAACGGAAATACAACCTTTGTAGATCCGGTTCTCCACCTCCATAGCTCCATGATGATGTCCCTCCGCTGTCCAAATCGGATCCCGGACTCTGGCATCGGCTTCATCGGAAAAATGGGCGGGCTTGGTCGTCGGCTTCGATGCCGAAGATGATCTACGTCGAGGCATCACAAGATCAAGCTCCAACTTCACCAAGTCATGAAACTTGTGAAGAAAACACCCTATACTACTTGGCAAGAGGTAGAGGATGAAGAAATAGGAGGTGGGTTCACTTTAGAATTGGATTTCTCACTCATTTGCTCAAGTTGCCATTGATGGAGCAAGGTTTCTTCATGAAGAAGAAGAAGAGGAAGAAGATGATAGAATATGATAAGTATTGAATAATTAGAAAATAATTGAAATACTTATCATATACTAACCTTAGTTGAGTGTAGAGAATAGACCATGGTTAACTTGAATGGTTAGGGTTAAGTATAAGACAAGAGTGATGACTTAGTCAAAGCTTCAAGAAGATTCAACTAACAAACAAAACAATCCACCATTCATTTATCCTTTCCAAAATGAAAAAGAAAATAAATAAATGAATAAATAAGTAATGGATAAACAAAACCCTAATCATTAGTTTAACCATGGTTTAATTCTTTAAACTTAACCAAGTAAGCATGCATCATCAAACATGATACAATCATGTGCACAAAAAGTATATCACATATACAACTTGTCCATCCAAGTGAGAAAATCCATTTAAAATGAACCAATACTAGTTAATGCAAAGTAATATATCAAATATATAATTATAAATTAAATCATTAAATCAACACTTGATTCAATGATCCGGTCATATCGCATATAACCGACTAGTATTCAATGTATCGATTTATCGAATCAATCCTTGATTCGATAACTAGGTTATATCGCATACAACCAATCGACACATTCATCGCGAGAATGAAATACGGTATCACATACACGCATTATTCTCGGTCCCGCACATATCTCATATGCGCTCCTATTTCGTTTCGCTTGAGCCAGGAAACCTCTGTGTAGGACTCTAAAGACTCGTCAATACGCCGGCAGCAGGTGATGATCACATCAAACACCCACAAGCCGCAAGCGGTCTGCCAAACGTAACGGCCACCCGGGTATTGAGCGATGAGAAGATCGACGAGCAAGCCCGCTCACACTCCTGTGAATCCAACCGGTAACACTTACCGTACAGTCCGGTCTGATCGTCTGATATGTCGCATATCTCGCCTAGGGGTGGTAAACGTCAGACCCCAATAGCTCGATAAGTCGTGTCGATCTGAGGTCTATAACAATTCGAGAAACTACTGGTAACACTTACCAGTAAATCTTAGCAACCCTGGCCAGGGATTTCCGGTTATAGCCAATCGAACACAGCGCAACATCAACTCCCTATACCGGGAGAGACGAATCCCCTCCTATCGCTCATTGCCTCCATGTGACTCGGGACTGTACCCAAAAACCACCGTTTTGCACGCCCTCTTGGACGTGGTAAGGTGGAAATCAAAGCACAGTGGGAACCACACAAGACTCTATGACGATCTCGGGTCAACAGACTACTCTGTACCAGTGTCACCAGAGAACTGCCATCTGACATAAGGTATATTACCATCTGGGAGTTCTCGGCGAGTCCGTCCAGTGTACCCAGTCTCTACTGAGCACCCGTATATCTCCTCTGATGTCAAACACCAATGGATATGGGATCATCCATCGCCCATCTGTATGGGTCGAGAAGGTACACGCTAGTCTACTCTGGTATATCAATGCCCCGTCTCGATATACCCACGACTAGGGACTTTGAAGGATGTACTTATGGACTACCATGTCCCCACTAGTATGATCCGCATCATAGTCCAGGTAGTTAAGTACACATCCTAAGGGCTTTACCAACATGTAATAGAGAGACAATCTGTGTACACGTTAAGGTAAAGAGCAACCAGATAGCATACTATCATGTCGAGCAAGAAAGTCCTCCCTATATATGTCCCAGCATCCACTACAATATACATCCTATGTATAGCAATGGCCTCTAGGGCATACATATAACTAACAATCTCCCACTTGCACGAGGGCCATCTGATAGCAGTGGTTGTAGTATCTCATACTCAACCATCCCATAAGAGTCTCTCTATGGGAATAGGCCTTTGTGAGTGGATCCGCCGTGTTGTCCTCTGAGTCAACTCTCCTAACCTCGATCCCTTAGAGATCAACCATCTCCATGATCAGGTGATACTGCCTTAGAATATGTCTGGATCACTGATGGGACCTGCGTTCCTTGGCATAAGCCACAACTCCATTGTCACACAATGGGAGGAACATAGTTCATCTCATGAACCAATATACACCCAAACAGCCTCTTTGGTAGCATCTTAAGTAGCGATGTATCCTTCCTTTATCGTCTAGTATGCCACGGTATCTAGCTTGGAACTCTTCCAACATACCGTCCCTTTACTGAGGGTAAAGACAATGCCTGTGACTGACATTCAGTCGTCTTTATCACCCTGGAACCCTTCCAGTGATTCTCCCTAGGATCAACTGATACCATCTCACTACAACTAGTGAGTAGCCTAACATCCATTTAGATCTATCTCATAGATCCAAAATCCAGGATTTAGTAGGTATCACTTTGATCCTATGTGGAGAATCATTGTGATAAGCGGAGATTGATCGAGCGTAGCATAGGAAACTCCTTCCTTATCAAGAGTATGTCATCCACGTACTCTACGAGGATCATTACCATACTCCCTACTACCTTTTTATATATACAAGGTTCATCTACCATTTTGATGATGTCAAACCCTTTGACTAACACATCAAAACAGACGTTCCAACTCCGCGATGCCTGCTTTATCACATAAAACATCTTGCATGCGTTTCCGCTGCTCCCACTGTTTACGAAGCCCTCTGGCTGTGTTCTTATAGACATTCTCTTCTAAATCATTATTTAGAAAAGCAGTCATGGCACCCAACCACCAGATATCGTAGTCATGGTATGTAGCCGTGGCAAGTAGGATCTGGATGGACTTAAGCATAGCTACTTGAAAAGGTTTCACCATTATCCACGCCTGGTCGATGACGAAAACCTTTAACAAGTCTAGCTTTGAAAGTCTCAACTTTTCCTTGTACACCAAGTAATCTTCTCAAGATATACTTGCTCATGATGGGGATTTAACCCTTCAGATATAGCAACCAAAGTCCATACTTTGTTGGTATATAAGGATTCCATCTCAGATCGATAAACATCCAGCCATTCTTACAGAGTCTCACTCCTGATGGCCAGCTCGAAACTAGTTGGGTCATCATCTCATGATGCAATCCTCGCTCCCACTGTCATAGAGAAACCGAAGTATCTCTCAGGTGGGTAAGGAACCCTACTAGATCGGCGGAGAGGCTGAGGTTCGTTGGAATCTACTGAATCCTTTGGTTCTATCAAATCATCTGCAGTAGTTTGTATAGCTGGAACGTTTCCAGTTCTACATTACAGACCTTGCCTCGAGCTTGTCCGGATTATGCTTTTAGACATAGCCCGGACAACCTCAAATCTTAACCAACTTAAGATATAGGCTCTTCCCTTTCCATATCACATATGAAGCGGTAGGCTACTGATTTGATTGGAACCCTATTCAATAGGTATGTTACTTCATAAGTGCATAACTCCCAAAAGGAAAATAGGAAACTCAGTAGTACTCATCATAGAGCACACCATATCAAATAGGGTGTGATTGCTCCGCCCCGATATACCATCGTGCTATGGTGTATACGGAGGAGTAATGCTGAGAGAGAATCTCATTCTCCTTTAGAATAGTCCAGGAATTCCATGCACAAGTATTCTCCTCCCTGATCTCATCATAGGACATAATACTTATACCCGTATTTTGGTTCTCTACTTCTAACTTATATTCTGTGAATATCTCAAAAGGTTCAGACTCATGTTTCAACAGGAACATACGACTGAATCTTGAGAGATTATCAGAGAACGTAATGAAGTATAAAAAACCAGTCTTGGCATGTGTAGACAGGGGACCTTACATACATCAACATGTATCATCCCAAGAGTTTACTAACTCTTTCTCTGTTTCCATTAAACAGGGCTATGATCATCTTATCTCTGTGACATGACTGGCAAGTTTCATAAGATGTAAATTCAAACTGATTTAAATATGCATCTATATGTAACTTCAACTAGTCGGGTCGCATTGATATGACCTAGTCTACAATACCTTAAGAAGAATTCGTTCATTTCTGAACTCTTCCTCTTGTGTGTGTTCTGTATATTAAGAACTGTAGTTTGATTTAGAACATCAATGCTTTTAGATAACGTGCCTGAACCGATCAACTTTTGATATAGGAAATGTTCAAAACATTATCCATCAATACAAAATTATATCATTTCTTTATTAATAAAGAGACTGATATGATTTTGTATATCAGGTTCGGTATCTAATAGCATTTGTTCAGAATCAATGTATTGGTAATACAGGGTGACAGTGACCGACAGACTTGGCTGCAACACTTGCCCCGTTTTCTGTCTCATGAAACTTATCACCCGTTCTCAGTTCTCTACCTATCTTTAGCCCTATGTAACAGATTACATATATGGGATCCTGATCCGGTATCATATACCCAGGACGTAAAGGACACTGAGAAACAGTTCTTTGTAATGAACACACGCGAAGATGATGCATCAGCATGCACTCTCTTCGTTTGGGCGGCACGGGAATTCTGGTATTCCCCAATTTCCTGCTCTGTCTTATAACTATTATAAGTTGGAGCGGGACCAACGTTCCCCAGCTCAGTAAAACAAGCGGGTTCGGTCAATATTCCGTATTATTATCTTGATTAAGGCGTGGTATGGTCGCTACCTGGAGAGAGAGAGAAGAAAACACTCAGCGTGCGCTCTTGCAAGATCAGATTGGTTATTATTTTATCTAATCAGGATGGCTCCCACTGTTTTTATCAAATCTTCCTTCAAACCCTAAAAGGAAAGACTAGCCGGGATTAATTACACACTACAAGTTCGCCAATCTTTCAGCCAGGCCAGTGTCGGTACTTTGAGGGAGGTCCCCTGTGCTTTCGCACGAACCTAATTAATGCAAATCTCGTTTTCCCAGAGGCGTAACCCCGTTGACACCTTTCTAGACACCTACTTGATCGGCTAATTGTAATGTGTAAAACTCTCCCAGGAGTAACTCTTACTCGCAGTGGGTATCGGGATCCAACTATCTCATAGAAGGTATGCAATATCATTGCAAATTTCAACACTTGAAATTCCCGATAATATTTTGCCCCGAACGATCTATGACCTTGACAAGGTCAACAAACCATAGACCACAAGTCAAGTTCAACCCGTCATTTCTTGATTGAATCAAACCCACCCGCACGACCCTTGACAAGGTCAACAAGGCCGCACGACTACCCTAACCCAATCTGCATCATATGCATAAGAAGATAAATACTGGTTAGCTACCGCACACTGCGCCTTGACAAGGTCAACAAACGCAGCACGAATACTAAACATGACTTATCTGAAATGACGGAGGGCTACGACAGGTTTTTCTGAAAACTTATTGCGTAATGAACTTGATATCGTTGTAGAATCAAATGATTTTAAAATGGAGTGCTTTTGAGGCTTTTCTAGTTTTGCTAAAGGAGTCACTCCCAGTGAAGGGATCGTCGGTCCTTTCCTCGTCGAATGGGGTGCGGGATATATCATATATATCACTATGCAAAGCAAAAACACTTAAAAGCAATCAAAAGACAAACCGAGTGTGTAGCATCTGCCAGTTATTGCTAAGGGAGTCACTCCCGGTGAAGGGATCTCGGTCCTTTCCTTATCGAATAAGGTGCAGGATATATCATATATACCTCTGTGCAAAGCAAGAACTGTAGCTACCTGTTTTATTTTGAAATTCGATTCCACAACATCTTAGGTTTCTTTTATTTCATTAATCTCATTAACGAAGTCCCATCATTTAAATAGCTAGACATCACAGATAAATACGACGTACACTTATGCCATCCGCATTCGCCTCGATGTCCCCTCGTGCACCGTTAGGTTAGGTAACTAACGACAGAGCGGGGCAGGGCTAGCGCGGGTGTAAAACATAAGTAACGTCTATATAACATATCATATATACTATATACTGTATCTATCACAGAACATCACATGATCACATCACAGATATCGCAGCAGAAGAATCATATGAAATATTGGATATACTAGGACGTCCGTGTTTTCAATACGATCCAGTATAAAACACGGATTCCACGGTCGCGATGAATAGCCAAACCCACACCCCTAGACCCCTACGAGAGCGGCAAGCAACCCTACCAATTCTGGAGTTAGGAGACCCGGACTCGACTCCTCGAGTTGGTCTCCCACTGGACTCCAGAAACCGGTTACTTATGCCCTCCTCCTTGGGTCTATCCTAGTGCGGAAAAGTAAATAATATACAAAAGGTGACAACTTTCGCAACCTGGAAGTGCCCCAATAAAAGAATATTACATACAAGTTTTTACATGAATGAAAATGAAAAACACTCATCTCACATAAAAACCCCCGGCTATTCATTCACGACGATCCAATATAACATATCCAGCAACACATAACATCACATGTCATCAACGTAAGTAAATATGCGCATCCCAATTGTCGTTGACATATAGCAACGAAACCGGCGATATCACATATTACACTTACGGTCACAGAAAAGAAAGTGTAAAACTACAACAGTTGGAATCCGCAACCTCTTTAGACATCGCATGCCTAATCAAATGAAATACTTAGACATCGCATGCCTAACAATTATAAACCTCGCATTTTAGTCTCATTATCGAAAACTCTTTTCAATATCAAGTCAGGGAATTCAACAAGATTCCCGACATCCTGATCGAATGCTCGTCGCAAACTTTAGTAGGCGGCCGCACCCCCGATGCCGTCGACAAAATGCACCAAGGCGGAACACCGCTGCCGCGAGCACCCGAACGGATGCTTTCGGCGACGGGGTTCTCCTTCAGTCACTTGGTCGGGGCTATGGAGTGAGGCTGTCTATTAAGTTTACCCGGCGAGTATCCGCGTACGCTACGTGATTGCGACGGACTTTTGATCACATCAAAACTCCGTGGAAACCGATCAAGTGAGACTAAACTGCTATGTTTATAATATTCATTCCGTTATCTCATAACTCTTTGTGAATTCCAATTATTGTATCACATTCCAGATAAACAGAAAATGTTAAACTTTCCGATCGAACACTCAAACACCCAAGTTTTCCCGAAACAGCTCAACACATGAAACAAGTTTAAAAACATCCAGTTCATGCCTCAGTACCAACGGTCCAGCCGTAGAAGGGTCAAGCCAACGCCTCACATGTGGCACGCCGTACTGCCCCAAACCCGAAGGTTCAAAGGGCAGTTCAAGACGGTCACATAATCGAGTTAAGGTTTGTTGTCTTCTAGAGGGACCATCGCGTTACTTGCACTACTTAGAACGTCGTTAAACTACGGAAAAATCCAACACTTGGAAATTTTCCGGCAGGGGAAAAATTAGGTATTTATATCCGGTCGAACTTTTTAACATATTCTTAAATTATCGGGAAAAGCACATAGACAAAGCTTGATAATCCGATCGAATCATCGATTCCCAATACACCCCAGAAAATTCAACTCTTGAATTAAAATTAAAAATTCCCAGAAAACTCAGCACCTGAATTGATAAATTACTGTGCAAAAACTATTGGCAGATCTCACTATGTGGCCGCGGAACCGCCGCAGAAGCCATGCTTCTGCCGCGGTTCCGCCGCCGTTTAGCCTTATCACATGATAATTTTTGCATCGTAATTCATATATTTCCCTGCTGAATTTTTTAAGCATTTTTAATCTGGAAAAAACCCAGTTTTTAGAAAAAGTCCAGAGAGCACTTTGATGTTAGGGTTTCGGGTCGATCGGGTTTCAAACTTCGTCTACTCTTCGCCTAAGGCTCTAGCTAGGCTCTGATACCACTGTAGGGTTCCTAGGCACTCTAAAGAGGTCTCACAAGGCATCAACCATGCCAATTTCAAATTTTACAAGTGCCGAGAAACTCTAATACGGATCGTTAACTAGAATTTTAGGCGAAACATTGAACTAGTTAACAACTTAACTAAAAGAACGGAAATACAACCTTTGTAGATCCAGTTCTCCACCTCCATAGCTTCGCGATGATGTCCCTCCGCTGTCCAAATCGGATCCCGGACTCTGGCATCGACTTCATCGGAAAAATGGGCGGGCTTGGTCGTCGGCTTCGATGCCGAAGATAATCTACGTCGAGGCATCACAAGATCAAGCTCCAACTTCACCAAGTCATGAAACTTGTGAAGAAAACACCCTATACTACTTGGCAAGAGGTAGAGGATGAAGAAATAGGAGGTGGGTTCACTTTAGAATTGGATTTCTCACTCATTTGCTCAAGTTGCCATTGATGGAGCAAGGTTTCTTCATGAAGAAGAAGAAGAGGAAGAAGATGATAGAATATGATAAGTATTGAATAATTAGAAAATAATTGAAATACTTATCATATACTAACCTTAGTTGAGTGTAGAGAATAGACCATGGTTAACTTGAATGGTTAGGGTTAAGTATAAGACAAGAGTGATGACTTAGTCAAAGCTTCAAGAAGATTCAACTAACAAACAAAACAATCCACCATTCATTTATCCTTTCCAAAATGAAAAAGAAAATAAATAAATGAATAAATAAGTAATGGATAAACAAAACCCTAATCATTAGTTTAACCATGGTTTAATTCTTTACACTTAACCAAGTAAGCATGCATCATCAAACATGATACAATCATGTGCACAAAAAGTATATCACATATACAACTTGTACATCCAAGTGAGAAAATCCATTTAAAATGAACCAATACTAGTTAATGCAAAGTAATATATCAAATATATAATTATAAATTAAATCATTAAATCAACACTTGATTCAATGATCCGGTCATATCGCATATAACCGACTAGTATTCAATGTATCGATTTATCGAATCAATCCTTGATTCGATAACTAGGTTATATCGCATACAACCAATCGACACATTCATCGCGAGAATGAAATACGGTATCACATACACGCATTATTCTCGGTCCCGCACATATCTCATATGCGCTCCTATTTTGTTTCGCTTGAGCCAGGAAACCTCTGTGTAGGACTCTAAAGACTCGTCAATACGCCGGCAGCAGGTGATGATCACATCAAACACCCACAAGCCGCAAGCGGTCTGCCAAACGTAACGGCCACCCGGGTATTGAGCGATGAGAAGATCGACGAGCAAGCCCGCTCACACTCCTGTGAATCCAACCGGTAACACTTACCGTACAGTCCGGTCTGATCGTCTGATATGTCGCATATCTCGCCTAGGGGTGGTAAACGTCAGATCCCAATAGCTCGATAAGTCGTGTCGATCTGAGGTCTATAACAATTCGAGAAACTACTGGTAACACTTACCAGTAAATCTCAGCAACCCTGGCCAGGGATTTCCGGTTATAGCCAATCGAACACAGCGCAACATCAACTCCCTATACCGGGAGAGACGAATCCCCTCCTATCGCTCATTGCCTCCATGTGACTCGGGACTGTACCCAAAAACCACCATTTTGCACGCCCTCTTCGACGTGGTAAGGTGGAAATCAAAGCACAGTGGGAACCACACAAGACTCTATGACGATCTCGGGTCAACAGACTACTCTGTACCAGTGTCACCAGAGAACTGCCATCTGACGTAAGGTATATTACCATCTGGGAGTTCTCGGCGAGTCCGTCCAGTGTACCCAGTCTCTACTGAGCACCCGTATATCTCCTCTGATGTCAAACACCAATGGATATGGGATCATCCATCGCCAATCTGTATGGGTCGAGAAGGTACAAGCTAGTCTACTCTGGTATATCGATGCCCCGTCTCGATATACCCACGACTAGGGACTTTGAAGGATGTACTTATGGACTACCATGTCCCCACTAGTATGATCCGCACATAGTCCAGGTAGTCAAGTACACATCCTAAGGGCTTTACCAACATGTAATAGAGAGACAATCTGTGTACACGTTAAGGTAAAGAGCAACCAGATAGCATACTATCATGTCGAGCAAGAAAGTCCTCCCTATATATGTCCCAGCATCCACTACAATATACATCCTATGTATAGCAATGGCCTCTAGGGCATACATATAACTAACATCTGATACCACTGTAAGTCTACGTTAGCGCCCTGGCCGTCTTTTAGACGCCAAATGCGGAACAAAAACTTTTTAACTGGCGCTATCGTATACTATAACCCGGATTTGTCATTATTGCTAAACTAACAAACTACAAAGTGGGTAGAAATGTTATACCGAACGATCCGAGTCCTTCGGTCTTTAACCATCATCCCACGCTTTGTTGTGGCTGCTCCGATCTCCTCGATCTCCGGTCTTCTTGTCCAGGTGGCACCACATCAACGGATCTTTAAACGGGCTCCCGCCTCTGAACCGATGCAACTCGGTCATCAAGTTTGCTAAAAGAGATGACCAAGATTGATGTAGAGAATGAGTAAAACACTTTGTCTCGTTACATCCAAAACCATGGATGAACGGTTAATGAAGTTGCCTTTTGGATTGAATGAAATGAGAAATGAGCAATCTAATTTCCATGAACCCAAAACCATAATCTTTTTAATCAAAATGAATCCCTCATCTTTTGCAAGAGGGGCCGGCCACAATATGAAGGTGGGGAGGTGAGTGTAGGAGAAGGGAGAGTGACCATTACAATAAATGAGAAGAATGGGTCATCATAACACCTTGCTTAATCATTTAATGAATACAATGAATCATCTAACCTTGTCATCAACCATTTAATGCAACCAATGAATCAAGAACACCTCACTAACCCAGTCACCTATTATAGAAGCCTCTAGAAACTTCCACACTCATGACTCACCCTCAAGAAAAGATAAATCCGTATTAAACCGAATGTTTAAGACGGGTGATAGAAAACTGGCAACTTCCAAAAGCGATCCCGAAACGAATTTCAGGATAACCCCGTAACAGTATAAACATACCCGCATTTGTATTACGACCGAATAAAAATGCAACTGAGACAAAGATATTATATCTACACAGTATAATACATGGATCCGGCTTAAACCAAAGCCCACCAGTATTATCTGCCCGAAATATGACACGTGCGTAAAAGCACGTGCATTTTTCGAACCCTGCCATAAAACCATACGGCCTCTACAACGTTTCGTCCGAAATTGGGAAACTATCTGTGGGGGACTCTAATGACTCGTCAGTACCTTGGCAGTGGGTTTAACCACAAGCCGTCAGCGACACTAGCTGTGCGTAACGGCTGCCCATGTACTGACCTCAAGGGAAGCCGATGAGCGAACTCATCCTGGAACCCTACTGAGCCTAACAGTGACAAAATACATACAGTTCGGTCCGTTCGTCTATGAGTATCGCATATCGGCCTAGGGGGCTGGTAACTTTAGACCCCCAATAGCGGTATAAGTCGTGTCAGAGTGTAGCCCAGAACACCCTGAGATACTACTGGAGTACCTACCAGTAAATCTCCTACCTCGGCCGAGGGTTTTGTGTAATGGCTCTCCTAGACACAGCGCGATCTCACCTCCAATACCGGGAGAGACGAATCCCCTGCCGATCCGCTCACTTGCCTCCATGTGGCTCGGGACTGTACCCAAAAAATACCTGTTTGCACGACTCCTTTTAGCCGTGGTAGGGTAGAAATCAAAGCACAGTAGGAACTCACACGAGACAAATGACGACCTCAGGTCGATGAACTAACCTGTACACATGTCACCAGGGAGTAGCTATCTGATGCTAGGTATAATACCAACTAGCAGGTTCCCGGCGAGTCCTGTCCGGTGTACTCATAACCCAATGAGCACCTGCATACATCTTAGGTGATCCTACTGACACCAGTGGCTTGTGAGACCGGCCACCGCCCCTCGTCGGGGTCTCTACTGTATACACCAGTCTACTCCGGAGTATCGATGCCCTGTCTCGAAACTCCCACGACTAGGGACCACAATTAAGGATGTGCTTATAGACTACCCAACTCTCACGTATATGATCGCCATCATACTGTTGGTAGTCAAGCAAGATCCTAAGGGCTCTATCAACGTGTAACAGTGATCAGTCACCTAAACCTGTACACGACTGATAAAGGCAAACAGATAGCATACTATCATCTCGAGTAAAACTGTCCTACCAGTATAGGTCCTCCTCAATCATTGCAATCACGTGCCTGCGATCCAATAATTGACTTTGAAGGCACTATATCCAACAGATATCAAGTTCATTACGTTAAAAGCTTTTCGCCAAAAACTAGACGTAGCTCTCCGTCATTTCTTAAAAGTATTACTTAGTATTCATGCTGCGTTTGTTGACTGTGTCAAGGTGTAGTGTACGGTAGCTAAGTAGTGTTCGTTTGTGGCATATTAATAGGATTGGTTAGGACAGTCGTGCGGCCTTGTTGACTGTGTCAAGGGCTCGTACGGGTGGGTTTAATGCAATCCAGGATAATGAGGGGTTGAACTTGACTAGGACTCTTTGATTTGTTGACTGTGTCAAGGTCACTTGGGTCCTAGGGGTAAAAATCACATCGGGAGTTTCTAAATAAACTGAAACTTGCTAGATATGCGCATACCTTCTGGAGTGTGATAACGTGAGTGGATTCCATCACATTATCATGCGATGATAGTTGGATCCTGATTCCCACTGATGAGTTGGTTTACTCCTCGGGTGATCCCGACTAATTCTTCTTTCAGGTTTGGAGGAGAATTTGAGGATACAGTGGGAGGTTTCCTGATTAGATAAATTGATAACCATTCTGATCTAGATTAGAGTGCACGCTGAGTGTTTCTTTTCTCTCTCTCTTTGGCTGCGACCATGACCCGACCCGTGACTATGACTCAGTGACCAAGTTGACCGAAACTTCTTATAACACTGGCTTTTGGATTGTCAGAGTTGCATACCTCATTGCCACTCCTACTTTTACCCTTTTCTCTAGAACACCCCGTATTACTACGAACGTCCACTTCCATTGGATAAAACCATCGTATGATTATATACGAACTCGAAGGAACTTGTTCCAGATTCGAGGACGGTTTCCGGTTCTGGAGAAAATGAATAGGACTATTCAGTTGTTTTTTCCTTTTACCTTCTCTCAGGTTGCGAGTGCTCCTTGGATTAGGACGGTACACCTATTATGCTAATTGGATAGTTTTCTTCCAAACCATAGGTAGGTGCCGAACAGTAGGGAATGAAGAAAACCAATTAGCCTAACGATGGTATATAAAAGGTATTAAGTAAAGATAAATAAAGGGATTAGAAAGAGGGCAAAGTAAATTGCGACTGCTATTCACGACCAAACCAAGTGTTTCATTACCACTCCTACTTCACCTTTGTATTTCTCCAGAACACTCCGTATCACTATGAAGATCCACAGTTATTTGGATACTCCATCGTATGGTTATATACGAACTTGAAGGAACTTGTTCCAGTTTGGGGATGGATTCTGGTTCAGAAGAAAAAGGAATAAGGTTTATTCAGTTGTCTTTTATCTTTACCTTCTCTCAGGTTGCGAGTGATCCTAGGATTAGGACAGTACACCCATTATGTTTATTGGATAGTCTTCTTCCAAACCATTGGCTGATGCCGAACGGTAGGGAAGGAAGAAAACCATTTAGCCTAAGAGGGTGTACAGAAGGTAATAACTAAAGACATATAAAGGGATTTGGAGAGATGGCAAAGAAATATACGGTTACAGTTGTGAATCTGGATAATGGAAGAGGCATTACTAGAAATACCCGGATACCCCTTCGAAACATTTACATGTTTCAGTTTCACTGTGTACTGTTAAAAGAAAACTGATTTCCCAATTAGTCCTTGCTCCAGGGTATGTATTTACCAGGTTTGATTCTCACATCTGTATGGTTTTACAGATGATGAGTGGGAGTAAGTTATTGGGAATTGGGTGATTATCCTCATTATATCGGAATTCGTTGTAATTGGTGATATTTGAGGAAATCGCCTGGGCTGTTTGCCGGACGGCAAATATTTGGTTTTGATTATCTGTTGTAATGCACCAATTTCAAATTGATATATCTGTACGTTTATTTTTATAAAGTAAGATGTAACTTTTTGAAATTTTGTCTATAACATTTACCTATATCAGTGGATGGTTGGGTAAGGAGCATTAAACAGCGGTGTAATTCTTCTTAACCATAAGTACAGTTTTCAACCTACGACATACAGGGAATGAGTTATTAGACTCAGGGGACTTATACAGAGTATTTTATGTTGTCCAGTGTCCAGTAGGACAGAGGGGTTGGTACTCGTACTATATTCTGTTTACTTGTGACTTCTCTAGTTTTTAGACATGCGTTTCGTAGAAATGCAAGGTCTAAGTTTGAGAAGTTATAGGTATTTGAGTAAAGTAGAGAACCAGATGTTGCAAGTATCGGGATTCTTCAAGGTGATCGAAGATGTGGATACTTGTGTATAGTATTCAGTTGATAGTAATGATTATGAGAAACTTGTCTCTCTTTCAGGTTACTCATATCTGGATGCATTCCTAATTTGAGTAACGCCGATCGGCCTCCTTCCATTTAGTTGACATGCACTGGAGACAGCTGCATGATTTGAATCTGGTTCCAATTAAATCAGTGACTCTGTTTCTATATTGGATATAGAACGGTTCATATCTTAATGATGTTAAGGTATGGGGAGTTTTCCGGCTTATGCTTAAAACAAAACTCTGGATAACTCAAGGCACGTTTCTGTAATGGCTGTTTGTGGGTTGACCCGGGCTATGACGAGGGTTAACTTTCTACCATCCGGAAGATCAATAGTAGTATTGTTCTTGACTCACCATAGTTTTAATAAAATGGATTTTTTCAGAAAACAGTAGTGGGAGTATGGTAGAACTGGAAGTGTTTCCAGAACCGCAAACGATTACTGAAAATTTGATAAGAACCTAAAGATTCAATATAATTTGACATTCCATTGGCCACTCCACAGATATGGTGGGTAACCTCAGGCACTCGAGAGGTACTTCGGTATGCTCAAAGACGGTGACAGGGAGGTTCTTGTTTACCCAGACTTGACATTACTGTTGTTCGAGACTATGAGACCCGGCAGGAGGATGAGTATAGCATCGTTCTAAACTAGCTTTAGAAGTGCACGTGTATATTATTCTACCAGAGGTTTGTCGTAGTCAGTGGGAGCAGCGGAAGCATAGTGGACAAGTGGCTTATGTCCATTTATAGACTAAAGCGATAATAGCGGAGTTAGATCATCTATTTCTGATGTGACAGTCATAGATTTGACTTCATCAGAATAGGGGATGGATCTGTTAAGAAGATAGTAGGGTGTCAGGTATTTGGATGGCATACACATAGTAGGAAGTGATATTCCCGCACTACGATCGGTTATACTTTGGTTGTCATACAGTGGTTTCTCCACATAGGATATAGATATAATATCAGACATTCTGGTTACTAGATCTATGGTTTTAGATCTAGATTTGGGTAGTTTCCCAATCTGGGTACTTAGACAATATTCTACAGGTGTTTCAGAATGGACGACTCCTGGCATGGTAGTGTACCTGCAGGTGATAGAGTCACCCTTTCTAAAGGTGTCTTATAGACTAAAGGAGAGAGGGATGTGCATGATCGACAGATCACTTGCTAAGGCAATTGAGTTGATCATGAGATGTCAAGTACCACACTAGATGTTGTTTTTGCACGAGATGCAATATGTTGATATTGATCCAATCCTGGAGAAACGATCGGGAGCAGTTTTAGAACACAAGTGGATATTCTAGGGATATGATAACAACAAACTCTTTCGGGAGATGGTTATCATTCCAGGCTTCCAAGGTGACCTGGATGACAGAGTGACTGTCAGAGTTATAGTGTTCCCTTTGACGAGGGGCAGTGTTTTGGACAGGTGATCCAAGCGAACACTGAGGGAGGCATTATGCAGGATACTGATTAAGTTCAGTTGACGATACAGTCTAAGAAGTTTGGATTTGGAGTTCATTTATGAGCCAGGTCCCATCAGATATCCAGACATATTCTAAGACTGGTATTGCTCATTTCGGGAGATGGCTTTCTCCGCGAACTTGAGATAAAGAGAGACATAGAAAGAAACATCAGAGCAGATCCACTTACTGAGGCTATTCCTCGAACGCAATAGTTTCGCAAATGGGTTTTGTGAGACTGATTAGTAGAGGAGTTGGGTGTTCGGTATCACACGGGCTGTGAGTATGCGACATCGCAATAATTAGCCTTGAGTGCAAGTGGGAGATTGTTGGATATAGTGCCCTCAAAGTCGATTATTGGATCGCAGGCATACCAGTAGGACAGTCTTACTCGAGAGGTTTGTATATTATCTGGTTTGTCTTTATCATCGTGTACATGCTTTAGGTGACATTGTAGTTCACTATTACACGTTGATAGAGAATAGTATGCTACCATGGTTTGTCTTTATCAGTCGTGTACAACTTTAGGTGACATGTTCACTATTACACGTTGATAGAGCCCTTAGGATCCTGCTTGACTACCAACAGTATGATGGCGATCATATACGTGAGAGTTGGATAGTCCATAAGCACATCCTTAAAATTGGTCCCTAGTCGTGGGAGTTTCGAGACAGGGCATCGATACTCCGGAGTAGACTAGTGTATACAGTCGAGACCCCGACGAGGGGTGGTGGCCGGTCTCACAAGCCGCTGGTGTCAGTTGGTTCATCTAAGATGTATACAGGTGCTCATTGGGTTATGAGTACACTAGACAGGACTCGCCGGGGACATGCTAGTTGGTATTATACCAGACGTCAGATAGCAGTTCCCTGGTGACATGTGTACAGGTTAGTTCATCGACCTGAGGTCGTCATTTGTCTCGTGTGAGTTCCCACTGTGCTTCGATTACTACCCTACCACGGCTCAAAGGAGTCGTGCAAACAAGTTTTAGTTGGGTACAGTCCCGAGCCACATGGAGGCAAGTGAGCGGATCGGCAGGGGATTCGTCTCTCCCGGTATTGGGGGTGAGATCGCACTGTGTCTAGGAGAGCCATTACAATAAGCCCTCGGCCGAGGCAGGAGATTTACTGGTAGGTATTCCAGTAGTATCTCAGGGTGTTCTGGGCTACACTCTGACACGACTTGTACCGCTTTTAGGGGTCTGACTTTTACCAACCCTTTAGGCCCGCCATGCGATGCTCATAGACGAACGGACCGGACTGTACGAATATTGTCACTGACAGGCTCAGTAGGGTGTCAGGATGAGTTCGCTCATCGACCTCCCTTTTGGTCAATACCTGGTAGCCCATTACGTACGGCTAGTACCTCTGACGAGCTAGTGGTTAAATCCACAACCAAAGTATTGACGAGTCTTTAGAGTCCCCCACAGACAGTTTCTCAAGTTTCGGGCGAAACGATGTAGAGGCCGTATGACATATGGCAGTTCCGATCATATACGTGCGGTAGTGCACGGATCATGATCCGGCGGATCATACTAGTAGGCTTTGGTTTAAGCCGGATCCTAGTATTAGATTTGTTGGATTACTTTAGTCTCATCGCATTCGCATTCGGTCGGAATGCGGATGCAGGTATGTATATACAGGTGAGGGGTATCCTTGTGATCCGTCACGAGTTTACTTTAGATGTTGCCGGATCTTTTTTTGTTGGACCAAACATTTGGATTAATGTTTGGATGGTGGAAATAATGAGCTAGAATTCATCATGAGATGCATTAAATGTGACATGGACATATATAGTGACTCATGGTCTCTTTTATTGTGTAAATATCACATTAGTGTTTGATTTGTGGGTTGATTTGATGAAAGGAGAGAGAGGGGCAGCCAAGGGTAAGGTTGGCTCTTGTATTCTTCTTCTCTTGCTCTCATTTTATCATACAATCACAAAAAAGAAAAGAAAGAGAGAAACTTCTTCTTCTTCTTCCTCTTTCTTCTCTAGCTCATAATCTCCATCAATGGCAACACCTTCAACCTCCATCCATCTCATGGATGCAAGAGACAAAGTGATCACAAACATTCTCTATATCATCTTGGACACGTCGACTAGCACACTTCGTGCCCGAGTTGCTTCGGATGAAGCGGGAGCCCGTAAAAGGAATCGATGATGTGGTGCCCTTTCCGACGAGGAGATCGAGACCGGAGATGCCGCGAGGAGCTTGGGATGGTGGCCGAAGACCGAAGGACACAGATCGATCGGTATAGCTTTCCAACCCTCTCTCTAGATAGCTAGTTGTAGGTTAATGGTTTGATCCGGGTCTTAAGTATACGATAGCGCCGGTTTCTAGTTTAGAAAAAATTTCGTTTCCGCATTTTGGCCTCGGAAAGACGGCCGGGGCGCTACCTAGTCTTACAAGCATTGGAAGTGGCCAAAAAGGGGCGACCTAAAATCACCGGAATTTGATTCCGTGGGTTCGCTACAGGCTGTGTATCAAGTACAATAAAGTCTACAGGGAATACAAATTCCCCGATTTTTATTAACACATCCTCCAGTTCACCCCTAGGTTTGGTGATTGATCGGTCAGCCATATGGAGAGTTATGCTCGAGGGCTTTAACACTCCGATACCTAGTTGCTCATTGACTGAATATGGAAGCAAGTTAACACTAACGCCTTGGTCAAGTAAAGCACGGTTGATGTGTTTCCCCCCAATAGAAATAGAAATAGTAGGACAGCCAGGGTCCTTACGTTTTCTTGGTAATTGTTGGGGAAAAGCCGTGTCTACAGTCTTTGCCATGAATATCTTCTTGGGCACTTGAGTCTTCCTCTTCCTAATGCACAAGTTCTTAAGAGTTTTCGCATAGGACGAAACTTGTTAGATAGCATCTAGGAGAGGGATGTTGATGTTAACTTGCTTAAACATGTCCACAAGCTTCTCCATTTGGGCATTGGGTTTGTTGGGCCTCAACCTATTTGGAAATGGAGCTCTATCAATAAGTGTTGGGTCCAACATTTATGGAGAAGGTTGTGGGGGTGGGAAGGATGAAGTGGGTGGAGGGTTCGAGCCTTTGGGAAAACGGAGAATAAGCTCGGAAGAAGAAGGTAAATTAGACGAAATAGGGTAAGAAGTAGAAGTGGGAGTGGAGGTGGAAGTGGAAGCCCGGGTGTTAATGATCAATTCATCATTATCAATTTGTTCACCCACATGATTGTCTAGCACTCATCCAGATCTCAACGTGGTAAGTGCATCCACATTTATGTAATGTGAAGGTCCAGGATCAGGTAGAGGTTGAGCTGGAAGATTCCCTTTCTCTCTAGCGCTCAATTCGGCATTTATTCGTGCGATCTGTGCTTCCATCGATTTAATATTTTCATTTTGAGAGACAATGATCTTCATCATATTATCGAAGGAAGATTGAATATTTGTCGTCCCTTGGATGGATTGTTTCATGAAAGTATCCAAGGTCCGTTCGAGTGCAGAGGTATTATCAGTACTGGCCATTTGCAAAGAATTTTCATATGGTGCAGAAGTGTTAGCCGGATTTTGAAAGTTTTGTGATTGGTAGGGGTGCTGACTCAATTGAAGTGGTTGCTGTTGTGGTGGAGAAACCAATTGAAAGTTATTCTGGTTTAGATCCGTGTATTGAGTTTGGTGTTGGATCCAAGAAAGATCAGGGTGATTCCTCCAATTGTGATTATATGAGGAAGAAGAAGGATCGTTTCTAGGTCTTTGCCGAAATGCAGCATTAGTGTGACCTTGAAACGGTACATTCAAAGGACATTCTTCCGTCAAATGTGAAGGGTTTGAACAACAGCCACGCACAGTTTTGGGAAGTGTGTATTGGTTTAGGGAGGCTGAAGAGATTTTGTTTTCTATAGCGTCGAGTTTCCTTTGTATTGCGGCCATTTCGGCTCTCATTGTGACGGAAATATCGAGCTGGCTGACATCTTCCCTAGGCAGTGGTGGTCTAATACTTTCCCATTGTAAAGTGTTTTGAGCTAAATCTTCTAAGTATTTCCAAGCTTCACCATCATCTTTAGAAAGGAATTGGCAATGACACATGGTTTCAAGCATCTGTCTAGTAGTGAGATCAATACCCTCATAGATAATTCGACACAAATCCTATCTAGAGATTCCGTGATGAGGACATTGGATAAGAAGATCCTTGAACCGTTCAAAGTATTTCCAAAATGATTCATTGGAAAGTTGGGTAAATTTGAAGATTTCGCTCCGAACACGGCTGGTCTTGTGATTGGGATAAAATTTCTTAAGGAATGCTGCAACAAATTCATCCCATTTTGAAATAGAATGTACAGTTGTATTATAAAGCCACTTCTCGGCTAAATCGCACAAAGTGAATGGGAGAAAACGTAAACACAGAGCATCCACAGACAGTAGTGACGTTCCAATCATTGCGCATACATTTTCAAATTTAGAGATAAAAACGTATGCGTCTTCAGAATCAAGACCGTGAAATTTGGGTAACAGTTTGATGAATTGGGGGTTGATTTCAAAATTTTCCCCATTGGCAGGTGGTATAGAAAGACAGGTGGGAAGGGGAAAACGTGAAGGATAGCATCTCTCTTGAAGAGAAATGCGTGGAGGATTCTGCGCATCTGCGGGCGGTAGCAGAGTGGTGTAAAAGTTTGATGGAAATCCGTCCATCGCGGTGGTGGTGGGAAAAAGAAAATGTAGAAATACCGACTTTGGGGTCGATGTGGGAAAACACGGACAAGACGGGCACTAGAATCCCGTGCCAGCCGAGCTTGCACTAAAGGGTTTAGCACAAGTGGCAGCGTTAAGATAATTAGGGGAAAAGATGAAGTGGTGTTTGTTTTGAAAAAGATACGGATTTTTGAAAAAATGATGCAAATCACAACAAATGCACAAGCAACCCTAAAATCTAGTGGTCACCTAGATCAAGTCTCTAGACCGCTCCTAACAGCCAGAAGACAAATCGTAGGATCAATCCTCTGCTGCCTCTTTGTCTCTCCTGTGGCCAGGTAAGTGCCAGGTAAGTGGGAGGTTCTCCACTACGTAAGTAGTGGGCCTAATTAAGTAACCACCTGCCTTAGACACACTTGCCTTAGACACCACAAAAGAAACGCAGATAAGCAATAGATTACCCATGACCTTCTCCTGTCCTAAGTGAGCGCGACGGTCCTTAGAGTCATGTCTAGATATTTTTTAGTTAATAAGGGTAATGCGGATGCAGTTTTGTGATTTTCGCGGCTTAGGAAGGGTAATGAACTCCCCACCTAATCTGGATTTGGTCTTTGCCCCTTAATTTCCGTATTAAAGTATGCACAAAACCAATGATCAAACACGCACAATTTTTTATTTTTGCGGCGCTGCGAATTTTTGCAAAGAAACCTGCAGAAATTGGTTAATGGAGCAGATAGAGGAAAAGATAAGAAAGTGAGGATTTACCAGAGAATTTTGGTGCGGCGATGCTTCTTTCCTGCCACGGATCCGCCGCGGGAGGCTGGTACTTGCCGTGGAAACGCGGTCCTTTCTGGAGATCACTGCACAAAAATTTAGGCAACTGCTTTTGTTGCCTCACTGAGCTCCGTGGAATGTTCAGAAAATTTTTCCTCGCGCTCCATAGATTCCAGATTTCCTCGCAACAAATCACAACAAATTGTTTAGTGGTTGTGTGAATTTAGATCTAAAAATTCTGATGGAATAAATTTTTCAACTCAAATTTAAAAAATGAACAAATTAGCACACTATCCCGGGCAACGACGCCATTTGATTGAATGATTCTCGGTGTGTAGGTAGAAAATGTATAGAAATCACAACCAAAGAAATTTGTAAACCGCAATCAATAACGGTGTCGATATAGGTTTGTTAGCGAGTGGGGATCGTCCACAGGGAAAGTGTGATTTGATCGTATTTGATTTAGATGAATTGAAAATTAAAGAGAAAAGAAAAGAGAGATTGATTCAAGATTTAAAAGTGAATTTCAAGAATTATTAAAATCTAGATCTAATATCAAGAATGCTAAAAATCAAGAATCAAGAATCGTCCAATTTGAATTAGTAATCAAGATTTGTAATGAGGCTCGTAGGAATCAATAGAATCGATAGTGAGGATGAAGACTTGTGATTATGTTTTCTTATCCATTGATGATTTGATGCTAGATCGATGATGATCAATGAGAATTAGGGATTTCTTGCGGAAACTAGGGTTTCATCATCTATCCCTTGTCCTTTCGTTGATTTCATTCACACTCTAGCCTCTAGTAAATTCAAGCATCGATCGTGGATCACTAATTAAGAGCGAAAACATTCAAGAAAGCATCGTTCGAAACTAGGTTGTCAATGATTCAATTTACTAGAGTTTACAAAACTCATAGGACTTAAGAATCGTACAAGAATCTAATCATCATCAACTATCAATTTTCTCGATTCCTCTACGAGCGGAGTTTTTACTCAAGCATCATAACAAGAAACACAATCAAGAATTGAGATCTCATCATAAATGCAAGAATGTAAAGAAAGAAAGATTAAAGATCTTCACCTTTTATATATTCAACAATTCGTTACACTTCGCTCAAAGACTACAAGAAATTGAGGAGAGAACTAGATCGTCGAATTGAGCGTTGCATCGTCTTCGTGAGTCGCGGATCGTCTTGGACCACTTGCTCGGATGAAGATCGGCTTCGCTCCAAAAAGGATTGTTGATTTCTCGCTTGATTTGGTACTTGGTGATCTTGATTTTGGCTTTGGATTTGGATTAGGGTTACAAGTTGTGTCACTCAACTTGTGTTGGGAAATTGATCAACAATCAACAAACTTAGATAGAAGCTTTAGGGTCCCTTTTATAGCCTTAGGATTGGGATTAGCTTCCTTTAGAAGCTAGGTTTAGTTTAGCTTCACTTGTAAGCTTGGTAGTTAGGAAGAAGTTTCTAGAATTAGTTAGTTAGAGCTAGCTTCCTTCATAAGCTTGGAGGTTAGGGAGAAGCTTCTAGGCTTAGGTAGTTAAGTGGCTTGCTTAGGAAGCTTGGACATGTTTAGCTTGAACAAAGAGCTTTGCTGTTCGGACAGAAGCTTCTGGAGTTCTCTGGAATTTGGAGTGGCTTGAAGAAGTGTGGGCCCTGAATGGAGAAACCTGAGACAAAGAACTGCTGATGTCACTTCCTTGTGGCCGCGGATCCGCAGCGGAAAGGCCCTTGTGGCCGCGGATCCGCGGCCCATTAGTGTCCTCTCTGCACTAAATTTCCAGGGTGTGTTTGTGCTGACCTTGTGGCACTTTTCTAATGTGTGGAATCTCATATTTCTTTCTATATCACTGCCAGATCACAAGTCTTGGACTTGGCGCATTTTTATCAGTCTTTTTACAGTTTCAGCTCTTTTCCTGGAATTTCCTGCACAAATTCTCGAGACAAGTGTTGCGCTACACAAAGATTATGCGATGCAATGATAAACACTCAATTTCCCCCAAAAATGTCGGTTTTAATATATAACACAAGTTATTTAGTATTTTACGGCTGTTTTCGTAATATGTGCTTTATTCATACCGAACACCTTTAGATGAGTGCAAATGGTAGGGAAATTGATGTGTTAAAATGCAATATTTTCGACTGATCAACCACGATTCGTGCTATTCCAAATGCCAACACTATATGACTCGTATATAGATATGTATATTCTTCATTGTTGCGTTTACTATTCATTTTCCGTATATTCTTGCTGTTCGCATCGCATCGCATGCTTATACCTGCGTTTTCTTTAGTCATTATGAACCCTATTGTCAGGACACCGGCACCATTACCGATGATGCATATGCTCCACATACACTTGTTTGCCGGCTCACACACATCATCATTGGTAATTTTCATGTCATGTACACTTTAGAAAATATTACTTCGTGGATATAACTGCTAGTAGATAGTTCCGATATATATAACTATTATGCTAGTTTAGTTATTGCATTCCTTGCTTGATACCCGGTGCCTTCATATATTCATTTGCCATGCAATATTATGAGGCTTTATGCCGGTAATTCACCGTTTATTTACTCTTGAGATTGAGATTTCGGATTTCCATGAGATTTCTGGATTTGGAGAAACCGCGAATATTTTATAAACTCATATTCATTTTTTAAAGATTGAAATTTACGGTTTTCTCATGATATGATGTGAGATGAGTCCACCATGATTTTTCTCGGCTCTTGAGCGGTATCATACACCCGATTCGAGGAGGAGGATGAACCTTCTGCGGGTGCATGGTGGACCCGATGTGGTACTCCGGGGCAAGATGGTTGCAGATGATGGCGTTAAGCCCGGCAGGGGAGTACTACCGACCGGTTATTTGTGACACGGCGGATATCCGGAGGATACCGACGTAGTCGTGAGATTTGATGATTGGGCCGATCCTGATCATGCGGAGCCCATGGGCCGATCCTGTTCATGCGGAGCCCGAGATATTGAGATTTGATGTTATGGGCCAGTCCGGATTGCCGGAGCCCGAGATATTGAGATATTGAGATATATGTTTTGTGTCGATGCTTGACACGGATTCTCTGTTGATTTCATTGATGATACTTCAGTTTTTACACAAATCTCACTGAGACAAGAAGAACAGTTTTCTCATACAAAATGTATTCTGCTTCCATTCTTAATACATTCGTACATCATATATGTGACATATTGCTACCTGAGGCACTGACACGAACACGTGGTATTATACTTATGTTTAAATGATTACCCTTGCTATTATTAGATGTTTCAGGATATATTATTATGAGGATATTATTGTATGACCTAGGAGAGAGTCATACATTCGATTTCTTCTCGGTGATGTTTTCTACTCACGAGTTGGCAACTCACCCCCGTTGTGCCACAGTTCTTGCAGGTTTTACCGTACAGGTTTCCTTGGTGGCTTTGCTGGCATACTGCTTCCTTCCGGGTGATTGCTTGGGTAGGTGGATTCACTTGCATCGTGACCACCGTTGCACTGTTATTTATATTCAGTTGTATCTAGTAAACTCCATCAACCAGACTTGTATTATTTGATAGACTTAGAAGACCAGTTGTATATTCTTTCGACCTTAGATTCGCGCACTTGTATTATTATGGTTCTTATCTGGTTTTCTTGAGGATGTTGGTTTCCTTTCTGAGTTTTAATCCTCGCCTTTCGGCGTTGTATATTATATTGCTTGCGTGGTTGTTTCCGCCAATTTGCGAAGAGCTAGCTTCCGCTTGGGGATGCCTTTATTCATCATTATATGTATTTCATGTGTTGTACCCGTTTGGGGCCAGTATTTACAAAGGAAACTCTGCCGAAATTTTTGGAAAAGACTTGATGTACACTGAACAAGACTCGCCGAGGATTCCTATGTGGTAGTATACCTATCGTCAGATAGCAGTCCTCTGGTGACACTGGTACATGTTAGTCTGTAGACCCGAGATCGTCATAGAGTCTTGTGTGGCTCCCACTGCGCTTTTATTTCCTCCCTAGCACGCTCAAAGGAGACGTGCAAACAGGTGGATTTTGGGTACAGTCCCGAGTCGTATGGAGGCAATGAGTGATAGGAGGGTTTCGTCTCTCCCGGTTTTGGGGGTTGATGTTGCGCTACGCTCGATTGGCTATAACTGGAAGTCCCTGGCCAGGGCTGCTGCCGAGATTTATTGATAAGTGTTATCAATAGTTTCTCGAACCGTTATAGTCCAGACATCGGCATGACTTATAACGTTACTGGGGTCTGACGATTTCCACCCCTAGACATGATATGTGACATATCAGACGAAGAGACCGGACTGTACGGTAGTGTTACTGATAGGCTTCATGGAGACTATGGACATGCTTGCTTGTTGATCTTCATATCACTCAATACCCGGGTAGCCGTTACGTCCAGCTAGTACCGCTGACGGCTTGTAGGTGACTGATGTGATCATCACCTACTGCTGGCGTATTGCCGAGTTTTTAGAGTCCCACACAGAAGTTCCCTGGTTCAAGCAAATGAAGTAGGACACATATGTGATATGTGTGTGGGCCTGATTAAATACGAGTATGTGATACCGTATTGTAATCTGGCAGTCATCTGTTATCGGTTCGGTTATATGTGATATAACCAGATTGTCGAATCAAGTGTTGATTCGATAATGTGATATACAGATAAATGATATTAGCCGGTCATATATAATATAACCGGATTATTAGATCAAGTGTTGATTTGATAATGTGATATATATTATATGTGATATAATTATATCTTAACCAATATCATTAGCTCACTAATTATTCTACATTATGTATATATTAATATATATGATATATATATATATATATTTATATATATATATATAATAATGAAGCATGGCATTTAAATTTCTATTTTGTGAAAATGGAAATGAGGTGGAAAGTGAAAGCATGGTTGCAAGCATGGGATTTACTCTTGTTTATTCATCTTGACTCACTATTCAAGCATGGTTGCAATTTTATATTGCATAATTCCATGATTGAATGAGTGAGGGGTCACGACTTGGTATTGATTCTAGCTCATTCTCAACGCTTAGCCAATTTTCTTGAGTTGCTCCCATGGTTGCTCTCTAGCTTCTTCTTCCTCCTCTTATCATGGCTCAAGCTTCAACCCCCACATGTGATATGAATCATGAAGCTTGAACACAAGCTAGTGAGCTCTTAACATCCCCTACTTTATCATTCTACACTTGACTAGCGATCAAGTGTAGCGTGTTTCATACGCTAAAGAGTTTAGTGTAAAGATAGCTTGATTTGGAGGGACTTCGCGTGGATCATCTTCGGCACGAAGGTCATCGGAGGAAGCTCATTCAAAGACTCAAGAGAAGCCTAGTGGAGTCGCGGGACTACTACACGGAGCAAGTGAAGAGAAGGACCATCTACAAAGGTTGTATTCTTGTTCTCTAGATGTAAAGTAGTTTACATTTGGTATTGTCTAAATCTCTAGCTAAAGATTCTAGAATTAGGGTTGTTTAGCATGACAATTTTTTGAAAATGGCATGGACGATACCTCCCGAAACCTTGTTGTCGTGCTAGGGAACCTTACAGTGGTATCAGAGCCAAGCTAAAGATTTAGACAATGTTTGTTAGATTACGAAACCGAAACTACTCCGAAACTTGAAACACTAAAATACAGTTTCTGTCGATTTTTAAAGTCGTCGAAATTTTTTTTAAACAACTGCAGAATGTTACATGAGATGTAATATGAAAATTGAAAAAATACCAACTCATTTGGGCGGATTTGACCCGAGCACATACACCCAAAAATCGAGCAGGCCGGCCAAACAGTGCATTCCGGGCTTCGTATTTTTTCAGTGTTCTGGTCTCTGGGTTTTGGTGTTTCAGGTGTTGTTTGTTTTTGCTAAAATTTCATGAGATGTTAATTTTCTATAAAGGCAACTCGGAGTATTTCGTATTCGTAATTCTAACTATATTTCGGGTTATTTAGACGGTGTTAAAAAGTTCGAAAGGATATCAAACACCCACTTTAACCTTTGCCGGAAAATTTTCCAAGAGTTGGATTTTTTTTCCGAGTTAAAGAACATTCAAACATCATGCAAGTGATTCGATGGACCCTCTAGAAGAACGAAACCCTAACTCGATTCTATGACCGTAAGAACCGCCGCCAAACCCTCGGGTTTGCGGTAGTTCCGCGGCGCCATAGGTGAGGCAAGGGTTGGCCCTTCTACGGTTGGTCCATAGGTACTGTGGCATGTTCTGAGTATTTTTAAACTGTGCTCAAGTGTTGAGCTTTTCGGGAAAATTTGGGTGTTTGTTGATTTGATCGGAATGTTTAACACCGTCTTTCTATTTGATGACATGTGATGTTATGTGTTGCTTGGATATGTTATATTGGATCGTCGTGTTTTGAATAGCCGGGGTTTTTATGCGAGATGCGAGTTTTTTTTATTTTCATTCATGTAAAATTCATTGTATGTAATATTCTTTTATTGGGGCACTTCCGGGTTGAGGATGATGTCACCATTGTTGTATATTATTTATTTTTCCGCATTAGGATAGACCTAAGGCGGGGAGCACAAGTAACCGGGTTCTAGAGTTCAGTAGGAGACCATCTCGAGGAGTCGAGTCCGGGTCTCCTAACTCTAGAATTGGTAGGGTTGCTTGCCGCTCTCGTAGGGGTCTAGGGATGTGGGTTTGGCTATTCATCGCGACCGTGGAATTCGTGTTTTATACTGGCTTAACTTAAAACACGGAATTCCTAGTATATCCAATATTTTATATGTTATCTTCTGCTGCTGATATTCTGTTATGTGATCACTTTATATGCGTGAGCGAATGCTTTATTATTGTATATATGATATATGATAAACATTGCTTATGTTTTGCACCCGCGCTTGTCCCGCCCTGCTATGCCGTTAGTTAAGTAACCTAACGGTGCATAACGGGACACTGTGGTGAATGCGGATGGCATACGCGTACGTTGTATTTTCGTTTCTTCTGTGGTGCTTAGGAAGCTTAATTGATGGGACTTCATTAATGAGATTAATGAAAGAAAAGAACCAAAATGATGTTGTAGAATCAAATTTCAAAAAGGGTAGCTCTAGTTTTTGCTTTGTATAAAGGTATTCCTTATAGAATATCCAACATCTTATTCGATAAGGAAAGAGCCGAGATACCTTCACCGGGAGTGACCTTTTTAGCGAAACTAGCAGATGCTACAACCCACTCGATTTTGTTTTTGTTTGCCCTTTTAGTTCTTTCTTTGCATAACGGTATTCCTTGTAGAATATCCAACACCTCATTCGATGAGAAAAGAGCCGAGATCCCTTCACCGGGAGTGACCTCTTTAGCGGAACTAGTAAAAGCCTCAAAAACACTTCTTTTCAAAATCACTCGATTCTGCAACGATATCAAGTTCATTACGCAAAAGGTTTTCTTAAAAACCTGACGTAGCTCTCCGTCATTTCAGATAAGTACTGTTTAGTATTCGTGCTACGTTTGTTGGCCCGCGTCAAGGAGTAGTGTGCGGTAGCTATTTAATGCTTATCTGCTGCATATGATGCGATTGGATTAGGGTATTCGTACGACTTTGTTGGCCTGCGTCAAGGGTCGTGCGTATGGGATTAATTCAATCAAGAAATGTACGGGTTGAACTTGACTAGCGGACTATGGTTTGTTGGCTTACGTCAAGGTCATAGGACGTCAGGGGCAAAATATTATATCGGGAATTTCAAGTGTTGAAATTTGCAATGAGATTGCATACCTTCTATGAGATAGTTGGATCCTGATACCCACTGCGAGTAAGAGTTACTCCCGGGAGAATTTTACATATCACAATTAGCCAATCAAGTAAGTGTCTAGAACGGTGTTAACGGGGTCACGTCCTTGGGAAAACGAGATTTATTTTAATTAAGTCCATGCGAAAGCACGGGGAACCTCCCTCAAAGTACCAACACTGGCCTGGCTGAAAGATTGGCGAACTTGTAAGGTGTAATTAATCCCGGCTAGTCTTGCCTTTTAGGGTTTGAAGGAAGATTTGATAAAAATAGTGGGAGCCGTCCTGATTAGATAAGATAATAACCAATCTAATCTTGCAAAGAGTGCACGCTAACGCGTTACCTTCTTTCTCTCTCCAGTCAGCAACCAATGTCACGCCTTAACCATGATAATAATATGGATGTCTTGACCGAACCCGCTTGTTATACTGAGCAAGGGAAAGTTGGTTCCGCTCCAACTTATAAGTGTTATAAGTCCGAGCTGGAAATAGGAACATTTCTGGATTCCCACGCCACCCAAACAAAGAATAAGCATGTTGATGCATCTTCTTCGGGTGTGTTAGTTACAGAGAACTGTTTCTCAGTACACTCTACGTCCTGGGTATTAGATACCGGATCGAGATCCCACATATGCAATTTGTTGCATGGGCTAAGGAAAGGTAGAGAACCGGGAAAAAGGCGATCATTCTCTAAAAGTAGGGAATGGTGCAAGTGTTGCAGCCAAAGCAGTCGGTGAATATCACCTTGTATTGCCAACTGGGAATACATTGATCCTGAACGATTGTTATTACGTACCCTCTATGATATGCAATTTAATATCAATTTCTTTATTAGATAAAGAAGGATATAACTTTGTAGTAGAGAATAATGTTATGAACATTTACCTAAATCAAGTGTTGATTGGGTTTGGTGCGTTATGTAACGGATTATACGTTTTGAATCAAAACACAGTTTTTAACGTAGAGAACACACACAAGAGGAAAAGTTCAGAATTGAACGAATCCTTCTTGTGGCATTGTAGACTAGGTCATATCAATGCGACACGACTACCTAAGTTACATAAAGATGGATATTTGAATCCATTCGAACTTTCATCTTATGAAACTTGCAAGTCATGTCTCAAAGGCAAGATGACCAAAACTCCGTTTACAGGGCACAGAGAAAGAGTTACGGAACTCTTGGAACTGATACATAGTGATGTATGCAGTCCCATGTCTACACATGCCAGAAATGGTTTCTCGTACTTCATTACATTCACTGACGATCTCTCAAGATTCGGTCATGTGTTCCTGTTGAAACACAAGTCTGAATCTTTTGAAAAATTCAAAGAATATAAGCATGAAGTTGAGAACCAGACGGGTAAAAGTATTAAAATCCATCGATCTGATCGGGGAGGAGAATACTTGAGCACGGAATTCCATGACTATCTAAAAGAGAATGGGATTCTTTCTCAGCTTACTCCTCCGTATACATCACAACACAACGGTGTATCGGAGCGAAAGAATCGCACCCTATTAGATATGGTGCGCTCTATGACGAGTACTGCCGAGTTGCCTATTTCCTTTTGGGGGTATGCACTGGAGACAACTGCAGACCTATTGAATATGGTTCCCACCAAATCTGTGCCAACCACTCCGTATAAGATATGGAAAGGAAAGAGACCATATCTTAATTATGTTAAGATATGGGGTAGTCCGGCATATGTGAAAACACAAATCCGGACAAGCTCGAGGCATGGTCTTTTCTGTGTAAGTTTATTGGATTTCCCAAACATTCACGAGGGTATATCTTCTACCACACCGAGTAACAAAAAGTGTTTGTTTCTCGGCATGCCACCATTTTACAAAAGAAATTTCTTGAAAAAGAAATTAGTGGCAAGGAGGTAGAACTGGACGAAGTTCCAGCTATACAAACTACAACAGAAGATTTGGTAGAACCAAAGGATTCGATAGTTCTCAACGAACCTCAGCCTCTCCGCCGATCTAGTAGGGTTCCTCATCCACCTGAGAGATACTACGGTTTTCTCATTGATGGTGGGAGCGAGGATTGCATAATGGAAGATGATGACCCAACTAGCTTCGAGCAGGCCATCACGAGTGGGGACTCTGTGAAATGGACTTTGGAAGTTGCTCCCGAAGGGGTAAAACCCATTGGGAGCAAATGGATCTTTAAGAAGAAACTTGGTGTAGATGGAAAAGTTGAGACTTTCAAAGCTAGACTTGTTGCAAAAGGTTTTCGTCAACGACCAGGTGTGGATTATGATGAAACTTTTTCTCCAGTGGCTATGCTTAAGTCCATCCGGATTCTACTTGCCGTCGCTGCATTCCATGACTACAAAATTTGGCAAATGGATGTTAAGACCGCCTTTCTAAATGGTGATTTAGAAGAGAGCATGTACATGACTCAGCCGGAAGGCTTCGTCAGTGGGAGCAGCGGAAAGGTGTGCAAGATGCTTAAATCAACCTACGGATTGAAGCAGGCATCGTGGAGTTGGAACATCTATTTTGATGAGGTAGTCAAAGAGTTTGACTTCATCAAAAACGTAGATGAACCTTATATATACAAGAAGGTCGCAGAGAGTAAGGTCGTCTTCCTCGTATTGTACGTGGATGACATACTCTTGATAGAAAATGATGTTCTTATGCTGCACCCGGTCAAGCTCTTCTTATCACAAAGATTCTCAATGAAAGATCTAGGTGATGCCTCCTACATCTTGAGGATTAAGATCTATAGAGATAGATCTAAACGGATACTGGGGTTGTCCCAATCCAGGTACATTGACATCGTACTAAAGAGTTTTAGTATGGAAGATTCCAAGCATGGGAATATACCCACGATCTCAGGACTTACTCTCTCCAAAGAGATGTCTCCCAAGACTGATTTGGAGAGAGCTCGCATGAAAGGGATACCCTATGCTTCGGCAGTAGGCTCTATCATGCATGTGATGTTATGTACCAGACCTGATGTAGCGTACTCACTAAGTGTAGTGAGTAGGTATCAAGCAGATCCAGAAGAGAATCACTGGACAACTGTGAAGAACATTCTTAAGTACTTGAGAAGGACTAAAGAGATGTTCTTGGTGTACGGTAACGGTGAACTCCAAGTGGAGTCCTTTACCTACTCGAGCTTCCAGAGTGATAAGGATGGCAGTAAGTCGATCTCGGGTTTTGTATTTACCCTCAACAGAGGGGCGGTGTGTTGGAAGAGTTCCAAGCAAGACACCGCTGCAGACTCGACGATGGAGGCTGAATACATCGCTGCCAACGATGCTGCCAAAGAAGCTGTCTGGATGAAGAAGTTCATTGCTGAGCTTGGTGTGGTTCCATCCATTGAGCATCCAATACCTGTGTATTATGATAACAATGGAGCTGTGGCTTTGGCCAAGGGACCCAGGTCCTATCAGAGATCCAGACATATTCTGAGGCGGTATCACCTGATCCGGGAGATAGTTGATCGCCGGGAGATCGAGGTCAGGAGAGTTGACACGAAGGACAATGTAGCGGATCCACTCATAGAGGCCCTCCCCCAGACACAATTTGAGAGACTTTTTGGGATGTTGGGTATGAGATACTACAACACATGGCCTTAGTGCAAGTGGGATATTGTTAGTTATATGTATGCCCTAGAGGCCATTATTTTACATATGATGTATATTATAGTGGATGCTTGGATTTATATAGAGAGGACTTTCTTGCTCGACATAATAGTATACTATCTGATTGTTCTTTGTCTTAACATGTATACTTGTATTGTGATACTGTCTTGCTCTCACATGTTGATAAAGCCCTTAGGATATGTACTTGACTACCAGGACTATGATGGAGATCATACTAGTAGGGCCAGGGTAGTTCACAAGTACATCCTTTAATTGTTCCTAGTTGAGGGAATATTGAGACAGGGTATTAATATTCTAGAGTAGACTAGCTTATACGCTTCTTTACCCATATGATGGGCGATGGATGATCCCACATCCATTGGTGTTTGATATCAAAGATGGTATACGGGTGCTCAGTGGAGACTAGGTACACTGAACAGGACTCGCCGAGGACTCCTATGTGGTAGTATACCTATCATCAGATAGCTGTCCTCTGGTGACACTGGTACAGGTTAGTCTGTAGACCCGAGATCGTCATAGAGTCTTGTGCAGCTCCCACTGTGCTTTTATTTCCTCCCTACCACGCTCAAAGGAGACGTGCAAACAGGTGGATTTTGGGTACAATCCCGAGTCGTATGGAGGCAATGAGCGATAGGAGGGGTTTCGTCTCTCCCGGTATTGGGGGTTGATGTTGCGCTATACTCGATTGGCTATAACTGGAATTCCCTGGCCAGGGCTGCTGCCGAGATTTACTGATAAGTGTTATCAGTAGTTTCTCGAACCGTTATAGGCCAGACATCGGCATGACTTATCACGTTACTGGGGTCTGACGATTTCCACCACTAGACATGATATGCGACATATCAGACGAAGAGACCGGACCGTACGGTAGTGTTACTGATAGGCTTCGTGGAGACTATGGACAGGCTTGCTTGTTGATCTTCATATCGCTCAATACCCGGGTAGCCGTTACGTCCAGCTAGTACCGCTGACGGCTTGTAGGTGATTGATGTGATCATCACCTACTGCTGGCGTATTGACGAGTCTTTAGAGTCCCACACAGAAGTTCCCTGGTTCAAGCGAAACGAAGTAGGACACATATGTGATATGTGTGTGGGACTGATTAAATACGAGTATGTGATACCGTATTGTAATCTGGCAGTCATCTGTTATCAGTTCAGTTATATGTGATATAACCAGATTGCCGAATCAAGTGTTGATTCGATAATGTGATATACAGATAAATGATATTAGCCGGTCATATGTAATATAACCGGATTATTAGATCAAGTGTTGATTTGATAGTGTGATATAATTATATCTTAACTAATATCATTAGCTCACTAATTATTCTTCATTAAGTATACATTAATATATATATATATATATATAATGAAGCATGGCATTTAAATTTCTATTTTGTGAAATGGAAATGAGGTGGAAAGTGAAAGCATGGTTGCAAGCATGGGATTTACTCTTGTTTATTCATCTTGACTCACTATTCAAGTATGGTTGCAATTTTATATTGCATAATTCCATGCTTGAATGAGTGAGGGGTCAAGATTTAGCATTGATTCTAGCTCATTCTCAACACTTAGCCAATTTTCTTGAGTTGTTCCCATGGTTGCTCTCTAGCTTCTTCTTCCTCCTTTTATCATGGCTCAAGCTTCAACCCTCACATGTGATGTGAATCATGAAGTTTGAACACAAACTAGTGAGCTCTTAACATCCCCTACTTCATCATCCTACACTTGACTAGCGATCAAGTGTAGCATGTTTCATACGCTAAAGAGTTTAGTGTAAAGATAGCTTGATTTGGAGGGACTTCGCATGGATCATCTTCGGCACGAAGGTCATCGGAGGAAGTTCGTTCAAAGTTTCAAGAGAAGCCTAGTGGAGTCGCGGGACTACTACACGGAGCAAGTGAAGAGAAGGACCGTCTACAAAGGTTGTATTGTTGTTCTCTAGATGTAAAGTAGTTTACATTTAGTATTGTCTAAATCTCTAGTTAAAGATTCTAGGATTAGGGTTGTTTAGCATGACAATTTTTTGAAAATGGCATGGACGATACCTCCCGAAACCTTGCTGTTGTGCTAGGGAACCTTACAGGAAACTCACCCCCGTTGTGCCACAGTTCTTACAGGTTTTGCCGTACAGGTTTCCTTGATGTCTTTGCTGGCACACTGCTTCCTTTCGGGTGATTGCTTGGGTAGGTGGATTCACTTGCATCGTGACCACCGTTGCACTGTTATTTATATTCAGTTATATCTAGTAAACTCCATCAATCAGACTTGTATTATTTGATAGACTTAGAAGACCAGTTGTATATTCTTTCGACCTTAGAGTCGCGCACTTGTATTATTATGGTTCTTATCTGGTTTTCTTGAAGATGTTGGTTTCCTTTCTGAGTTTTGATCTTCGCCCTTCGGCGTTGTATATTATATTGCTTGCGTGGTTGTTTCCGCCAATTGGCGAAGAACTAGCTCCCGCTTGGGGATGCCTTTATTCATCATTATATGTATTTCATGTGTTGTACCCGTTTGGGGCCAGTATTTACAAAGGAAACTCTGCCGAAATTTTTGGAAAAGACTTGATGTTTTAAAAATGATTACTACAACTTTCAAAGTGAATTTATATGTTAACTTTTAAATAAGTATTCCTTCACTTCTTCTTTTAAACGGTTTAGATTTCTGGGATTTTGGCTTACTTGAATTAGGTGGGGTCCTCTAGACTTCATATGATTCAAGTGCCAGTCGCGTGCCATATCGGGTCGTGACAAAGGTTCATCTACGTTTTTGATGAAGTCAAACTCTTTGATAGCTTCATCGAAACAGATGTTCCAACTCTGCGATACCTGATTTAATCCGTAGATTGATTTAAGCAGCTTGTACACACTTCTGCTGCTCCCATTATCTACGAAGCCCTCTGGCTGTGTCTTTTACACGCTCTCTTCTAAATCGCCATTTAGAAAAGCGGTCTTGACGTCCATCTGCTAGATTTTCTAGTCATGGTATGCAGCAATGGCAAGTAGGATCCTGATGGACTTAAGCATAGCGACAGGAGAAAATGTTTCATCATAGTCGATACCAGGTCGTTGACGAAATCCTTTTGCTACAAGTGTAGCTTTGAAAATCTCAACTTTTCCATCTACACCAAGTTTCTTCTTAAAGATCCACTTGCTCATGATGGGGTTTACCCTTTCAGGAGCAACTTCCAAAGTCCATACTTTGTCGGTGTACATGGATTCCATCTCGGATCGCATAGCATCCAGCCATTTCACAGAATCTCCACTTGTGATGGCCTGCTCGAAACTAGTTGGGTCATCATCTTCCATGATGCAATCCCCGCTCCCACCGTCTATGAGAAAACCGTAGTATCTCTCAGGTGGATGATGAACCCTACTAGATCTGCAGAGTGGCTGGGATCATTGGGTACTATTGGATCCTCCGGTTCTACCAAATCGTCAGCAACAGTTTGTTTAGCCGGAACTTCTTCCAGTTCTACCTCATTACCACAAATTTCTTTCAAAAAATATTTTCTTTTCTAAAAAGGCGGCATGTCGAGAAACAAACATTTTTGTTCCTCGGTGTGGTAGAAGATATACCCTCATGAATTTTTGGGATATCCTATAAACTTGCACAGAACTGACCTTGCTTCGAGCTTTTCCGGATTTTGCGTTTTAACATAAGCTGGACAACCCCATATCTTAATAAAATTAACACATGGTCTCTTCCCTTTCCATATCTCATATGGAATAGTAGGTATAGATTTGGTGGGAACCATATTCAATAGGTGTGCGGCTGTCATAAGCGCATAACCCCAAAAAGAAATAGGTAACACAGCAGTACTCATCATAGAGCACACCATATCTAATAAGGTGCGATTCCTGCGTTCCGATACACCATTGTGCTGTGGTGTATACGTAGGAGTAAGCTGAGAGAGAATCCCATCCATGAACTCCATGCTTAAGTATTCTCCTCCCCGATCAGATCGAAGGATTTTAATACTTTTATTCGTTTGGTTCTCCACTTCGCACTTATATTTCTTGAATTTCTCAAAAGTTTCAAACTTGTGTTTCAATAGAAAGACATGTCCGTATCTTGAGAGATCATCGGTGAATGTAATAAAGTACGAGGAACCATTCCTGGCATGTGTAGACATAGGACCGCATTCATCACTATGTATCAGTTCCAAGAGTTCAGTAGCTCTTTCTCCGTGTCCAGTAAACGGAGATTTGGTCATCTTAACTTTGAGGACATGACCCACAAGTTTCATAAGATATAAATTCGAACGGATTCAAATATCCATTTTTATGCAACTTAGCTAGCCTTGTCACATTGATATGACCTAGTCTACAGTGCCACAAGAAGGCTTTGTTCATTTCTGAACTTTTCCTCTTGTGTGTTTTCTGTATATTTAGAACTGTAGTTTGATT